>OZ012739.1:326266476-326735479 GCA_963859935.3 Lathyrus sativus
GCCAGCCAGAAATAAAATCAGGAATAAAATTGGATAGAAAAGAAAATAGGAGAGAATTCCAATACAAAATGGAAATAATAGTCTACTCCTAAAATACGGCAAAAATAATCTCCTAAGGAAATTACATCCTAAAAAGAATTAAATCTATGAATTCCCTTAACAAGAAATTAACTAAGTCATAAATTCTCTTAACAGAAAATTAAACTAATTTCCTAAATGAAAATATTATCTAAATTTCCTAAAAGAAATTATATTACCAAACTATAATATTCTAAGGAATTTAGGTATTCTAAACAATATTAAACTATCCTAAAAAATATACAATTAAAAAATACAATACAAAGTATTAAGAAAAAATAAAATGCAGGGAGGGGTGCATTGGTTCAGTAGGGGTACAGGCAGAAAAAAACAAAGAGAGTTGGGCCCAACCCAACAACTGGCAACAAAAAACGGGGAGGGGGGAAGCAACGGAAAACGGAGAGTGTATGCCAAAATGCAAGTGGGCCTGAGAGCCCAACAACCAACCCAACGTGCCAACTCTTGCTTCTTTCAGAAAAAAGAAAACCTAATCCCTCTCTCAACTTCTCAATGCACTGTTCATTCTACTTCCTAACTTCACCGTCTCCGTCACAAACTTCCCAAAATCAAGACCAAACAAGATCAAACCTCAGTTTCAACGATTCGTAACCAGAATGAACTACCAGATTCCTAACCCTAAAAACAACGCAATCCACGTTAATCCTCTCAAACCTTGTTGGTGTTACGATTGGATGAAGAACTTAAACATGTTGAAGATCTTAAGGATTTGTTGAAGATTCTGGAAATCTGATGAACGTTCATGAGGTTGGATGAATGTTCTTTAACATTCTTGAGGATTTTCTGGAGAGCGTGTTGCACAGATGATGATGACGGTGTTGAAGGATCTAGCAAAAACTGGGAAACACAGTTGAATGGATGAACTTGTATAAAGATTTCTGATGAAGATCAGAGGAAACAAGATCAAGATCGTGTGGATGTTCACGAGAACAATTCCGAAAAAAAGGATGGACGAAGATTGATGCCGATCTGGAAAATTCATAAAGAAGATCGACGATCTTGATGAAGTTCGTTGGAGTTCTCGGATGAACTTTCTGGAGATGTAGTGATGAATCTTAATGAAAGCTTCTTGCTAATGAATGATGGAGATTAACGAAGAAATGATGAACGCGTGAATCTTGATGCCGATTTTGGAAAAATATTGATGAACCTGATGAATTTCGTATGGATGTTGATGAACACACGGTGAGAGTTGATGAAGATCTGCGGTGGTTTCCGGACGAAATGCAGTTTTCTGGTGAGTGTTTATGAAGTCCGGTGACTGTTGCGGTGGTCCGGTGAGCAGTTACGGTTCTCCGGTGTGTGTGGCCGTAAGAAGCGCCGTTTGATTTCACCGATGAGTTTCCCGGTGAGTTTGCATGGCCGGCGGTGAGATATGGAGTGGGACGCGTGGCATCTTGCATTCGGAGACTGGAGAGTGAGTGGAGTGTGAGGTGGCGCATGCAGAGCGAGAAAAGGGGACAAGTGGCAGGGAGAGAGTGAGACTGAGGGTGATGTGGCAGGCTGGGAAGTGTGGAAAAAATGAAGTGGAAGAAAAACGAACTACACGTGTGGCATCTCTTATACTAGACACATGGCATGGACTTCTGGGCCCCCAAATTGACAACACTTGGCCCATTACCCACTTAGACTAATGAAATGAAAATGAAACTAAACTCAGCAATTGATTAACTAACGATTAAAGCTAACCCTAATTAATAAACTCTATTAAAAGAAATCTATTAAAACTAAACAATTTAATCTGATTAACATCTATTTAAAAATCTATATTAAAATCTATTAAAATCTATTTAATAAAAAAAAACTAATATTCTAAAACCTATATTATTCTATTAAACTAAAAAAGCTATTAAAACTAAAAGAGCTATTTATTCTATAAAATCTATAATACTCTATTAATTCTATATTAAAAGCTATAAAACTATTCTATTTAAAAAATAAGAATCTATTTATTCCAATATCCTAAAAACTCTATAAAATCTAATAAAATCTAATATCTAATAATTCTAGGAAAACTATATTTTCTACAATTCTATTAAAAAGAAATATATTCTAAAATCTATTAAAAAAAATCTATTTGATATTCTAGAAAATAAAGGAAAGATCTAAAAAAGGCAATAAAGCTGATTAAATCGATTAGAGAACAACTAGGCAATTATAGTGAAATAAGCGGTAAAAACCGAACACCGAAATATCCTCCAAAACAACAGCGTGAGCTGAAAACGCAGAGACGAGCACAAATTCTCAAAATACACTTATTCGAACTGGCCTGAACTGCCTGAAACGCCAGGGGAGGCTGTAATCCCGATAAAATCAGTCTGACGGCAAAAATGCAATGGGCAGTATGCGAATGCGAATGCAAAATGCGTCGAAACATAAACCAGATATGGGAACCGGTTGGTCAAATTTTGGGGTGCAACAGCTGCCCCTATTCAAACGGCTTGGACCCGACTGGGTGAAGAGCGAACGGCCTTCAAACATTCGAGGTACGAGACGGTTGAATACCAAAGAAACCCTTAAATTTTCCAACCGTGGAGATAAACTGCAAAACTGCTTGAGGAGCAATATCCAATAAACTGAGTCTGGTTGTTACGACAACAACTGGTCAATTATATGATAAAATCTTGATTTCAACATCAATCACTTGCATGACACCACGGGCACTGAGCTATTTTCGCAAAAAAAACACCTCCGTACACCATTGGACTAGCCTTGTCAACACCAGAAGAGGAACCAATTCGTCAACACGAATAGAGATTCTGTCGTCACAGGAGTAACCTTGTCCACATCTGGACCCAAATTTCGTTAAATCACAAATAAATGCAAATCTGTCCACGTCAGGACTTCCCTTTCGTCAACCCGAAGGAAGACATCTGCTGGGGATAAATGGTCCTGGAAGAGTAATCAATCTTGTCCACGTCAGGACTTCACATTACGGAAGACTCCCGGCGCTTTCGCTGGGGAAACATTTCTGTCTAATCACAAGGAACTCATCTGCCTATCCCTACAGGCACATCATCTGTCTAAACACAGGAAACCCCATCCGTCTACTTCATACGGTAAAAGTCATCTTCCTGATTACAGGAAAGTTCATCCGCCTGCTTCATACGGGAAAATCCATCTGCCTGATTCATACAGGAAAAGTTCATCCGCCTGTTTCATACGGGAAAATTATCTGAATACCGTTTCTCTGCCTACCTCTGCAGTAGCTACCTCCGTTGGTCCCAACCCACAAACGACTTTGGGGAGGGCCCTACTGGGGATAGTAACACGACGACTTCCTTGGGGAAAATACTTTTGTCAAATATCGAAACACAACTCACATACTCTGTCTATCACGGGAGAATCATATATCTGGATACCGGAAAGTTCATCCGCCTGCTTCATACGGGAAACGTCATCTGCCTGATTACAGGAAACTCCATCCGCCTGCTTCATACGGGAAAAGTCCATCTTCCTGATTCATAAGGAAAGTTCATCCGCCTGTTTCATACGGGAAAATCCATCTGCCTGATTCATACAAGAAAGTTCATCCGCCTGATTACAGGAAAGTTCATCCACCTGCTTCATACAGGAAAGTTCATCCGCCTGTTTCATACAGGAAAATACATCTGCCTGATTCTTACAGGAAAGGTAACTTGGATATAGCTTCTTTGCCTATTCTTTGCAGTAGCTAACTTCGCTGGGGGTATTCTGAAAATAACTTCCCGACACCCGTTTTGACAACAAGTGACCACTTCTGAAATCTTGATTCATGAAACCCTGAAATGCTGCCGCGACAGCAAACCTGAAGAGAAACACTCCGCTGGTCGGATACGAGAAACTTCAACCAGTAACTCTGTGGGGAATGATAACAAGAATTGTGTCATCATATGTCTCACGGTGAGACCTCGATCATCTGGTAACAGATCTGCACTGTAACTTCATACTCCTGCTGAGAAACACACCTGAAAACAAAAGGTTAACCGATCTGACCTATGTTTCGAAATGCATATGTTTGAAAATGATGCAATGCCCCATACGGCATGGAGATGCTATGTATTTGTATGAATGTAAATATAACGGTATATGCAAGTGCAAATGCAAGCTCGAGCTGCCAGAGAACACCGGGTCTAAAACCGCTTGGCAAAATAAATGTCGGGGGCAACGTCAACTCCACTGAGGGATACCGGGCATCATAGAATCATCTCAGCAAAATAAATGCTGGAAACATGAGACCAACTTCCGTGGGGAAGAAACAATCCTACTGAGGGACGGCTCACAAATTCATCGTTACGAACTCTGTAGAGGATGATCAACCTAACGGAGGAATGACAACCTACTGGAGGAGGGAAGGACGACCATGCACGGGGATGCCCTTTCTATACCCTTGACAACTTGATTGTACTCTGGCGATTAACCAAACTGGGGTTACTTGTGCATAACTCACTGCTGAGAATGCCCCTGCTGTCAGGGATATCCATTCTGACCTACTGAGGATACTCCTGATCCTATTCTGAGGAAGAATAATTGCGATCTCAACTATTTCGAGGACAATACATGACTTCTATCTGCCGAGGAGAGCAATCCTGATTCAACATTACTCGGGAAACCGGTGCCAATCGAGCTTTGTATCGGGGAACGCGACACCACGTGAGTCACTGGGAATTATCGTGTCGGGTATTTTTAGGCTTTTTCTGGTTTAGGGATGGAAATAGGTTATTAACAAAATGGTTTTAAAGGGAAAATACTAGACGGGGCTAGCATTCAAAGATGGACTACCAGGCGAGAACTGATAGCAAAAATAGGTTAGGTTATCGGACGAGAATGGATTTACGGTTGGAACATCAGACGAGGCTGACCGGATGATAGGTTAAGGAAAGAATGACCAGACGGGGCTAGTTTGGAAGCTGACATGCATCAAACGAGAACTAATGCAACAAATAGGTTAAAGAGATGGTGACTAGACGGGGCTGGTTGAAAGCTAACATACATCAGACGAGAACTGATGTTTACGGAAAGGTTGGCCAGACAACAACTGGTTGAAAAATAACAGGTACCAGACGAGAACTGGTATTTACGGAAAGGTGGGCCAGACGAGAACTAGTTACCGGTTTGCCAGGCGAGAACTGGGCTTTGGAAATGACAAGGTTACAAGGTTCTGTCAAGTAACAGGTTTAAACTATAGGATAATGATCCAATGACGACACGGTCTTTTTCGAAGTTTCAGGTTTTTTGATGAGGGTAATGACACGATTCTCCGATACTCAACTCTTGCTAGGGTGAACAAACTTGTTTGAACAACTTGCCCCAGCGCAACTCGACTTGCTCCAATCCAACTCTTGGGAAACTCACTCTGAACAGAAAGCAGCTTGCTACAATACGCCCTTGAGATGGCTTTTCCCCGGTATCTGTACGACAAAAGATTCATCCTTAATTAACCAGCTATCAACATAGTTGGTTTCACTATCTCTGAAGTTTCTTGCCCCTGAACGAGCGTTGAGCGACTTAACCTGATCTGATCATATACTGGGAGGATCTACCATCAAATTACAGCATTCTGGATAATAGCCCCTGGTTGGCTCTCGAGAAGATTTACTTCTGATCAACTGCTTCTAAAACAAACTGCCCCATAACCAACTGATGCTTCGGGACTTGTCCTTAGACCAACTGATTTTGAACTCACTAAAAGTCAATGCCCCAGATTTACAGGGTTTCACCACATACACCATTCTGATCCAAACTGCTGAATTATTCAGTCCTGTTCGATTGTTCCCTGTTGGAATTTCCTTCCTGTCAACTACTGACCTACAATTAAAATTGTTTAATCCCGAATGGTAATTTTAATGCAGTGTTCATACAGATTTTGAAAAAATTGTATTGTCACTCATTTACGTGTCATGATTGTGAGTGACGAATGAATCAGAGTTCAAACGTAGTGCTGATTTGATCAGTGAAAAAATATGACAAGGATATGATTAGCAAATCAAGAAGGAGTCGGGTTACTCATCCTTATCGTAATGCGCTTTTCAGAATAACCCTACCTCAATTAGGTCTTTTAAGGGTTGTATCATGGTCGGGTTCACGGTTCATGAAACAAAGGATATTTGGCTCAAATTATGATTTGTACCCACCCCTTCTACGTGATAATCTCCGATCCTAAAGTTCAGCTAACCTGGCTCGAGCGCTCGCCTCTTCGAGAGGTATGTTGAATGATAGGAACTCACAAGGTTTTCGGAGTGACAATTACTCCTCTTTCGTTTTCGGTGTCTGTATCCACACGACTTCGTCCTTGTTCGAGGATTTTTCTTTTTATATCCTTTCTTTTTCATTCTTTTGATTCCCTAATTTTTTCCTAGACTGACTCTTTTTGAGTTCTTTTCAATTTTTTTCTTTTGAAGTCCAGCGGGATGCCCTAATTTTTGCCTAAGTATTAGCTTTCCAGCTTTTTCTTTTTCTTTTACTTAGCGGGCTTTCTTATTTCTTTTTCTTTTGCTTGGAACAAGTCGTGCGACACTGGTTGTCTTGATTGCTCTGAAAGGATTGCAACTGTCTCACTCCTGCTTGGTGAGGTTTAACCATTGTGGTGTACGAGGTATGACCTCTGGGAAAAAATAAGATGTGATTGGTCCTCGAAAGGCAACACTCCTCTATAAGACTTGAACGCTCGATCAAGCTAACTGACAACTACCCTGCCCCGGGTTAAGATGTGAGGGTTTAAAAGTCCGAAAAAAACTTCTACTTCTCGGCTCGAAGTGGTTAACAAGGGAGTAACTCCTTATATCTCCAGTGTTTAGGGGATTTGAAACAATGCCTTGTACGTCATCGGCAAGGGTTTTATCTGAAAGCATACGATCATCGGTTATGAGTATTCAGTTTCGTCATCCTCCCTCCCATCTTTGCTAATCAAAGTGATAAAGTGGAGTAAATAAAATGCAAGTGTCAGTGCAATGCAATAAATGAGTGACAACGACATGATAAATTCAGAAAAATGCATAGTCACTTTATCAATATTACCATTCGAAACAAACAATGTTTAATAGCAAGTAGCAACTAACAGAAAAGAAACTACAAATGCAAATGATAAAAGTCCGAGAACTGCCAATGCTGAGGGCGCCTGCCTGTCTGGACCACTGGCTTCTAGAAATAACCCTCTGAATCTGCGAGCTTAGATAGCTGAGAAATTGTCATGAACCACCAGAATTCCTTCTCGAAAGGAAATGCAATCTTGGTCGATCAACTGTTGTACCTTTGCCTGAAAAGCTTTACAATCTTTAGTTGAATGCCCAGGAGATCCACCATGGTAAC
This sequence comes from Lathyrus sativus, assembly GCA_963859935.3. NCBI lineage: Eukaryota > Viridiplantae > Streptophyta > Magnoliopsida > Fabales > Fabaceae > Lathyrus > Lathyrus sativus. The sequence continues at coordinate 326,273,860 of OZ012739.1, forward strand.
CACACTGAGCGTGGGGATTGTACCTAGGAGGGTAAGGTTCTGGCACAAGCTTAAGAGCTTTAGGTTCCACCAAAGAATTCTGAATCAAAGATGGTAGAATATGACTATACGGCATAGGCACTAGGTGAGAAAGAGCATTCCTTCGTTCCAAGTTGTTACGAGGCCTATTCTGATTTGGGCGCTGATTCTGATAACCTCGGCCACGAGTTCGCTGATTTGCCAAAGAAGCGACATAAAGTTCTGGATATGGTGCCCTAGGCGCAATTGTCTGTCCTGCATAACAAGACACAAAAGATGAAGAACCAACAGACTTAACCGATTCATCTCGAGGATACTCAACATCTGGCATGATTGCATTGATCACAACTCCTTCTTCAGTTTGGTAGCTATAGAGAGATTCAGTTTCACTAGCCTTCACCGCCTGAAGTAATCTGTATATTCCCAGTTTTTACGGCATGCTCAATGCGTTCCCCTAATCTTACCAATTCAGAGAAATTTGGCGCATTTACAAGCATTCTTTCGAAATACGGGCTCTCCAGGGAGTTTACAAACATGCTCATTAACTCTCGTTCTAGAAGCGGTGGGTGCACTCTGGCAGAAAATTCTCTCCACCTCTGAACATACTTCCTGAAGGGTTCATTGTTCTCTTGAGACAATTCTTGCAACTGCATGCGATGAGGAGCCATGTCCAGGTTATAATCATACTGCTTTAGAAAAGCTCTGGCTAAATCCACCCATGATCAGATCTGATTACTCTCCAACTGCATATACCAACTCAGAGATGCCCCAGTTAGACTATCTTGAAAGCAGTGGATCATCAACTTGTCGTTTTGCACAAACGAAGTCATTCTTCGGCAGAACATCACCAAATGTTGCTTCGAACAGCTATCTCCTTTGTATTTCTCAAATCTCGGCGCTTTGAACTTAGGAGGAAATACCAGGCCAGGAACCAAACACATGTCTGCGGCATTAAGGTTGACAACATCTTTGACTTTCAAGGCTTTGACTCCTTCTTCCAACACTCGGAGCCTTCTATCATACTCAAGAGCTCTTGGGTCTTCAGTCCTAGCTACCGGGATCTCTCTTCGGATATTCGCCATAGGGAAAACAACACCTTGATTGTTAATAAGAGGAGGGCGTTCATTTCGGACAACAAACTGCTCACGTCGATCTCTATCCCTAACCGGAGGTTGCACAAATTGGTCTGCAGTAACGTTGTTCACTTGCAGAAAGTCTTCCACAGACATAGAGTCATACAGAGGATTGGTCGCCATAGTGAAACCCGTCAAGGTGTTACGAGACTGGAAGTGGCTCTCAGACATAGCTACCAATAACCTTCAACTAACTTCACTGCTCGATTCTGCTCAAATCTGCTTCAACCCCTTGGTCGTCTTCTAACAATCAACAGTCGCTCAGGCCAAACACCGGATAATCACCTTCAGAATCAAAACAACGGCTGGATCAGACTCTGGCTAGCTGGAGAATGATATGTAATATGATGCAACAATGTAATGCAATATGCAGCAAACACGGGGTCACAGCCGCCCACAAATCTCTGAATACTGTTGCGCTGCTGACTGAGTAAGCTCGCTCTGAAGAGAAGACCAAGATGACGGGTAGGCTGGAAGTCAAGTTTCCTGCAAAACCCTCCCACTCACGGGTATAGACCTAAACTTACACAAGGTACGACATCCTATGCGGTCATCAGCGTCACAGACTTTCAAGACTGATGATACGATACCCAGAAGGTGTGGTATCATCATATCCTGAAGAGGCCTCACTTAGCTGAATCCCAAATGATCGGTCCCCAGAGTCGACAATCCTCCAAACCAACAACCCCCTCAACCCAAAGGGTTGAAAAAGAAGTCAACCGGGAGAACCTCGTCTGAGCGTGGATTTCATGAGACACTAGTACATGCAAAGCATGCACGCGCCCACTAATTTCCACAACTAATTCTAAGGTGCACTCAAGCTTGGGTCTGGCTTCTCACTCAAAGGAACACCCCACCCAACAACACAACAGCAACAGATAATAACAAAGGTGCAGAAATCGTAAATACAGCAGTAATATACAATACCCAAAAGGTAAACACCCAAAGACGAGCAAACAAGCGCTAGGATTGACTCTCTTAAGGGACGTTGGATCCCAAATGCATAAGGAACCATCGTAGTCCCCAGCAGAGTCGCCAGTTGTCGCTACTGCGAAAATCGGCGCCGGCTAAACAGAAGAGTTGCCACCGTGCGTTATTTATCCCAAAGGAGGGAAAGGAAACGCTCGAAGTAAACCTACCACAAAGATGGGAAAGGAATGGTCATCGCAACCAAATCCTGGATTCGGGAGTCGGTTACGCAAGGGGAAGGTATTAGCACCCCTCACGTCCGTCGTACTCGACGGGATCCACGCTTGCTGGTTTGTCTAAAGGATGCAAAACAATCTATCTACGGCTGCTAAATCTAAACGGAGGGAAACTGACTCGATAGAGCATCACACTCTATGCCTACGTATTCTCAAGAGAGAAAGTCAGAGTCATCGTAGTTCGGGAAACTATGGGGAATTGGCTCGCCAAGACTTCGCGTCTTGTGCCTACGTACTTTCACACAGCGTGAAAGATCAGAGCTTACGTAGTTCAGGCTAACCACGGCTAGATAGGGTGTTCTCGATCACGCAGGGGTGAGAGATGAAGTTGGTTTTAGAGGTACGGGAACCTACGGGAACTTAGAACTACGGTCTCGTCTCAAATGCGCGAGGGCAAGAGAAAGGGAAACATCAGTCGTCAGCGGGAAAGTCTCGATCGCACAGCAGCAAGAGAACAGAGAGGTTAGTTGTTAGTGTGCTCGCTATGATATCGCATCCTATGCCTACATATTCTCATTAGATATGAGAAATCAGAGCAGCTGTAGTTCGGCCTACTACAGCTAAACGGGGAAATGGGAAAAAGGGAAAAGGGGAAAGGGAGCTCGCTAGGATATCGCATCATATGCCTACGTACCCTCGTCTGGCACGAGAGATCAGAGCAAATGTAGTTCGACGGGAAAACGAGTCTCGATTGCACGGGGGCAAGAGAAGGGGTCTCGATCTCCTGAACGCGAGAGAAAAGGGGTTTCGCTCGCACGGGGGCGAGAACAAAGAGGAAGCAGGCCTATGCCAAAACGGGAAGGAACCCGGGACACACACGCAAGAACCTAAGAAGAAACTCCTCAGCTGCCATTTCCTTCGTATCCGACGATGTAGCTCACAACACTCGACGGTTGCCTGAAGACTTAAATAAGATGATGTTGTAGAACGAAGCAGCTTTGTCGGCTCCTGACATGCGCGCAAGCTCCATTCCAATCTTCTCCTCTCTAGATCCTTGATGATGACGCTCGAACCAGGAACAATGTACCGCTTAGACCGTCATGGTTCGACTTATACGAGAAGTCGAACTCTAAGAGGTAGCGTATTGATATTCGTGTCAAAGACAAGATAGAGAAATGATATCGAAAATCATTCTCCAATTGAATCGTGTCACACGGCCAGCCAGAAATAAAATCGGGAATAAAATTAGATAGAAAAGAAAATAGGAGAGAATTCCAATACAAAATGGAAATAATAGTCTACTCCTAAAATACATCAAAAATAATCTCCTAAGGAAACTACATCCTAAAAAGAATTAAATCTATGAATTCCCTTACAAGAAATTAACTAAGTCATAAATTCTCTTAACAGAAAATTAAACTAATTTCCTAAATGAAAATATTATCTAAATTTCCTAAAAGAAATTATATTACCAAACTATAATATTCTAAGGAATTTAGATATTCTAAACAATATTAAACTATCCTAAAAAATATACAATTAAAAAATACAATACAAAGTATTAAGAAAAAATAAAATGCAGGGAGGGGTGCATTGGTTCAGTAGGGGTACAGGCAGAAAAAACAAAGAGAGTTGGGCCCAGCCCAACAACTGGCAACAAAAAACGGGGAGGGGGGAAGGAACGGAAAACGGAGAGTGTATGCCAAAATGCAAGTGGGCCTGAGAGCCCAACAACCAACCCAACGTGCCAACTCTTACTTCTTTCAGAAAAAAGAAAACCTAATCCCCCTCTCAACTTCTCAATGCACTGTTCATTCTACTTTCTAACTTCACCGTCTCCGTCACAAACTTCCCAAAATCAAGACCAAACAAGATCAAACCTCAGTTTCAACGATTCGTAACCGGAATGAACTACCAGATTCCTAACCCTAAAAACAACGCAATCCACGTTAATCCTCTCAAACCTTGTTGGTGTTACGATTGGATGAAGAACTTAAACCTGTTGAAGATCTTAAGGATTTGTTGAAGATTCTGGAAATCTGATGAACGTTCTTGAGGTTGGATGAATGTTCTTTAACATTCTTGAGGATTTTCTGGAGAGCGTGTTGCACAGATGATGATGACGATGTTGAAGGATCTAGCAAAAACTGGGAAACACAGTTGAATGGATGAACTTGTATGAAGATTTCTGATGAAGATCTGAGGAAACAAGATCAATATCGTGTGGATGTTCACGAGAACAATTCTGGAAAAAAGGATGGACGAAGATTGATGCCGATCTGGAAAATTCATAAAGAAGATCGACGATCTTGATGAAGTTCGTTGGAGTTCTCGGATGAACTTTCTGGAGATGTAGTGATGAATCTTAATGAAAGCTTCTTGCTGATGAATGATGGAGATTAACGAAGAAATGATGAACGCGTGAATCTTGATGCCGATTCTGGAAAAATATTGATGAACCTGATGAATTTCGTATGGATGTTGATGAACACATGGTGAGAGTTGATGAAGATCTGCGGTGGTTTCCGGACGAAATGCAGTTTTCTGGTGAGTGTTTATGAAGTCCGGTGACTGTTGCGGTGGTCCGGTGAGCAGTTACGGTTCTCCGGTGTGTTTGGCCGTAAGAAGCGCCGTTTGATTTCACCGATGAGTTTCCCGGTGAGTTTGCATGGCCGGCGGTGAGATATGGAGTGGGACGCGTGGCATCTTGCATGCGGAGACTGGAGAGTGAGTGGAGTGTGAGGTGGCGCATGCAGAGCGAGAGAAGGGGACAAGTGGCAGGGAGAGAGTGAGACTGAGGGTGATGTGGCAAGCTGGGAAGTGTGGAAAAAATGAAGTGGAAGAAAAACGAACTACACGTGTGGCATCTCTTATACTAGACACATGGCATGGACTTCTGGGCCCCCAAATTGACAACACTTGGCCCATTACCCACTTAGACTAATGAAATGAAAATGAAACTAAACTCAGCAATTGATTAACTAACGATTAAAGCTAACCCTAATTAATAAACTCTGTTAAAAGAAATCTATTAAAACTAAACAATTTAATCTGATTAACATCTATTTAAAAATCTATATTAAAATCTATTAAAATCTATTTAATAATAAATAAATAAATAACTAATATTCTAAAACCTATATTATTCTATTAAACTAAAAAAGCTATTAAAACTAAAAGAGCTATTTATTCTATAAAATCTATAATACTCTATTAATTCTATATTAAAAGCTATAAAACTATTCTATTTAAAAAATAAGAATCTATTTATTCCAATATCCTAAAAACTCTATAAAATCTAATAAAATCTAATATCTAATAATTCTAGGAAAACTATATTTTCTACAATTCTATTAAAAAGAAATATGTTCTAAAATCTATTAAAAAAAATCTATTTGATATTCTAGAAAATAAAGGAAAGATCTAAAAAAGGCAATAAAGCTGATTAAATCGATTAGAGTACAACTACGCAATTATAGTGAAATAAGCGGTAAAAACCGGACACCGAAATATCCTCCAAAACAACAGCGTGAGCTGAAAACGCAGAGACGAGCACAAATTCTCAAAATACACTTATTTGAACTGGCCTGAACTGCCTGAAACGCCAGGGGAGGCTGTAATCCCGATAAAATCAGTCTGACGGTAAAAATGCAATGGACAGTATGCGAATGCGAATGCAAAATGCGTCGAAACATAAACCAGATATGGGAACCGGTTGGTCAAATTTTGGGGTGCAACAATGCCACATCAATTTCTCGGCACCAATAGCCCATATCAAATACAATATATAATGTGACTCACTAACTCGACACAATGCATGTGGTACCAACACAATCACATACGATTCACCCTAGAACCTGATTCTGTCGAAATCCGAATAAGTCGTATACGTTCCTCTGAACTACAACTTATCTCCACAACGACTTCCACATGAAGTCCGGATGAAACTAGGCACCCATCATGGATTCCCACCTAGCCATCTCCATAAGACACATGACATGAAATGCAGGACAACACAATTATGCAATATAATAATTCAAGCATAATTCACAATCATCAATGATCCACACGAGCCATCCGCTCACCTTAATCCTCTCGGGAATTACCACAATCGCACCAGATTGTCCACATTCGACAATCATGACTCACATTCACCAAAACACACCCCTAAGGGCACACCCATTAAATTCCACATTCTCTCTAATTAAATTATTACTAATCTCCCTTAGGTTCATTTTAGTCATATTAATCCTACCAATTAAACAGAATTACATTTCAAGCGAAATCTGTACAGAATTCAAAAAAATGGGAAAAAGTCATCCCAGACCTGCCCATACGCGTACCAACATGGTGCATACGCGTACTGCCTACTGTCATACGCGTATGGCCCTCCCTTACACGTAAGACCATAGGCTGCCACCTCACCAAACTCTCTCCTGTCACCCCTACGCGTATGACTACCCCTCATATGCGTATTGGCCAAGTCCATACGCGTACCATACGCGTATCATCAGATGGTCGTGCTGGCACTGGGGACAGGGCACGTATGCTACACATATAGCCCCTTGGGAAGCCCCCCATACGCGTATTGACATTCCCAATACACATATGACATCAGATCTGTCAAAATTCTCAGATCTCATCATTCTCACGAGTTGCCACTCAAGATCTATCATTCTATCTTCTCATTCGTCCTAAAACTCAGATTTTAATCGATTTCAATGAATCTTATCTTCTATTCTTTCTAGATTCTATCTATTGGATCTAGTCTCGATTACGATTCAACTCTTAGTTTTTAGATCTGTTACTCTAGAGTATTCTATCACAGCTTCAGGGGATTTCCACACGAATGTTCATATTTATACCAGAATCATGCATACAACATCACATAATGATCATTCGACAACAACCGCAATCACAGCGAAATCATAATATCACGAAAATCCAATAGAAGGCAAGAACAAACAAAATTCCTACGAGAGAAAGGACCTCTCACTACCCTCTCATGTTAAATCACCCATATTGAAATCCATTCTCCCCCCTTACCTTGGATTTGAGCTCTTTCTTGGCAACAATGGAGAGATCTTGGTCCTTTTGCTCTAGCTCTCCTTTCTCTGTCTTTTTCCTCTTTCACGATGTTAACTGACTAATCCCACTAATACTCTCTTAACCCCTTAATCAGGTTTTAGCTCATTTAACCCAATTAATAATAATAATAATAATAATAATAATAATAATAATAATTATTATTATTATAACTACCATTTTACTAATATTATTATCCATGATAATTAAATAATGATATCCATAATGTGATTACCAATCATTAATATTATTTATCATAGGTCCACTTTACCCCAACTAAGGTTACCCCTCACCCTTACTCTTAACTTCATACCTTTAATTAAGGAAATCACACCAATACACATCACAAAAAAATACAAAAGCGAATAAATAGTTTAAATGGGGTGTTACAACTCTCCCCCACTTAAAATATTTTCGTCCTCAAAAATGTACCTGATGAGAACAATTCCAGATACGACTCTCACATCTTGCCCGTCAATTCCCAGGTCACACTTCCTCCAGTAGCTCCTCCCCATGTTACTCTCACCAACGGGATATCCTTCGCTCTTAGTTGTTTCGTCTTGCGGTCTTCCATTCTCAACGACATTGCTTTCACCGTAAGGTTATCTCGAACCTGTACTTCATCTCTCTGAAGCACATGAGATGGATCGACAACATATTTTTGAAGTTGCGATACATGAAACACGTCATGCAAAGTTGAAAGTTCGAGTGGTAACTCCACTCTATAGGAAACAACTCCAACCCTTTGCAGAATCTGATACGGTCTAATAAACTTAGGATCCAATTTCTTTGATTTCAGCGCACTACCAACACCGGTCACTAGATTGACTCTAGGAAATACATGGTCACCCTCGCTGAATTCCAAGTCTTTCCTCCTATTATCATGGTAGCTTTTCCTCCTACTCTGGGTCGTCTTCATTTTCTCTCTAATCATCTGAATCATCTCTATGGTCTGTTGCACCACCTCGGGTCCGAGTACCGTACTCTCGCCCGACTCATACCAACATAGAGGTGTCCTACACCTTATACCATACAATACCTCAAACGGTGTCATTCCAATACTAGAATGGTAATTGTTGTTGTAAGTAAATTCAATCAGCGGTAAATGAGTATCCCAAGCGTCTCCTCGCTCGAGTATACAAGCTCTCAACAAATCTTCCAATGACTGAATAATCCTCTTAGATTGACCATCGGTCTGCAGGTGATAAGCAGAACTCAATTTCAAACTGGAATCGAAAGCTTCTTGCAAGCTTTTCCAAAATCCAAAAGTAAACCTTGGGTCTCTGTTAGATACAATGCTCGATGGAACCTCGTGTAACTTCACTATCACTCTGATATAAATTTTTGTTAACTTCATCAAAGGAAAACTAATGTTAATCGGTATAAAATATGTCGACTTCGTCCGTCTATCAACAATTACCCAAATAGCGTCAAAACCTCTCACCGTATTCGGCAATCCAGTCACAAAATCCATTGCAATACTATCCCATTTCCACTCCGGTATTTCCATCGGTTGCATAAACCAGATGGTTTCTGGTGTTCTACCTTTGACTTCTAGCAAGTCAAACAAGCATACACAAACTGAGCTATGTCTCTCTTCATACCCAGTCACCAAAATAATTTCTTCATGTCTTGATACATTTTCGTAGCTCCTGGGTGAATACTCAAGCTACTCCTGTGGCTCTCTTGCAAAATTACCTTTTTCAAATCAGGATTATCTGGCACACAAACTCTGTTTCTGAACTTCAACACACTAGAATCATCGACTCTAAAGTCTTCTTCCTTATCTAATCCGCCTACAGTCATCAAGTCTACCAATTTCAAATCCAGTTTCTGACCTTCTCTTATTTCACGAAGGAACTCATTATTCACTTCCAGCATCCCCAACATTACACTTTCCGAAGTTAACTCACAACCGATACTCAAGTCTCTAAATTGCTCAATCAAATCCAATTCTCTAATCATCAACGTCGACATGTGTATCATCTTTCGACTCAAAGCATCTGCCACGGCGTTAGCTTTACCGGGATGGTAACTCAAGATAAAGTCATAGTCTTTCAGAAATTCCAGCCATCTTCGCTGCCTCATATTTAATTCCTTTTGGTCAAACAGATATTTCGAACTCTTATGGTCATTGAACACTTTGAACCTCGACCCGTACAAATAATGTCTCCAAACAAATGTTCATATTCATACCATAATCATGCATACAACATCACACAATGATCATTTGACAACAACCGCAATCACAGCGAAATCATAATATCACAAAAATCCAATAGAAGGCAAGAACAGACAAAATTCCTATGAGAGAAATGACCTCTCACTACCCTCTCATGTTAAATCACCCATATTGAAATCCGTTCTCCCCCCTTACCTTGGATTTGAGCTCTTTCTTGGCAACAATGGAGAGATCTTGGTCCTTTTGCCCTAGCTCTCCTTTCTCTGTCTTTTTCCTCTTTCACAATGTTAACTGACTAATCTCACTAATACTCTCTTAACCCCCTAATAAGTTTTTAGCTCATTTAACCCAATTAATAATAATAATAATAATAATTATTATTATTATTATTATAATTATAATTATAATTATAATTATAACTACCATTTTACTAATATTATTATCCATGATAATTAAATAATATTATTTATAATGTGATTACCAATCATTAATATTATTTATCATAGGTCCACTTTATCCCAACTAAGGTTACCCATCACCCTTACTCTTAATTTCATACCCTTAATTAAGGACATCACATCAATACACATCACAGGAAAATACAAAAACCACTAAATAATTTAAATGAGGTGTTATAGTTATCCCCAATATACATGTGCTCTCTCTTTACACAAGAGTAATAAACATATTTCCAGCGCGGGCCCTCATGTGTTCCAGGGCTTCAGGCATTATTTGCGTTCATACACACACATGTAGTAAGACTTCTTGCGTACCTAACATAAAGGTACAACCCACATACATATTAAAATAAGGAACCAAAATCCACTTGATAAAACCCGTATGTTCAACAAAAAAACCTTTCATCTCTCCATCCAACAAAAAAACCTTTGCCTTTTCTTCTTCTCCATAGTGAGTCGCCATCGTCCACAACTTCAACCTCCGTCTTTTTGCCGCGCTACAAACTGCACCAAATACATAACACTTGTCTGCACTTCATTTTTGAAAAACTCAAGAACAAGAGAGATCCAACAACCGCTATCCTTCCTCAAACTTCCATCTCTCTCCATTTGAACACAACAACAAAGACCTGCTCCACGAACACCTCCTTCACCATGAATGTTCTTGTAAACATGATAACACATAGCACAAATTCTACATGAACCGAACCTCATTCAAGCTAATATTCCTTTTTTCCTTGCACACACACACATCACGTAACATTCTCGCGCCGCCTTCCATCACAAGAACTCTTTCCATATCTCAAAGAGAAAGCCACTACACATACCTACTGCTGCGTAACAGACTCCCTCAAGATCCTCTCACCAAAAACAACTATTCAAGTTTATTCGCTTAGTTTTCAATTGCACACACTTGCTATTTGAACTTTGATCTGCAACATGAGTTGTGTTGTCTTTGTTTGATTTTATGCGCTATCATGGTTCATCCCGGTTGTGCATCTTATTCATTTTATTTTGGTCTTATATTTGTGTTGGTTTACATCTCTATGATGGATTTATTCTTTGAAAGTTATTTGTCTTCCTAATAGAATAAGAGAGTCTTGAAAGACACAATGTTTGTTTTATTTCGGTTTTATGATGAGATTCGCATAGGATTCAGATCGAACGGTTACCATTATGTTTGTTCTGCACTTATGTCGTTGTTGCTATGAAGTTAATAAGTTCAAATGTGATGTATTGGCGGGCTTAATCCTCGCAATTTTCTACTTTTCCTCAGGCCGTGGAGAACGCAAGTTTGGCAAAGAGGAATCCTGCATGTGGCTTACGTAAATGGCATAGTATATTGACTTTGCAAGATAACAGTTTATCCATGAGTTTTATGTCTTTCTTGGTTTTAATCCTATTTTATTTTATGAAAAAAATCACCATGCCACATGACTAATGTTTGAAAAGTCAAAACCATTTTTTTTATGTTTATTTGTTTTTTATTCATTCCGTTTTTTATATTTTATTTGTTCATTTCTTATGTTGCTAATATTAGTACGAAAAACAAACAAATTCATTTTATTTTTTTATTTAATTATTTTATTTATTTGTTTTAATTATTTTCTTTGTTTAGATTTAGCCTGCACAATATTAAAAGGAAAATGCCAAAACATTATGTTAATATTTTGTTTTTAATATTTTCATTAATTTTTGTGATATTTAAAAATGTAAAATATTAGTTTAATTATTTAATTTATTTAAACATTTTTATTTAATATTAAATAATTAAATTATTAAATAATCTTATTCAATATTTATATTTAAATTAATTAATATTGTCGTACGATTTTAGTTTGTGACTTGCTTGTTCTATCTGATTAAATCTTGATATTCTACCATAATTAAATGATGATGTTTTCTACCATGATGTTTTGTCGTGACTGTTTATTGCTTTCGCACGATGTTTTACCGTGACTATTCTCTGTGTCTGTTTATTCGTGATGATTTGCCACGTATCTCTGTTTATTTACTACGTGATGCTCTTCTGCGTAACTGATTTTTGTTACTTGCGATGTTTTACCGCGTATCTTTGTCAGTTGATTACATGATGTTTCTCCATGTATTTCTGTTGACTTTTCACTATTTGATTACCGTGATGTTTTTCCATGCGTATTCTATGATATCTTGCCTGTTTGACCAAACATGATGTTCTTGTCGTGTATTGCATCTGCGTATTCTTTGATGCCATTTACATGATGTTTTTCCATGTATCTGTTACTTTCTATTCCGTGTTGACCTAATCTGAGGGAATGGATTGTATGTTGACTTATTGTCATTGTGTGTGTCCCTTGTTTTATTCTTTACTTGTCTTTGTTGTTCTTAGTTCTTAGAACCTAATAACTCGTGGTTCCACAAACTATGGACGTTGTGATTTCTCAAGCCCCTCTTGATAATACGTAGATATAACGCCCTGGTCCTTGGCGAGCAACCTTTTCTTTTTTCACACTTTTCTTCTTTTTCGCCCTTTTCCCTTTTACATCGTAGTTCCAAACTACAATTGCTCTGACTTTCTATTAAGGATACGTAGGCATAGCATTGTGAGATCCTAGCGAGCTACCTTTTTCTATTTCCATCTTTTCTCTTTACTTTACCCATCTTTTCACCTTAGCAAACAATTTTTGCCAAAGCACAAATATTTCAAGAGGTTCCTGTAGAGTACTGCATATGCTTAGGGTGCTAGTATCTTCCCTTAGTATAACCAACCCCCGTACCTTTTATCTCTCCTTGCTTAGCTTTAGGCCTTGCTTTTTTGCTTTGAATTTTACATAGGGTTTTTGTTCAATCTTTTCTCCCTTCCCTTGGAAAAATAAAAGTTCGATGGTGATATCTTATTATTGCGAGCCAAGCTAATCCCATAGCGTTAGTATCCGATTCTCACCGCGACAAAAAGTTGCAACTTCACTGGGGAGATGTTTCATTGGGTTAAGCCTAACTTGTTATATTTGTGTTGTTATTGGCATTTTCTATTATACTTGTATATTTTTATATTTTTATATATCTGATTTGCTTGGTTTTTCTGCACGCAGGGTTGTGACCTTTGAATGGTGAGATAAGTCCTAACCCGGACTTAAGTGCACTTATGGTAGGATTGTGGTATAATCAATAGTTAACTGTTGGGAGTAGTCCTAACATGATTAACATATGATATAACCACGCTTAGTGGATGCCCCTTTATAATTACTAATGTCGCACGAGTAGTCATATTGGCATTACTTTTCCCGACCTGGGAGTCCGTGAAGCTAACGGCCTTAGTATCCCTTCACCCCTCTAAGCCTTTTCAGGACGTAGTATAGTGATTATCCCAGTGTAGACCTGTGATGATTGTCATGTGATACTACACTGATACGAGTTTATCTTGAGAATATTATTAGTTCGCACGAGTAGTCGTGCAAGCCGATAATATCCGAAAGATTTATCGATGACTCTGGGAACTTTATTAAAACCTGTTGTGCATGTGCTTTACCCCTAGTACATACCCCGTGGTTGGTTCTTCACCAAAACTCCATGCTATGATCTTGAATCTTTGATCCTGCTATGTGTGATTTACATCCTGTCTTGCATCGCATTGCATATCATTTGCATCTTTGCATGATTCATTGCACGTGTTCGTTTGTCCAGCGACTCATATCCATTTTTCTTTATCTTCCAGTGTCGCTTATCAGTCGTCAGGCTGATTCCTCGACACCGATACATGACTTGAGAGCTAATTATAGATGAAGGATGTTAGAGTAAGAAGTGCATAATGCATAGATTTGAATGGAGATCGGTGATTTGAAATCAGGCACGACTAAGCTCACCGAGATGCTCCAAGTCTTGATTGCTATAGGGGAATCACCTCAAAGAACTGTCATCCAAGAAGTTGCAAGCACTGATCCTCATCCTGTTCAGGTGCCACCTTCAACTTGGCCAAAGTTTAGTTTACCTCATAACTACTCTCCACTTATTGCATCTACCGCTCTGATTGATCAAACCGCCATACCTGTTTTTTAAGGTCCTGTTTTTGCTGAGCCCAAACCTGTGGTCCACACTGTTTCCCAGACTGTTCAAGCTCCTTTTGTTGAGTACAATGCTGCCAGTCCTCAAGGTGAAGATTTTGTTGTACCTGAATTTATCCATGAACAGTTTCAGATTATAGATAAGAGACATAAAGTCGTTGAGGGTACTGACTTCTTCGATGTGGATGCAGACAACATGTGTTTAGTTTTTGACTTTGTTATACCTGCTAAGTTCAAAACTCCTAAGTTCATAAAGTACAAGGTTCACTCTTGCCCAAGAGTTCATCTAGTCATGTACTTTCGAAAGATGGCTACTTATACAAACAATCAGAAGCTGCTCATCCATTGCTTTCAAGACAGTTTGAGTGGAGCTTCATTCAAATGGTACATGAACCTTGAACAGAATAGTGTCCACTGCTTCCAAGATCTTGCCAATACTTTCACGAAGCACTATAAGTACAATCTTGACATGGCTCCTGACCTCCGTCAACTCCAGAATATATCTCAGAACAAGAAAGAGTATTTCAAGGAATATGCTCAACGTTGGAGAGAACTCACTTCTCAAGTTGAACCCCCTATGGAAGAAAAGGAGCTTAATGGAATGTTCATGGACACCCTGTCTCCATTCTATTGGGAAAAAAAGTATTGTTTTGTCTCCTCAATCTTCACAGATTTGATGACTATTGGCCAAAGGCTGGAGGAAGGACTCAAGAATGCTAAGGTATCTAAGACTACTGAATCTTCCAACGGTGCAAAGAAGTCCTATGGGAATTTCCAGAAGAAGAGGGAAGATTAGACTAATGTTGTCATGATTGAAACAAGAAAGCCTCGTCCCCGACCTCAGTATGCTGATCACCTTGTTGTTGTTGTTGTTGTTGCTCCACAACCAGCTCAGGTTCCTTAACATCCGGTTGTTGGAAAGAACCAATATCGTAATAGGAATCAATTTGATCCTATTCCTATGACGTACACTGAACTTTATCCTATTCTAATTCAGCAAGGTTTGATTACCACAAGGACTCTGCCTCCTCCTCCAAATCCTCTTCAATTCAGATTCAGATCTAATCTCCACTATGCATTCCATAAAGGCGCCGCATGAGACAGCCTATGTCCCATTAGTGGAATTCTAATGAAACCTTATAAAAATACAGAAAAATTTGAAATTTTTAAAGGACAATACTTAATTATTTAAAAACATACTGTTTCACATACATATGCTTCAAATATATTTTACAGAGTTTGACACCGTTAAGACTAGCGGCCTTGCCACATAGATAAAACATAAAATAAAAGTACAGAAAGGAAACCAAAAAGAAAGCATACCAAAAGGGACCTCCTAAGTCCAACAAGACTGACACTTATACTGACTGTAGTAGTAGGGATGTGATTAGCGTTTGACAAAACACTAACAGCTCCCAATCTAGATGTTATAGTAACACATCTCCACGTCACTTCATATCCTTTCCTTCTGAGTTGTCGGGAAGTACGCAAGATTCGAGCTCATCGTCTGATCGTCATAAAATAATCCAAAATGCAAAACAAAAATGACACAGGGCTAAGATTCATGTACAAGTTTAAAAGTGGGAATGAATGTGTAAAATAATAATATATATGGAAACCATATTTATACAAACAAGCGTATCTTATACCCACAATTACATATACTTTATTTATTCTAATGCATCCCTGAACTATATGCTGACTCAGGCCACTAAACGCTGTCAATGATATCTATCCCATTTACCAAGATCAGATATCACTAGACCACATGCCACCAACGTACTCCCAATTACCAAGAGCTACGCCACCTAACTTCACATGGAGCCTAGGTGTTATAAGTCGATCGTCCCTGAGAATTCAGGCCAAGAACCTTGTCTTGCCTAGCATGCATAGATAATAATCCCCGTCGGGATTGCAGGCGACTGATCAACCTCGTGCGTCCCATACCGCACGGCGGTGGACTTACACATTCCTTAATGCAAGTCTATATGATCACTCACTCATCTTGTGGCAACTCTTAGCCATAAGTATTAAGTTAATAATGGGGAATTATCGTATCAACTTTTCAAGTTATACTTATTATCTAGATACTTAGGTTGAGTACCAAATCCATCCAATGTCTTGCCATATTTGATCTTTGTCCTTACATAATAAGTTCAGTTTGTATAATGGGTAATTGTATGGTTAACTTCCCAGGTAAGAGAGGTGGACTGTAAACGGCATAGTCGACCAAGTCTTTCCTTAGCCAGAACCCAACCAAATATAACTACTCATTGTATCCAACTTTCCTTATGTTAATGGGGATCAATTACTTAATATCTAGCAATGTTTTTCTCTCATTAACCGATTATTTCCTTAATCTATCAATCACAATCATTCAAGTATAAATAAAATAAACAATTATAAAATTAACCGAATAATGCAAGCACAATACAATACCAAATTGTCAAAGATTATTCCTATGATAATTAATTAAGGCCGGCGTAACCTCGCCTAGTGATTTGTGAAAATCATTATTTGAGAATAGGCTCTCCTTAATTATTTATCGCTAGTAGGGCTTAGGTCACCACTACACACATATATATTAAGTTATTTTACGCTAACCGTCCCAATCGTATACGAAATCTTGCCCCCACCTTTTGTTGAGTGTTGTTGAAAGTCCACAAGTGTTGTCTTCGATCTTTGCCAAGAACCTAATTTACGATAACCGTTGGATTGTACGAAATTTATGAAATAATTAGAATATAATTTATGGTTAATTGAACATAATCCCGTTATAACTTGAAATATTTATTTATTTAAATATATCATAATAACCTCCAAAATAATTATTAAATTCAAATATAAATTATATTATACCTCCTTTTGAATTTGTTTGTTTTAGAAAATTGTCAAGAGTATATTTCTAATAACATTTAAATTATAATAAAATTTGGGCATTATAACGACTTAAAATGGTAAAATTTATTTTGGACTTTATAAGTTCAATATATCGACGTCTGAACGGAATTTGCATAGAAAATTTAAAATAACCTTTATATAAATAACATAATTAAAATAATATAATTAAAATAAAATGGACATTATAACGGCTTACCGATTACTTATGAAAATGATTTGGGCAGAACTTTGACGTATAAAACTCCCTTGAAACTTTAGAAGAACTTTTACCACAAAATACTCTAAAGGTTACGAACCGATATCGTGGGAACTTCGATAACTAAAACTAATATTGCTATATGAAGAAATTAGAGAAGGAAAGAAGTAAAGAAGTAAGAAAGATGATTTGTGAATGAATGAATGAAAATGGGGTGGAAGAGACCCCTATTTATACTAGTTGTAAAATATTAAAATAACATAATTTATCATCTTTTGCCCATACCTTCCAACTTTTCAACTCTTGCTAGTAAATATGTCTCTATCAAATATTTACTAATCTTTCATCAATAGTGCTTTAGGTGTTCTAGTATGACTTTGTGAAAATAATTTATGACAAAGGTATGGGAGCTTGATTTCATGACATAATATTATGTAGGATATTAATAGAAAATGAGATATATATTTCTTTTATAAAAAGTAAAATGTTAATAATATTAATAATAATAAAAATAGTAAAAAGGATAGTTATTTGATATTTTTATTGTCTTAAGATTATTTTATTTATTAATTGGTTTATAGAGTAAAATGATAATATTCAAATAAAATAAAATCAATTAATAATAACAAAACAAGAACAACAATAATGATAATAATAATATGAATAATTAATTAACTTAAAGTTAAGGGTTTTAAGTACCAATTTAAATTTCAAAGTTTAGTTTATAAAATGAAACGATGATATTCAAATTGAAGAATAAAAGTAATAAATATAAAAAGTAATTAATTAATAAATTAATTATTATAAGTGTTAGTTTCAACATTTAATTTTTAATAACTAGCATTGTTAAAATCTCAAATCTAACTAGATATATTATTTAGTGTATGGAAAAATTAGGATGTTACATTACCACCCCCCTTAAAAGAAATTTCGTCCTCGAAATTTAGCGTACCTAAAACATATGTGGATACTTCTGACGCATGTCTTCTTCTCTTTCCCAAGTAGAATCACCAGTTACATCATCCCACACGACTCTAACCAATGGTATTTGCTTTCCACGAAGTTCTTTAATACGATGATCTAAGATCTTGACAGGTATAGCCTCATATTCCAAATTATCTCTAAGTTCCACAGTTTCAGGCTCAATGACATGTGAAGGGTCCGGATAATACTTCCTCAGTTGTGATACATGAAATACATCATGAAGATTAGACAAGTTTGGCGGCAAAGCAATGTGATACGCTACAGGTCCAATCCGCCGTAGAATTTGAAAAGGCCCGATAAACCTTGGTGTTAACTTCCTAGTTTTGATTGCTCGTGCAATTCCCGCCCTAGGAGTTACCCTAATGAACACGTGATCTCCTGCCTCGAACTCCAAAGGTCTTCTCCTCTTATCATTATAACTCTTTTGACGGTCCTGTGCTGCCTTCATTTTTTCTCTAATAAGTTTAACCTGATCTGTCGTTTGTTGCACGAATTCTGAACCCAATATTTTATTTTCTCCAACCTCATACCAACATAAAGGTGTACGACACTTTCTTCCGTATAATGCTTCATATGGAGCCATGCCGATACTTGAGTGAAAACTATTGTTGTAAGTAAACTCAATCAATGGTAAGAACTCGTCCCAACTTCCTTTGTGTTCAAGAGCACAAGCTCTCAACAAATCCTCTAACGATTGAATCGTCCTCTCAGACTGGCCATCCGTTTGGGGATGATAAGCTGAACTTAACCTCAGTTTTGTTCCTAACTCTAAATGCAACTGATGCCAAAAATTTGATGTGAATCTGGGATCTCTATCACTGACTATACTTGAAGGTATTCCATGCAATCTAACAATCTCCTTTACATATACCTGAGCTAGTCTCTCTAATTTAAACGTCTGGTTGATGGGAATGAAATGTGCACTCTTTGTCAACCTATCAATGATCACCCAAATTGCATCATGTTGTTTCTGAGTCTTAGGCAAAGCGGTTACAAAATCCATGGCTATTCCGTCCCACTTCCACTCTGGAATATCTAAAGGTTGTAGCAATCCGGCTGGCTTCTGATGTTCAATCTTTGCCTTCTGACATACCAAGCAACTTTGAACATATTCTGCTATATGTCTCTTCATTCCAACCCACCAAAACATTTTCTTCAAGTCTTGATACATCTTTGTGGCTCCTGGATGAAAACTCAACTTACTTTTGTGGCCCTCTTCCAAAATCAACTTTTGAATATCCTGATTTTGAGGTACACACAACCTTTCTTTAAACCTTAGGATTCCATCACTCCTTATGTTAAACTCTCCATTTTGACCATTTCTTATATTTTCCTTTATGCTCACTAGACGGTCATCAAGTTGTTGTTCATCTTTGATCCATTTCAGAAATTCATTAGACACGACAATAGCGCCTATGAATATACTTCCTTCATTGTGATGTACTCCTAAGTTTAAATCCACGAATTTGTCAATCAACTCTTCTTCCTTCAACATCATTGCAGATACATGAAGTTTCTTTCGACTCAAAGCGTCTGCTACAACATTGGCCTTTCCGGGATGATATTGCAACTCAAAATCATAGTCCTTCAAGAATTCCATCCAGCGCCTTTGTCTCATGTTTAAATCTTTCTGATCAAATAAATGCTTCAGGCTTTTGTGATCACTTAACACAGTGAACTTTGATCCATAAAGATAATGCCTCCAAATCTTTAAGGCAAACACAATTGCCGCTAACTCTAGGTCGTGAGTTGGGTAGTTCCTCTCATGCACCTTCAATTGTCTTGATGCATAAGCTATCACTTTCCTTTCTTGCATCAACACACACCCAAGACCTTGATATGACGCATCACAATACACATCAAAATTTCCTAATGGGTCTGGTAAGATGAGTATTGGTGATGAAGTCAATCTTTCCTTTAGCTTCTGAAAACTTTCTTCACACTCTTTAGTCCATTCAAAGTTTTTACCTTTCCTCGTTAACTGAGTCATGGGCAAAGCGATCTTTGAAAATCCTTCAATGAACCTCCGATAATATCCAGCTAGTCCAAGAAAACTTCGAATCTCGCCAACATTCTTTGGACTCTCCCACTTTGTTATTGCTTCGACTTTACTTGGGTCTACTGCAATACCTTCTTTACTAATTACATGACCAAGAAATTGTACCTCCTTCAACCAAAATTCACATTTCGAGAATTTCGCGTACAATTGAAGGTCCTTTAATATCTGTAGCACAATTCTCAAATGTTCTCTGTGCTCTACCTCATTCTTGGAATAAATCAGAATGTCATCAATGAAAACTACAACAAATTGATCTAAGTATGACCTAAAGATCCTATTCATGTAATCCATGAATACTGCTGGAGCATTAGTCAAACCAAATGGCATAACTAAGTACTCATAGTGTCCATAACGGGATCTAAAAGCTGTTTTTGGAATATCATCTTCCTTCACCCTGATCTGATGATATCCAGACTTCAAGTCAATCTTTGAGAATACTGATGCTCCTTTTAACTGATCCATCAAGTCGTCGATTCTAGGCAAAGGATACTTGTTTTTCACAGTGGCTTTATTGAGTTGTCTGTAATCCACACAAAGTCTAGAAGAACCATCCTTCTTCTTCACAAACAAGATTGGAGCTCCCCATGGCGATACACTTGGTCTAATAAATTCTTTCTCTAACATCTCGTCTAATTGTTTCTTTAACTCCGCAAGCTCTGAGGGTGACATTCGATAAGGAGATATAGAAATTGGTCCAGTTCCTGGAACCAAGTCTATAGAAAATTCCACTTCCCTAACCGGTGGTAAACCTGGAACTTCTTCTGGAAAGACTTCCGGGAATTCACAGACTACGGGAAAATTTTCCACACTAGGGGTTTCTCCTACTGACATGGAGAATAGCATCATAAAACTTTGAGTGAGGGTTTCAGCTTTGCTGATTTCTCCACTATCTTCTCCAAATGTAAAAATTTTCTCCTTGCATCTCAAGTTGACATCGTTGGCTGATAACCAATCCATTCCTAAGATGACATCTAGGTCTTGTAGCGGGAGTACCACAAGATCTACTAAGAATCTTCTATTTTCTAAGATTATTGGACAGTCTACACAGACTGAATAAGTTACCATTCTTTCTCCCGAGGGAGTTGTGATAGTCAACTTACAATTTCGAATCCCAAAAATTCAGCACAAGAGGTAGATATAAAAGAATGTGTAGCTCCTGAATCGAATAAAACTGATACCAACTTATCTCCAATTAAACACATACCTTGAATTAACCCAGCTGACTTTGAGATCTCAGCTCCTCTAATTGTAAATACTCTTCCTGTGGTTGGCTTATTTTGATTCTGAGGTCTCTGACCAACACTTGGGCCTCCATTTCTTGCTCTCCCTATGTTGTTATTGTTTATTAGGCCGCTCCTCTGGCCTGTTGGTTGACTTTGTCCTTGGGGACAATCTTTGAGAAAGTGGCCTTTCTGACCACAGCGAAAACAAGTTCCAATATTTCTATTTGGACAATCTTTGTTAAGATGTGCCCCTCCACAGCTGTAACACTTGAACATTAACCTTCTAGAATCCTGGTTATGATAAGGTGTAGGCCTTTGATATGGCCTACCCCCTCGTTGGATTCTTCCTCCGTGGCCTCGGTTAAAGTGGCCCTTGTGATTGTTGTTTTGGGTTGATCCTCCTGATCCATATTGATTCTTCCTATTGTCAATCCCTTCCAACTCCAGACACCTTTCTACTAGCTCACCAAAGCGCATAATATGCAGAGGTAAAACTGCCCTCTGGATATCATATTTCAATCCATCTTGATACTTTTCACACATCCATTCTTCCCTTGGATGCAAGCGGTAAAACTCAGAATACTTTAGCAAGGATTCAAACTTCCTAGTATATTCTCCCACCGTCATCACACCTTGACGTAGATTCTGAAATTCTCTCTCCTTCTCTTTCCTACATAACTTTGGAAAATACTTCCCCAAAAATTCTTCTTTGAACAAGGTCCAATTGATTTCTCTTCCTTCCTCTTCCAATAATCTATACTTTCCTCTCCACCAAGCTTCAGCATCGCCTGTCAGCATGAATGTTGCATAACCAACCCTTCTATTCTCTCTACAGTGAGTGAAAGAAAATATCTTCTCCATTTCTTGCAACCATTTCTCAGCACCCTCCGGATTAAAGTCACCACCAAACTGTGGTGGTTTTCCTTTCAGAAACGAGTTCAATCCTGTATCCTCATGCACCATTTCCCTTTGTTGTTGCTGAAAGAGTTGATGATCTCGAGTGATTTGCAGGATTTGAGCATTTTGTTGTGTTTGAACTAACACAGCTGCAGCAAGTTCACGAACATCTCGAGTGTCAGCTTGAGAGTTCGTTCCAGTTTGGGAATGATCTTCTCGTCCAATGGGAATGGTAGGTGCTCCTTCAGGAGTAACTTCATCACTCGCATTCCTACGTATACCTCTAGTAGTGCCTCTAGCAGCACTCCTACCACGCCTCGCACCTCTGACGTTCTGAACCATAACTTCCTGAAAAGGAATAGTTATTAGGTTCAATCATTCACAAGACATAAAGAACATAACAATTATGTATATTTATATCCCAATGAATGATTCATCGATAAGGATTTTTATCAAGTCTCCCACAGGCAAGGGATAATTGTGTCTAAAATGTTGAATTAATATCTTAAATATAACTAGAATTCAGGAAAACATAATCAACATTTAATGTATAAACAAAAATGTATCAATTTATTTAATAACAACGATTACAAAAATCGTGACCATGTCTCATTCAAAAACCTCTACTTGTAAACCAAGCTAAGACTAATAGTGGTAAAACTATAATTATCATTATTGCTACGAAATCTTTACCTAATTCTTCATGCTTGATGATACCAATAACAAACAAAATAATGACAAGAAGAGTGATGAATAAAAGAAAGGATTTAGCCATTTGAAAGGTATAGATAAATATTTAGGAATTGATATGAAAATAATGGATGGGTGTGAAGTATTTATAAAGTGAATTTTGTGAAGTGTCCGTTACGTTACCGTTGGGTTTGTGACCGTTGGGGAGGAAAAATAAAGTGTGCTAAATAAGTTTCCTAGACCATTATACTAGAAGGCTCTCAAGATGAAGACTCAATGCACAGAAGAAAAGTTATCATCCAGTTTGGAATCCAACTTGATACAGTCAGTATAATTCTAGACACTTACGGTCCGAGCTGAATCGACCAGCTCTGATACCATTAAATGAGACAGCCTATGTCCCATTAGTGGAATTCTAATGAAACCTTATAAAAATACAGAAAAATTTGAAATTTTTAAAGGACAATACTTAATTATTTAAAAACATACTGTTTCACATACATATGCTTCAAATATATTTTACAGAGTTTGACACCGTTAAGACTAGCGGCCTTGCCACATAGATAAAACATAAAATAAAAGTACAGAAAGGAAACCAAAAAGAAAGCATACCAAAAGGGACCTCCTAAGTCCAACAAGACTGACACTTATACTGACTGTAGTAGTAGGGATGTGATTAGCGTTTGACAAAACACTAACAGCTCCCAATCTAGATGTTATAGTAACACATCTCCACGTCACTTCATATCCTTTCCTTCTGAGTTGTCGGGAAGTACGCAAGATTCGAGCTCATCGTCTGATCGTCATAAAATAATCCAAAATGCAAAACAAAAATGACACAGGGCTAAGATTCATGTACAAGTTTAAAAGTGGGAATGAATGTGTAAAATAATAATATATATGGAAACCATATTTATACAAACAAGCGTATCTTATACCCACAATTACATATACTTTATTTATTCTAATGCATCCCTGAACTATATGCTGACTCAGGCCACTAAACGCTGTCAATGATATCTATCCCATTTACCAAGATCAGATATCACTAGACCACATGCCACCAACGTACTCCCAATTACCAAGAGCTACGCCACCTAACTTCACATGGAGCCTAGGTGTTATAAGTCGATCGTCCCTGAGAATTCAGGCCAAGAACCTTGTCTTGCCTAGCATGCATAGATAATAATCCCCGTCGGGATTGCAGGCGACTGATCAACCTCGTGCGTCCCATACCGCACGGCGGTGGACTTACACATTCCTTAATGCAAGTCTATATGATCACTCACTCATCTTGTGGCAACTCTTAGCCATAAGTATTAAGTTAATAATGGGGAATTATCGTATCAACTTTTCAAGTTATACTTATTATCTAGATACTTAGGTTGAGTACCAAATCCATCCAATGTCTTGCCATATTTGATCTTTGTCCTTACATAATAAGTTCAGTTTGTATAATGGGTAATTGTATGGTTAACTTCCCAGGTAAGAGAGGTGGACTGTAAACGGCATAGTCGACCAAGTCTTTCCTTAGCCAGAACCCAACCAAATATAACTACTCATTGTATCCAACTTTCCTTATGTTAATGGGGATCAATTACTTAATATCTAGCAATGTTTTTCTCTCATTAACCGATTATTTCCTTAATCTATCAATCACAATCATTCAAGTATAAATAAAATAAACAATTATAAAATTAACCGAATAATGCAAGCACAATACAATACCAAATTGTCAAAGATTATTCCTATGATAATTAATTAAGGCCGGCGTAACCTCGCCTAGTGATTTGTGAAAATCATTATTTGAGAATAGGCTCTCCTTAATTATTTATCGCTAGTAGGGCTTAGGTCACCACTACACACATATATATTAAGTTATTTTACGCTAACCGTCCCAATCGTATACGAAATCTTGCCCCCACCTTTTGTTGAGTGTTGTTGAAAGTCCACAAGTGTTGTCTTCGATCTTTGCCAAGAACCTAATTTACGATAACCGTTGGATTGTACGAAATTTATGAAATAATTAGAATATAATTTATGGTTAATTGAACATAATCCCGTTATAACTTGAAATATTTATTTATTTAAATATATCATAATAACCTCCAAAATAATTATTAAATTCAAATATAAATTATATTATACCTCCTTTTGAATTTGTTTGTTTTAGAAAATTGTCAAGAGTATATTTCTAATAACATTTAAATTATAATAAAATTTGGGCATTATAACGACTTAAAATGGTAAAATTTATTTTGGACTTTATAAGTTCAATATATCGACGTCTGAACGGAATTTGCATAGAAAATTTAAAATAACCTTTATATAAATAACATAATTAAAATAATATAATTAAAATAAAATGGACATTATAACGGCTTACCGATTACTTATGAAAATGATTTGGGCAGAACTTTGACGTATAAAACTCCCTTGAAACTTTAGAAGAACTTTTACCACAAAATACTCTAAAGGTTACGAACCGATATCGTGGGAACTTCGATAACTAAAACTAATATTGCTATATGAAGAAATTAGAGAAGGAAAGAAGTAAAGAAGTAAGAAAGATGATTTGTGAATGAATGAATGAAAATGGGGTGGAAGAGACCCCTATTTATACTAGTTGTAAAATATTAAAATAACATAATTTATCATCTTTTGCCCATACCTTCCAACTTTTCAACTCTTGCTAGTAAATATGTCTCTATCAAATATTTACTAATCTTTCATCAATAGTGCTTTAGGTGTTCTAGTATGACTTTGTGAAAATAATTTATGACAAAGGTATGGGAGCTTGATTTCATGACATAATATTATGTAGGATATTAATAGAAAATGAGATATATATTTCTTTTATAAAAAGTAAAATGTTAATAATATTAATAATAATAAAAATAGTAAAAAGGATAGTTATTTGATATTTTTATTGTCTTAAGATTATTTTATTTATTAATTGGTTTATAGAGTAAAATGATAATATTCAAATAAAATAAAATCAATTAATAATAACAAAACAAGAACAACAATAATGATAATAATAATATGAATAATTAATTAACTTAAAGTTAAGGGTTTTAAGTACCAATTTAAATTTCAAAGTTTAGTTTATAAAATGAAACGATGATATTCAAATTGAAGAATAAAAGTAATAAATATAAAAAGTAATTAATTAATAAATTAATTATTATAAGTGTTAGTTTCAACATTTAATTTTTAATAACTAGCATTGTTAAAATCTCAAATCTAACTAGATATATTATTTAGTGTATGGAAAAATTAGGATGTTACACCGCAGGCCACGACTTGGAAAATTGCTATGCACTGAAAGCCAGAGTGTCTGATCTGATTAAGGTCGAATTCTTAGCTTTTAAGACTCTAATCCTGATGTAAATAGCAATCCATTGCCAACACACCAGAAGTGAAGCTTCAGTCGACTTCAGCCCAGTCTTTCCCAAAGACAGGACAGTTCATCCTTGTGTTTAAATAGTCACTAGGCCATGTTTCTTGTTGTTTGCATTTCCCTTTATTTTGTACTAGTTGCTTGCATTCGAATTATGTTTGTACTTTCGTAATTAATGAAATGAGCATTGCAACTTTTGATTCAATTCATTTTGTCTATTATTTGCATCTTTATGCTTTATCTTTCAAAATATGCATCTTTTGCTCAAACTTTTGACATGCAAATATTTGAGGGAGGATAATGAAAATGTTTTATCCATAACTGCTGTTGGTATGCTATCAATCAAACTTTGCTGACGATGTAAGGAATTGTTTCAACTCCCAAAGACTAGAGAAATAATGAAGTTATTCCCTTGTCAACCCCTTCGAGCCTAGAAGTTGGATTTTCTTTCTTTACAAACACTACGCCAGAAATCACTTTTAGCAGCGCATAGAAAGACAGCGCTTTATACAAAAGCGCTGCTAAAGGGCCAGTAAAAAAAAAAGAAAAAAAGCGCCTACCAAAGACAGCGCTTTTAAAAAAGCGCTGCTAAATGGTGGGGCTAAGAAAGCGCTTTTAAAAAGCGCCGCTAAAGGGGGGGCCTACGAAAGCGCTTTTCAAAAGCGCTGTTAAAGGGGGACCCTTAGAAAGCGCTTTTTATATAAAGCGCTGCTATATGGAATTGATAAGGCACCCTATGAAAGCGCTTTTAAAAGCACTGCTAAAGGCCTTTAAAAGCGCTACTATAGGTATTCATATTATAATTTTAAAATACCCTCCAGAATTTTAATAGAATCAGAACAGTCACGCAACACATTTCTTCTTTCTCTGGCGAACGAAAACGAACGAACGAACCACTGTTCATCGTCCGACCATCAACTTCTTCCGTCCGATCATCCTTCCGACCATCACCGACCGTTCACCGTCCGTTTTTGAGTTCATCCATCCGTCTGCATTGCCGGTCCACCATTGTTACGGTACGTGAAGCTTTACTCTGCTTTTCTTATTTTTTTTTTATCTTTTCACCATTGTTGTTCTGATGATATAGATGGTTTTTATCTTTTCAATGATGGTTTTTGTTGTTGTTGTGTTATTTGTTGTTGTGTTAATATGATATATGAGATATATATGATATTGTTGTTGTTGTTGATGTAAAATAGTTTATATAGATGGTTTGTATTTGATATAGTTTATATTTGATATAAATGGTTTGTGTTATAGTTTATATTTGATATAGATGGTTTATATTGTGTTATATAGATGGTTTGTATTTGTTATAGTTGATATAGATGGTTTATATTTGTGTTATATAGATGGTTTGTGTTATAGTTTATATTTGATATAGATGGTTTATATTTGTTATAGTTTATATAGATGGTTTGTATTTGATATAGTTTATATTTGATATAGATGGTTTATATTGTGTTATATAGATGGTTTGTGTTATAGTTTATATTTGATATAGATGGTTTATATTTGTTATAGTTTATATAGATGGTTTGTATTTGATATAGTTTATATTTGATATATGTAATACCCCAAGTTTTACCCTTATATTTAGTCAATCATTTCACACAGCATCTCATCTGTGCATCTGCTAACCACTATCAAGTCATGGAGGTGTTTGTTTTGCAGGATTGGTTCTAGGGGTATTTTGGTCATTTTACGTGGATTCCGCTAATTCTTTGAAGACAGGCTTTTACTGAGCTTTGAGGCATTTGAGACACTATTTCTGAGGTTGCGGTTAAAATGGTCAAAGTATCGTTCATAATACTAATACGGAAAGGGAAGTGGAAGTTTAGTATTTGTGAATATCATTCGCGAATGTCCATACTTTACCATTAGGAAGTGAATTCAAATATTTGTGGATTTTTTTTATTCATAAATATTTATAATTTACAACTAAGAAGTAAATATGGACAATTTCAAAATTTGGTATTCATAAGTATTTGAGATTTCAATTGAGAAGTAAATAAGTATTAGTTGAATATTATTTCATAAGTACTTAATTTACAGAGATGAATAAACTTTGAATTTCATTCATGAATACTCATATTCATTTTACAAGAAGTTTCATGGAACACCTACTCTAAAGGTCCTAAGTCCTAAAAAAAAAAACTCGTTGGGTTCTTCATTTGATTTTTCCTTGAATGCTCCACGCAAATCTCCGATTAACCTGCACAAAGAGAA
Source organism: Lathyrus sativus (assembly GCA_963859935.3). NCBI lineage: Eukaryota > Viridiplantae > Streptophyta > Magnoliopsida > Fabales > Fabaceae > Lathyrus > Lathyrus sativus. The sequence continues at coordinate 326,302,503 of OZ012739.1, forward strand.
ACAAAACAAAACAGAAGCAGGAAAGGGTTAGAAGTTTGTTTTCGACACTCTCAGAACAGCGTCATCATTGAGTGCCAGGAGTGGCACAACCGAAGCTGCGTCCTACCCCCGTTACCGATCCGCGCCGTTGGCGTCAGATCAAGTAACATCTGTTCTTATCATGCGGGACATCTGAGAGATAGAAGTGATAAAAGAAGCGGGACTGATTCGCTTTTGCCGCAATTGGATTTCCAAACTGATACAAAGGTAAATTTGGACTCAGACCCGGATGCCGGCAGGTCTGAATCGTGTTGTTTTCAAGGTTATCCAACACCTGAAATTCACAAAACAACATCAAAATTTTCCAAAGTTCCTAACCAAACTCAAAGCCAAAAAAAATATTTACAAGCTGCATGGAATTCATAAGTCACTCAACCAATGGAACAACAGACGCAAGAAAAGAGTTCAGCCAGTTCAATTGAGTTCAGAGATGCATCAAAATTGATTCATAAAATAGGAATTCACGACAGCAACAATGCAATAAACCAAAAGGGCAAGTTCGGTTCAAGAACAAGCCTGAATCAAACAGAGAATCCAACTCCATTGCACCAAAATTGGATTACAAGACAAGTCAATTGAAACTCGCCTCGAACAGAATCCCAACGGGTCAACATCTGAAAAATCAATAACCAAACAGAGCATCAGAATAAAATCATCAAAATCACACATGCGAGCAAATTTGCAAGACCATATCAGAAAACCAATCAGAATCAACAGCAACATCTGAAAAATCATGACAAATGCCATAAGCCAAAGCGATCCACAATCGGACAAATCGAATGAATATCCAAGCCAGGCACATAGAGTTCGAATCAGGGTCTTAAACTGAAACCCGTATCCAAGCAATATCAGTCACAATCAAGCCCAGAACTCATGTTCTGAACCAAATTCAACAGAACACAGCAGAGACTATCAAAGCCACTGTCGAAGGCAACCGCGGCATCATCGAATAGTATCCCTCATCAGGCTCAGAACATTATCATCATCGTCGTATACCCCCTTCTCGGCAGCGTTTGACTCGACCAAAGCCGTAGTACCAGCTCTCTCTGAAAGAAGAAGAGGAAAAGTTAATCCAAACTGCATCAGGAAAAGAATCCATGTCAGCAAAAAACCAATATCCAGATTGTATTAGGAAAAGATCAATCCGTATCAGCTGGAAATCAGGAATCCGAATCTTATCAGAAAAATGAAAACAGAATCAGTATCGGAATGAATCCAATCCGTATCAGAAAGCATATACAATTTCAAATCCAAACTGTATCAGAATGAATCTAATCAGTATCTGAAAAGCAAACCAAGCAAATCCAGTATTAGAAACAATATCCAATCAAAACAAATCAGTTCAGATATCAAACGAATCAAATGAAATCCGAGCAAATCCATATCCGAAATAGGGTCAAGTAACATTCAATCAAGGAGGTCTGAAGAAGGAAAGTCCAAATCAGAAGAGGTCAAATATATCAGAAAAAACGAAATCCAATCTCACAAAAGTAAATCAAATCCAAAAGTGATCACAACAGCTAGGTAAAATCAGAAAAGGAAAAGATTTGCTCCAATCAGAAATCAATCTCATCCAAGACCATTAGGGGCCCAAAAGAGAAATCGAAAAAGATATATATAGGGAAGATACCACCTGATGAAAAAGCCTGGTAGCCGCGAGAGAAAAAAGGGGAGACGAATCGCGAAAGCCCTAAACGGACAAAGCGCGAACAAAACCCTAACGGGCTAGTGGCCGCGAGAGGGAGAGAGATCGAAACGAGACGATCTCAGTGGAAAGAGTTCACCAGCGCCGTTTAAAGCCACGACGAGCAAACTCCTTCCCCGAAAGCTCAGTTCACCATCACTGCTTCCGCTTACCACCGATTGAGAACCCACCGTAAGATTTCATTCCATTATCAGCATATTAACAGTTTCTTTTTCTGTTCTTTTAGTGTGGAGAAGAAGATGTGAAGGAAAACATGGCCGCGAGAGAGGGAGACGAGCAACGAAACGAGAGAAAGCACAACGGCACCGTGAAAGGACAATAGGGTTCTGAAACCCTAAAAATATATTGTAGTCTTTGTTATTCACCAACCGGGTTGGGTCCGGAGGTGATTACCGGCCCAATCCCTTTTATTTTTGTTTTTAAGTTGTTTTTTAAAACCATTTTATTTTTATAATTAAAAAAACTGTTTTTAAAAACCTTTTTTTGTGTAAATATTGAAATTGTTTTTTTAAAAATAAATAAAAACTTTAAAAACCTTTTTTATAATAAAATTAAAAAACCTCTTTTCATATAATAAAAATAAAAAACTTTTTTTTTTTTAAATAAATAACTTAAAAATCCTTTTTTTAAAATATCTAGGTTAAAACCTTTTTTTAAGATTAAATTTAAAATATTTTTCTAATTAACATTACTCTTTCTTTTTTATAGATTCCTTTAGCATCTCTTTCAAAACAACAAAAATCTTCAATATTGCACTTTTTCTCCTGACTCGCCCAATTACCGTCTAACTTTGCTTATTAACAGTGTTCATCATTTGCAGCTCATGTTTACTACTATTGCGTGGTTGTTTTATTTTTCATCATTATTGTAACTGCTTCTCGGTTGTAACCTCGCGAATCCTAATAATCGCGCTTTAATTCCTGCCTTTAAATTCCTGCTTGCATGGTCAAATTAGGACATTATTCTCTGTTTGCATAATTCAATTATTTCACACATTTATCAATACTCCTGTCACACTACACACATCCGAAGGTTAGGTCTAGCTTTTGGTCGCCGCGCCAATAGTCCTCGACTTCAAACCCTTACACCTTACAAACCCTAATTTTCCATAAAATGCCTCGCCGCAGGCAAAATTACAATTTTACCCCTAGCATTAGGTCAAAGAGCCGCCACGCTCATTTTAGGGTTTCCCGCCGTGGAATCCCTAACCTAACCTAATTTAACCCTAATTACGACTTAACAATTCAACGTAGAGATTTGGAGTTTCTACACTCCACGTAAGCATGTCCTTAAGACATGTTTATTCCCCGTGAGACCTTGACCATAGTCAAGAAGTCTCTAACCTCCCTTTTGAGGGGAACTACGATTACTCTGATTCCACTCCCGTAAGGATACGTAGGCACAAGATGCGATGTCTTGCCGAGTAAACTTAGAATTAACCCCTTAGGTCTCCTTTCTCACTTTTAATTCCTTTGTACATATACCTTAAGCAAATAAATAAAGCAAATAGTAAACATTTGAACAAAAGGTTCCTGTAGAGTACTACAGAAGTTTAGGGTGCTAGTACCTTCCCTAAATTTAACCAACCCCCGAACCCTAGATCTTTCCCCGCATTGTGTTTACGATGCAAAATAGGTTTTCCCTTTTTGACCTTTTCATTCGGATAACTCAAAAAGCGGTTGTGAATTGAATTGCGATTCAAACTCATTAATAGTTTTTCCATGGTCGATTGGAGTCTATGATATTGAGGACCGTAGTACCTTAACACCACCTTGGCCTTATTTAGGACGTAGTGCGGGAACTATGTGGGAGTAATCCTACAACGGTTGCTACGCGATACTACACTCAAAAGAGGTTCTCTTGAGAATATTATTAACCCCCGAGTCAATCGGAAGGTCGATAATATCCGAAAGATGGGCTGATGACTTTGGGCACTTTTTAGAACCTTGTTCTGCAGGTACAATTAACCTATAGTACACTCCTTTTGGGGATGGGTAGACCTTAACTCCACTCACGTTCCTTTAACCCAGGACTTTGTGTGTTTCATGCATTGCATTCATAAAACATCATATCGCATTAAGATTTCATGGAATTCAAACTCTATTTATGAACATTGCAGGATACCATGGATTACTCTAGGAAGCATACTTTGAAATTTACTTTTAGGGGTTTTAATTTGGAAGTCCTAGAGAAGCTAAGAGGTTTGGTTCAAGATCAAGAAAAGTTCCAAAACAGATATGGAAGGCTATTGTCTTTGTTGAAGATTCAAGTAAACGAAGGACTTCTTGCGACTTTGCTACAGTTTTATGATCCAGATTATCACTGCTTCACCTTTCCAGATTATCAGCTTTTACCTACCTTAGAAGAGTACTCTCGGTTGGTGGGATTGCCTATCTGGGATAAGTCTCCATTCCCTTTCTTGGAGGAAGACCCTAAAGAACGAGATATTGCTAAAGCCATTTGTCTAAGGATATCCGATGTCAAAAACAATATGATCACCAAAGGGGGGACCTCCGGTTTTCTCAGGGACTTCCTAATTAAGAAGGCCCAATTTTATGCCGATCAAAAAGACATGTTTGCCTTTGAGACAATATTTGCTTTGCTTATTTATGGATTGCTGCTTTTTCCTAGTTTTGAGGGGTTTGTGGACCTTAATGCAATCAAGACCTTCATGAGGAGAAATCCAGTTCCAACGCTATTGGGTAATACTTATCATTCAGTACATCTCCGAAACTTTCATGGTGGAGGAATGATTACATGTTGTGTGCCATTACTATACAAGTGGTTTATTTCTCACTTACCCAAGTCCGGTCCGTTCTGGAGACCTAATCAAGAACGTTGGTCGCAAAAAGTTATGGCTTTAACTCACTCTGATATTGATTGGTATAATCGCATGTACGATGGGATATCGATCATTAATAGCTGTGGAGACTTCAACAATGTGCCTTTGCTCAGTTTCAATGGAGGAATTAGCTACAATCCAGTCTTAGCTCGCCGACAGTTGGGATACCCCTTGAAGGAACCGCCTAAAGGTATTCATGTGGAGAAAATCTTTTTCAAAGACGACAAAAAGCTTCAAGATCAGATTCTATCTTCTTGGAATCATCTGCATAGGAAAGACAAAGAAAGTTTGGGAAGACCTAATTGTGTGTCCATGGAACCATACCTTCAATGGGTCCGAGGAAGAGCTATTGAGTTGAAGATGCCCTACTCTCGCCAAGATCCTTTACCTCAAAGAGAAGAACCTGTCCAGTATTTCATGACCGAAGCTGAGACCTTGAAGATCGCTTTGAAGAGATCACAACTCGAAACAGAAGCATGGAAGAACAAATACCATGTGATGGCCAGCGAGTACGAAGAGCTTCAAAAGCATATTCAGTCGAAGAATGATGAGATACAATCCTACAAGAAGAGAAGGCTCTACGAGTATTTATTTTCCTCCGGATCTCCGTCTACTCACTGAAGTTGTGGAAGATGCTTCTCTAGGACTTTCTAGGCTTTTATTTAGCTATTTTGGGTTGCGAGAATATTATTTGTAATTTGCCTTCAAGGAATTAAAAGTTTCCTTGGTATTCCTCAATATTCGTAAATATTTGAATTCCATGAAATCTTCATTTGCATTCACATTTTAGCATCATACTTTTGCATTGCATGTGTCTCCCGATTTCTCATACTCGGTTCTCTCACCTTCCAGTTTTGCCACCCTGAGTTCTCTGCATCAATACGACCCTTCAAAGGATGGAAGATCAAAACCAAGAGATCAACCGTGTCAGCCATGAACTAGAAGATCTTCGAGGAAGTGTAGGGCAGATTTTGGAGATGCTACGAGCTCTTAGTGTGAAGGTGGATGCTCAGTCTACTGTTGTTTCTGAGACTACTAATACCGTTATGGAACCTCAACCAGCTGTTACTGTCGAGAATGTACCTCCTCACGGTCTTCAATCCGGTTTGGTGCCTACTAGTGCCCAACCAGTTCGACGAGCTACCCCTCCAAAGTGCAAAACTCCTAACTCCGACCATGGTAAAGGACCTGCGCGTTTGAGGAACCGCAAAACAGCTACTCCTCAACCTTGGCAACATCAGCAGAATTATGTTCAAGGTTATCCGTTTCCATATGTCCAACAACCCTATGTAGCTGCTGTTGCACCTCCTTTCAATCAGCAGTTTCCTACATACCAGCCTGTGCAGTCAGCTCCGGTATATCAAGCACCGATTCATCAACAACCTTTCGGTTATCCTCCTATGCAAGTTCCTATCAACAGTCAACGAGTGCTCAACGCTCCTGTTCATCAGCAATCACAGGATCAGGTTCCTTATCCCCGTAAGAGTCAGTATAAGCCTTGTCCTCCAATTCCGATGGCTTTCACTGAGTTATACCCCCATTTGGTACAACAGGGTCTGATTACCACCCGTGCTTTGGGTCCTCCGCCTAATCCGTTACCTACAGGTTACAACGCTGCCGCTCATTGTTTATTTCATGAGGGTGCGCCCGGCCATGATCTAGAGAGTTGCTATGCCCTTAAGAAGGTTGTCAGAAATTTGCTAGAAACGAAGAAGTTGTCTTTTAGCGATGCTCAGATGAAGATCGAGACTCCTCTCGGGGTCCCTCACTTGTCGAGTTCGAATTCTGCAAAGCATGCTACTCCTGTGGCAAATCAGCCGAATCCAGTAATTATTCAAAGGCCTAGCTCGCTTCATTTCAGTAACCCTCAAGATGATATGACCGGGATCAACAAAGAATCTGGGAAAGTTATTTTGAAGCAATGACTGAAAACTGTTGAAGATGTGACCAGCATAACTGGGGCAAGCCATGACGACTCACAGTGATCGTAAACCAGACGTCCCATTCCATTGAGGCTCCGCCAAAGGAAACTGTTACTCTTGAATGCAAGATTTCATAAACATTTAGAAGGATTTTTCTGACAGTTCATTTGTTTATTTATATGTATTTCTCTTTGATTAAGCATATTTAGCATGTACGAACATGTTTATCTTTGAATAATTAATGCAACGCATATGTTTGTCTTGAATAAACCCATTCGTTTCACTCATTCGAAAAACGTTTTCATAAATCATAATGCCAACTTTACCCGATCTCTTGTTCTGATGAAGAATTGGGAGGAGGATGACGAACCCAAAACGTCAGATTTCTTGTCGTATGCTTTCAATTAAAACCTGCTGATGATGTAAGGCATTGTTTCAAATCCCAAACACTGGAGATATAAGGATGTTAATCCCTAGTCAACCCTTTGAGCCTTGAAGTAGGAGTCTTCTTTTTTTTAAGAACCTTCATCCTAACCTGGGGCAGGGTAGGTTTCAGTTAAACCGATCGAGCACTTAGACTCTCAAAAAGGAAGAGCAAACCTTCGAGAATTTATCCTTAGCATCTTAGGAAGTCCAATACAATGATTATCCCTCGGTTACCTAAGGAGTGGGGCAGTCACGAGCCTTTCAAAGGATTTACACGACTTGTGCAAAAAAATAAGAGCCCGCTAAGTCAAAACCTATGAAGGAGACTTAGGCAAAACTGGGGCATCCCGCTGGACTCCAAAGTCAGATCAAAAGACGTTGTCCAGGCAAAAGTTAGAGAATAAAAGCAAAACAATAGGGTACAATAAATAATCCCTAGTAAATAACAAAATCGTGTGACCAATTGCCATTAAAAATAGGTGAGTGACTGCCATGTCCAAAGCCTTGATAAGTTCTCGACCATAGCAAATCCGCTTGAGATATGAGCGTTCGTATCCGGTTAACTGAATTAGGATTGGAGAACATCACGAAGAAGGGTTGGGTACAAATATAACTTTGAGCCTATATCCTTTTGTTTCTTAAACCATGAACCGAGCCACAATACAACCTTTAAAAGACCTAATTGAAGTAGGACTTCGGTTGAAAGCATACTCGACAAGATCACGTTTCCTGACTCCTACGAGCTATGCTCAGAAAAAAATTCATGTTGGCATTATAATTAAAACTTATATCCTGGCTAGTGATTTCGGTCACAAGTTTTTGCGATATCTTTTTTCAAAACAAAAATTCAAGACAAATATATGTGTGCATTGACAAGCTCAGGATAGGCATTTCAGGCATGACGACTTTGCTTGATATCTTAGCGATTTACATATGGACATAACCCGTGGAACTTGGAGATCCTGCTAAACAGGGGCAGGCAGTTTCCCGATTCGCTTACCAACGCGAGGCTGACGCTCTTAAGGAGCTATTTCTCAAAGATTTCGTCGTAACACGCTTAATTTGTGCCAGACCTGACAAATCTCTCAAAGAGTTTGAAAACAGTGGGGCAACCGGACTCAGTGTTCTCTATAAAATCCTCTTGAGATGACCCTACCTTACAACACAAGTATCTTGGGGCACCGTGTTTTTTTAAAGGGAAACAAATGGCGACTACTGTAAGGGCCTTCAAGATCAAAACTATGTGGTTTCACAACTTTTCTTCATGCGCCCGATGGATTTTACTCACGGCAGCCTTCATTCCCCAGTAAATCTCAGTGTTGCAACAGGCTCCTAAGCTATTGCCTCAATCACAGTCCCCAGCGAGACTATAAGCTGACAACTTCTTCTTGGGTAACTCGAAAGTGTCCCTCAGGTTTTCTTCTCCCCATGTGAAGATGTGATACTGTGCACCCAAGCAAATTACCTTCTCCCCAGAGAATTCAGAACTTTAAAACCAGATGTGGTTCTGCCATTGATCTTTCTTACCCATGATTGACGTATTGGTTGCAGAGAACGCAGGGTATCTCCGTCGAGATGTTTATTTCATCTCTCGTCCTGTCTCTAGTCTGTTTCGTCAGCATACGCAGGGGCATAAGCATCACATGCCTATTTCATGACACATACTCATTACATACTCATTGCATACTCATTTCATAACATCTTGCACATTTAACTACATACATAGACATTAACATACATTCACATTAACATACGCAGTAACATATGCATTAGCGTTCACAGGTTCATGGTGTCTCACCATCATTGGTTGTTACCGCCGAGTAACTGGGTTCGTCCATTCTCTCCAAATAGATTGTCAGCCCTAAGCATAAAATACCTATTTGTTTCCAGTTCCCCCACAGAGTTCGATTCTCGTGGATGACGGTTACTTCAGCTATCTTTCCTCGCCAGGATAAGATATCTGCCCTTCGAGATCATTCCCTCGATGGAGTCTTGATTACTAGTGTTCTTTCTAGCTCGATCCTAGGTTGAATCTCGGTCTTGTCGGTCATCGAGCCCAACTGGACATGCATTTATTTTGCACCGTCTAAAAATCTTCACCATACCTTAGCAGATATGCGCCTGTTCTCGCCCGAGAAGCTTATCACTATACCCGGATGTGCATTTATTTTGCACTATCTTTCAAGAAAATCAATCGCAATCCTTTACAGACACACGCCAGTTCACGCCTGGAAAATCTATCAGTACAACACTCTACAATCCTACATGTTACAGCATCGGTATGCGACATTTCTCGCCTGAGAAGCCTATCGATATAACGACCTTACACAACACGATACGCACTTGTTCTCGCCATAGAAGCTTATCATCATCTGTTATCACCTCTACAAGCAGTTCTTACATGAGAAGCTTATTATCGCTACTCTTGCAAAATAAGCGACATCTCTCGCCTGAGAAGCCAATCCTATCTTCGTTATGACTCGCAGCAAATGGCCATCTCCATTGAGAAGTTGGGTTTCCATTTTCCTTGTCGTCTTGAAGTATGGGGAGGTTTGAACCAAATCGTATTTAGGAGAGCACGATCTTGAAGTACGGGGAGGTTTGAGCGGAATCATATTCAGGAGAGCACGATCTTGAAGTATGAAGAAGTTCATTTACCCTTTAGTAAAAGAAGGAGCGGAATCATATTCAGGAGAGCACGATCTTGAAGTATGAAGAAGTTCATTTACCCTTTAGTAAAAGAAGGAGCGGAATCATATTCAGGAGAGCACGATCTTGAAGTATGAATAAGTTCATTTACCCTTTAGTAAAAGAAGGAGCGGAATCATATTCAGGAGAGCACGATCTTGAAGTATGAGGAAGTTCAATTTACCCTTTAATAAAAGAAGGAGCCGAATCATATTCAGGAGAGCACGATCTTGAAGTATGAGGAAGTTCAATTTACCCTTTAATAAAAGAAGGAGCGGAATCATATTCAGGATAGCACGATCTTGAAGTATGAGGAAGTTCAATTTACCCTTTAATAAAAGAAGGAGCCGAATCATATTCAGGAGAGCACGATCTTGAAGTATGAGGAAGTTCATTTACCCTTTAGTAAAAGAAGGAGCGGAATCATATTCAAGAGAGCACGATCTTGAAGTATGAGGAAGTTCATTTACCCTTTAGTAAAAGAAGGAGCGGAATCATATTCAGGAGAGCACGATCTTGAAATACGGGGAGGTTTGAGCGGAATCATATTCAGGAGAGCACGATCTTGAAGTATGAGGAAGTTCATTTACCCTTTAGTAAAAGAAGGAGCGGAATCATATTCAGGAGAGCACGATCTTGAAGTATGAAGAAGTTCATTTACCCTTTAGTAAAAGAAGGAGCGGAATCATATTCAGGAGAGCACGATCTTGAAGTATGAGGAAGTTCATTTACCCTTTAGTAAAAGAAGGAGCGAAATCATATTCAGGAGAGCACGATCTTGAAGTATGAAGAAGTTCATTTACCCTTTAGTAAAAGAAGGAGCGGAATCATATTCAGGAGAGCACGATCTTGAAGTATGAGGAAGTTCATTTACCCTTTAGTAAAAGAAGGAGCGGAATCATATTCAGGAGAGCACGATCTTGAAGTATGAGGAAGTTCATTTACCCTTTAGTAAAAGAAGGAGCGGAATCATATTCAGGAGAGCACGATCTTGAAGTATGAAGAAGTTCATTTACCCTTTAGTAAAAGAAGGAGCAGAATCATATTCAGGAGAGCACGATCTTGAAGTATGAGGAAGTTCATTTACCCTTTAGTAAAAGAAGGAGCGGAATCATATTCGGGAGAGCACGATCTTGAAGTATGAGGAAGTTCATTTACCCTTTAGTAAAAGAAGGAGCGGAATCATATTCAGGAGAGCACGATCTTGAAGTATGAAGAAGTTCATTTATCCTTTAGTAAAAGAAGAAATCAGAATCGTATTCCAGCGCCGACCTTAAATATGAGAAAATTGATATATCAGATAAGCAACAGCCTTTTTATTTGAGTGCTTATTCATTTTTGCATAAGTCCCTTCCAACGATAAGTGACAGTTCTCCCTCGAGAAGCTTATCAGGGCATTTCCCATTAAAGTCCATTTATTTTGGCATACAGCCGGTCTTTACCCTGTATATTTGATACGGATTTCCGAAAAGTCCGTCCGATCCCATCACGAAGGATAGTTTACAGAAGCTTGGATGTTATTCTTTGCTCAATGCTCCAGCATTCTGTAATCGATCTTGCAATCGTGTAGGTCCAGTTTTATTATTAGACATTCCCTAGTGGAGGTCATCTCATAGGTGCCATCTCCATTTAAGGATCTTATTCTTAAAGTCCATTTATTTTGGCCTACAGCCGGTTTTTACCCTGTATATTTGCTAACGGGCTCCCGAAAAGTCCGTTTGATCGTGTCACGAGAGATAGTTTACAGAAGCCTGGATGTTATTCTTTGCTCAATGCTCCATGCATTCTGTGATCGATTTTGCAGTCGTACATGATCCAGTTTTACTTTTAGATTCCCAGTGGAGGCTGTCTCATAGGTGCCATCTCCATTTGAGGATCCTGTTCTAGTTCTAAAAATGACAATTGATCGTGTTCGCACCAGTTGACCATCATTTTAGAATTCTCCCCAGTGTTGTACTGTGTCCCAGCGCGTCGTTTTCCCAGTGTGATCTTCTCGTAGGGTCTGTCCCTGTGTCGTCGTATTCGTCAACATTTTCGCATTCATCATTCCAGCATACGCATCATATCATATTCATGGCATCGTCTGCATTAGTCTGGTCCATAGCATTGCATATCGCCGCGTATAAGGGCAAAATTTTCGGTTATCTATATTTAAATCCCTCCACCATGATTCCTCGAGTCTCCGTCACTCAAATCATCCGGTGTAGCTATTTAAATAGGGGCAACTGTAATACCCCAAATTTTACCCTTATATTTAGTCAATCATTTCACACAGCATCTCATCTGTGCATCTGCTAACCACTATCAAGTCATGGAGGTGTTTGTTTTGCAAGATTGGTTCTAGGGGTATTTTGGTCATTTTACGTGGATTCCGCTAATTCTTTGAAGACAGGCTTTTACTGAGCTTTGAGGCATTTGAGACACTATTTCTGAGGTTGCGGTTAAAATGGTCAAAGTATCGTTCATAATACTAATACGGAAAGGGAAGTGGAAGTTTAATATTTGTGAATATCATTCGCAAATGTCCATACTTTACCATTAGGAAGTGAATTCAAATATTTGTGGATTTTTTTTATTCATAAATATTTATAATTTACAACTAAGAAGTAAATATGGACAATTTCAAAATTTGGTATTCATAAGTATTTGAGATTTCAATTGAGAAGTAAATAAGTATTAGTTGAATATTATTTCATAAGTACTTAATTTACAGAGATGAATAAACTTTGAATTTCATTCATGAATACTCATATTCATTTTACAAGAAGTTTCATGGAACACCTACTCTAAAGGTCCTAAGTCCTAAAAAAAAAAAACTCGTTGGGTTCTTCATTTGATTTTTCCTTGAATGCTCCACGCAAATCTTCGATTAACCTGCACAAAGAGAAACAAAACAAAACAGAAGCAGGAAAGGGTTAGAAGTTTGTTTTCGACACTCTCAGAACAGCGTCATCATTGAGTGCCGGGAGTGGCACAACCGAAGCTGCGTCCTACCCCCGTTACCGATCCGCGCCGTTGGCGTCAGATCAAGTAACATTTGTTCTTATCATGCGGGACATCCGAGAGATAGAAGTGATAAAAGAAGCGGGACTGATTCGCTTTTGCCGCAATTGGATTTCCAAACTGATACAAAGGTAAATTTGGACTCAGACCCGGATGCCGGCAGGTCTGAATCGTGTTGTTTTCAAGGTTATCCAACACCTGAAATTCACAAAACAACATCAGAATTTTCCAAAGTTCCTAACCAAACTCAAAGCCAAAAAAAAGATTTACAAGCTGCATGGAATTCATAAGTCACTCAACCAATGGAACAACAAACGCAAGAAAAGAGTTCAGCCAGTTCAATTGAGTTCAGAGATGCATCAAAATTGATTCATAAAACAGGAATTCACGACAGCAACAATGCAATAAACCAAAAGGGCAAGTTCGGTTCAAGAACAAGCCTGAATCAAACAGAGAATCCAACTCCATTGCACCAAAATTGGATTACAAGACAAGTCAATTGAAACTCGCCTCGAACAGAATCCCAACGGGTCAACATCTGAAAAATCAATAACCAAACGGAGCATCAGAATAAAATCATCAAAATCACACATGCGAGCAAATTTGCAAGACCATATCAGAAAACCAATCAGAATCAACAGCAACATCTGAAAAATCATGACAAATGCCATCAGCCAAAGTGATCCACAATCGGACAAATCGAATGAATATCCAAGCCAGGCACATAGAGTTCGAATCAGGGTCCTAAACTGAAACCCGTATCCAAGCAATATCAGTCACAATCAAGCCCAGAACTCATGTTCTGAACCAAATTCAACAGAACACAGCAGAGACTATCAAAAGCCACTGTCGAAGGCAACCGCGGCATCATCGAATAGTATCCTTCATCAGGCTCAGAACATTGTCATCATCGCCGTATACCCCCTTCTCGGCAGCGTTTGACTCGACCAAAGCCGTAGTACCAGCTCTCTCTGAAAGAAGAAGAGGAAAAGTTAATCCAAAATGCATCAGGAAAAGAATCCATGTCAGCAAAAAACCAATATCCAGATTGTATTAGGAAAAGATCAATCCGTATCAGCTGGAAATCAGGAATCCGAATCTTATCAGAAAAATGAAAACAGAATCAGTATCGGAATGAATCCAATCCGTATCAGAAAGCATATATAATTTCAAATCCAAACTGTATCAGAATGAATCCAATCAGTATCTGAAAAGCAAACCAAGCAAATCCAGTATTAGAAACAATATCCAATCAAAACAAATTAGTTCAGATATCAAACGAATCAAATGAAATCCGAGCAAATCCATATCCGAAATAGGGTCAAGTAACATTCAATCAAGGAGGTCTGAAGAAGGAAAGTCCAAATCAGAAGAGGTCAAATATATCAGAAAAAACGAAATCCAATCTCACAAAAGTAAATCAAATCCAAAAGTGATCACAACAGCTAGGTAAAATCAGAAAAGGAAAAGATTTGCTCCAATCAGAAATCAATCTCATCCAAGACCATTAGGGGCCCAAAAGAGAAATCGAAAAAGATATATATAGGGAAGATACCACCTGATGAAAAAGCCTGGTAGCCGCGAGAGAAAAAAGGGGAGACGAATCGCGAAAGCCCTAAACGGACAAAGCGCGAACAAAACCCTAACGGGCTAGTGGCCGCGAGAGGGAGAGAGATCGAAACGAGACGATCTCAGTGGAAAGAGTTCACCAGCGCCGTTTAAAGCCACGACGAGCAAACTCCTTCTCCGAAAGCTCAGTTCACCATCACTGCTTCCGCTTATCACCGATTGAGAACCCACCGTAAGATTTCATTCCATTATCAGCATATTAACAGTTTCTTTTTCTGTTCTTTTAGTGTGGAGAAGAAGATGTGAAGGAAAACATGGCCGCGAGAGAGAGAGAGAGACGAGCAACGAAACGAGAGAAAGCACAACGGCGCCGTGAAAGGACAATAGGGTTCTGAAACCCTAAAAATATATTGTAGTCTTTGTTATTCACCAACCGGGTTGGGTCCGGAGGTGATTACCGGCCCAACCCCTTTTATTTTTGTTTTTAAGTTGTTTTTTAAAACCATTTTATTTTTATAATTAAAAAAACTGTTTTTAAAAACCTTTTTTTGTGTAAATATTGAAATTGTTTTTTTAAAAATAAATAAAAACTTTAAAAACCTTTTTTATAATAAAATTAAAAAACCTCTTTTCATATAATAAAAATAAAAAACTTTTTTTTTAAATAAATAACTTAAAAATCCTTTTTTTAAAATATCTAGGTTAAAACCTTTTTTTAAGATTAAATTTAAAATATTTTTCTAATTAACATTACTCTTTCTTTTTTATAGATTCCTTTAGCATCTCTTTCAAAACAACAAAAATCTTCAATATTGCACTTTTTCTCCTGACTCGCCCAATTACCGTCTAACTTTGCTTATTAACAGTGTTCATCATTTGCAGCTCATGTTTACTACTATTGCGTGGTTGTTTTATTTTTCATCATTATTGTAACTGCTTCTCGGTTGTAACCTCGCGAATCCTAATAATCGCGCTTTAATTCCTGCCTTTAAATTCCTGCTTGCATGGTCAAATTAGGACATTATTCTCTGTTTGCATAATTCAATTATTTCACACATTTATCAATACTCCTGTCACACTACACACATCCGAAGGTTAGGTCTAGCTTTTGGTCGCCGCGCCAATAGTCCTCGACTTCAAACCCTTACACCTTACAAACCCTAATTTTCCATAAAATGCCTCGCCGCAGGCAAAATTACAATTTTACCCCTAGCATTAGGTCAAAGAGCCGCCGCGCTCATTTTAGGGTTTCCCGCCGTGGAATCCCTAACCTAACCTAATTTAACCCTAATTACAACTTAACAATTCAACGTAGAGATTTGGAGTTTCTACACTCCACGTAAGCATGTCCTTAAGACATGTTTATTCCCCGTGAGACCTTGACCATAGTCAAGAAGTCTCTAACCTCCATTTTAAGGGGAACTACGATTACTCTGATTCCACTCCCGTAAGGATACGTAGGCACAAGATGCGATGTCTTGCCGAGTAAACTTAGAATTAACCCCTTAGGTCTCCTTTCTCACTTTTAATCCCTTTGTACATATACCTTAAGCAAATAAATAAAGCAAATAGTAAACATTTGAACAAAAGGTTCCTGTAGAGTACTACAGATGTTTAGGGTGCTAGTACCTTCCCTAAATTTAACCAACCCCCGAACCCTAGATCTTTCCCTGCATTGTGTTTACGATGCAAAATAGGTTTTCCCTTTTTGACCTTTTCCTTCGGATAAATCAAAAAGCGGTTGTGAATTGAATTGCGATTCAAACTCATTAATAGTTTGTGATCCTATTTCCACCGCAACAATATAGATGGTTTGTGTTATAGTTTATATTTGATATAGATGGTTTATATTTGATATAGATGGTTTATAGATGGTTTGTTATAGTTTATATTTGATATAGTTAATATGATATATGATATATATGATATTGTGTTATAGTTTATATTTGATATAGATGGTTTATATTGTGTTATATAGATGGTTTGTGTTATAGTTTATATTTGATATAGATGGTTTATATTTGTTATAGTTTATATAGATGGTTTGTATTTGATATAGTTTAGATTTGATATAGATGGTTTGTGTTATAGTTTATATTTGATATAAATGGTTTATATTTGATATAGATGGTTTATAGATGGTTTGTTATAGTTTATATTTGATATAGTTAATATGATATATGATATATATGATATTGTGTTATAGTTTATATTTGATATAAATGGTTTGTTGTTGTTGTTTAATATGACATTTGTTGTTATTGTTGTTGATATTTGTTGTTGTTGTTGTTATTCTGAATTACAGGTATATTATGGCCAGCAACGAGGAAACATCACATGATGGAAAAGAAACACCCAAAGACGTTGAAGGAGAAATTAAAAGAGGCATAACGATAATGAAAAGTATCATCCGTGCGAGAGATAGAGGTGTAAAGTACGATGTCCATTGGAATGAAAGAGATCAGTTGGTTGAGCCTAATGGTGCGCTGCTGACAAGTTATATTGGAGTAGTTGTACGTTCGCAAGTTCCGATTACTTGCGATAACTGGAGAATTCCTGCATTAAAAGCGGCTAAGGATAAAATTTGGACCGAGATTCAAGTATGAGATTTGATCATTTTTAATTATGTTGACAGTTACATATTTAAATTAATTATATTAACATGTTATATGTATGTGTATTTGTTTGCAGAGATCTTTTAATATTGAGGATTCTAGGAGAAAATATTGTATTCAGTTGGCCGGAAAACGCTTGAGGGGATTTAGAGCGTTTTTAACCAACAAATATCTTAAAGATTCTGATGGCAACTTTGTAGATTCGAAGCGTCCAACGAAGTACGCTGATTTGATTTCGGATGCAGAATGGGAGACATTTGTTGCGAAGCGAAGAACCAAAGAATTTGAAGTAAGTACAACTTATCATGTACAATGTATAGTATATATACCTATTCCACAAACAAACTGATATGACTTAAACTTGTTTTTTCAGTTTAAGAGTGGCGTAAATCGGGAACGGGCATCAAACCCTGCGTATCCATATAGAAAGGGGCGTTTGGGATATGCACGCTTAGAACAAAAATTAGTAAGTGCATATATATGCTTTAATATGATCTATTTACAAAAAATAGTAAGTATACATAATAGGATATAATGCTTTATTGTTCGTCTTAATGCGTAGTTGAAAGAGGAGAAAAGTGATGCGACATCTCTTCCGGACCATGTCGTATGGAAGGCTGCCCGGGTGGGAAGAGATGGAGCCGTCCAAGAAGAAGTTCAACAAGTGTTTGAACAATGTGTAAGTACAACATTAGTTTTTGAACAAAGTGTTTGAACAAAGTGTATAAAATATTTAAATATGCTTTTATCTATATTTCAGGAGTCCCTATCCCAGACTATAACTCCTGCTGAAGATGATGATTGCAGGAGTTTATTGAGTCGGGTGTTGAATATTCCTGAGTACTCTGGGCGTGTGAGGGGCAAGGGATTTGGTGTCACTCCATCCAAACTGTATAAGCAGCCAAGGAAAAAAAATCCAACCAATAAAGAAGTGATGGCTACTTTGGAGGAAATGAAAGCTCAAATTCGTGAATTACAGAAGGATAAGGAGAGATACATGTCCAAAAGGCGCGCTCCAGAGGCCGGTAAAGCTACTAGTGACAAAGATAGTATCGGTTGTCCGCAGAAGCTTCCAGAGGTAATTGTATATATTACATTGAAATTAATTTAGCACATTTTTCTTAATTGACACATTAACTGATCATTATTTGTTTAGGGCATTTCACCTTGTCGACTATATTTATCGTCGCTGACTTATCGCATGGTTGGCAAGGGAAAGGTGTATAACACCCTGGGAGACTTACTTCACCATAAACCCCTCCCTGCTGGATTTTTGAAAGTATCTGTTGATATTGCATTAGAGGGGGGGGGGGCGTTGTTGCCTATGCGAGACGATGTATCAAACGCAACAGTGGTGGGAGACGTGATAGGAGCTTATGTAGCATGGCCGGCGAATCTCATTTTCATGGATGATGAGGTAGGTTGAACCTTGTAATATTCCAATGTTTTATTACCCATACATGAAAGTTATTCTGACATTTACACTTTCTTATTGACATGATGATCTTAGACTCCCACAAAATCCAAAACAAAAGATGATAAAATTATTGTGCGGGATACCGATTCAGCTGCATCAAAGTTACAGGTACTAGTACTACAGTTTAAGTGATTATTTTATTATAAATTATTTACTGAACTTATATATGACTTTTAGGTTCTTGATCAGCAGTCGCAACAAGTCAGCAAGGGAAACATGCCTGAAACTTCCAAGGTGCCCAAAAAAAAGGTCGAGACAAAAAGAACATTTGTTCCTCAATTTAGGTCGTGCCTTCAAACATATGTAGGGACAACAGACGTGCCTGAGGGCGGCATCCGTATAATACATATGGATCAAGGTATTTTCGGTTTTGAATATTCCGAAACACTTGCTAAGGAGGATTTCGACCAGGTTTTCAAACATTTAGAATTGGGCGTCGGGGTTATGCATTCCTACATCAGGTACTTCGATCCATTTTAATTAGATAATTGAACATTTTAAAATTCGCTCGTTTAACTGAATAATCTAATGTTGATTATATTTTTTTTAGGCGCTTGTATGACAAGTTGTTGGTCCCCGCTGATTTGACTTCAATATTTGCATTCTTATCTGCTAGCAGTGTCAACTCACGGACAATAGACCAGACACCAGAAGCAGTCAAAGAGTACACAGTCCAGAGATTTATGGGTGCGAATACGGAGAAGTTGTTTATGTTGCCATATAATACTGGCCATGGGTTAGTTTTTATTCTAAATTCATTTATTATAATTGTTCGATTTTTGCCATATTATATAACATTTCCGTCTAAACTGTTGTCTTATTTTATAGTGGTCACTGGTTGTTGGTCGCAATTAATCCGATTAAAGAAATAGTGTATTATATAGATTCATTGGATGGCGATACAAACAAATATGAAAATCTGAAGAACATGGTTGATACGTAAGTGATGATATATAGTGTTCTGAATAATTATATATGTTTATTTATTATGTGACATTGTTCTAAATATGTGTTTATATTATGTTAGAGTTATACAAATATACAGAGCACAAAGAGATGCAACAGTGCCAAAAAGCAGGGCTAGCAACATCAACTGGATCAGAGTGGAGGTATATTTTCCCATGTTTGACTGTTATAGTGGTTCTACTTATAAAACTATTTAAACTATATATCCTGATAAATGTTCGTTCGCTTTTTTCCTAATACAGTGTCCTCGTCAGCGTGGTGGGATTGACTGCGGATATTTTGTACTGCGCTTTATGAAGGAAATCATTCTTTCTGGTCAATTAGAGATTCCAATCATGGTATGGATCAATTCATGAGTTATATGATTCATTTTGATAATTAACTAATATTTCATCTGAGTAATTAGTATTAAATCGTGCTTGTTCTGTTATATTATGTAGTATTTTGATGAATTCAAATGCGCTACGTACTCGAAAGTAAAATTGGAAGAAATTAAGGAAGAATGGTGTCAATTTATGATTGAGTTAAGAATTCTATAATGTATATTGGATTTGTAATTATGTGTAAATTGTATATTGTATATTGTATATTGTATATTGTATAATGTACAATGTTTAAATTATGTGTAAATTATACTTGAGTTAATTATGTGTAAATTGCAAAGTGTTATTGTATAATGTACAATGTTTAGTTATATTGTGTTGAATTAAAGGCCAAGTGTTGAATTACAATGTTTAAAGGCTAAGTTATATTTAAGGCCTGAATTATAAGTAGGGAATTTAATTGTTATAAGCAGGTTTGTCTAAAAATATATAAAAAATGTGATTTTTCAAAAAAAAAAAATTTAAAAACGTGAAGTATAGACAGCGCTTTTACAAGAAAGCGCTGCTAAAGGGAGAAAAATAGGCATAAAAAAGCGCTGCTATAGGTTAGGAAAGGAGGGGTCTAAGAAAGCGCTTTAAAAAAGCGCTGCTAAAGGGTGGTCTACAAAAGCGCTTTCATAAAGCGCTGCTACAGGGGGGAGGGGGGGGGGGGAGAATAGGCAGCGCTTTGAAAGCGCTGCTAAAGGGGTAAAAAAGCGCTGCTAAAAGTGATACCTTTAGCAGTGCTTTTTCCATAAAAAAAAGCGCTGCCTTTACCTTTAGCAGCGCCACTTTAGGCAGCGCTTTAAAGCGCTGCTAAAGGTCAAAAAAAGCGCTGCTAAAGGCCATTTTTGGCATAGTGAAATAACCCGAAATTTTAACCTTGGAATGCGTAGTTCTCAGTTAACTTGGTTGTGTGTTCATGCAAAACACCTTTCATAAAAAGGTTGCATTCACACTTTTTATTCGGACACTGCAAGCAAGTGTCGAAGATGTCTTTCAAGTCAAAAGCCAATGATGGTCCACCATAATCATTAAGCTAGTTAGTCACTATCCTTACTCAAAGAATGAGCCGAGTCCCTTTTAAAGCAAAAGCTAAGAAAGATTGGAAGCTCATGACCTTGCCTTATAGAAAAAGGTTTGTATGATAACCAGAAAGAGGAGATCTTTAAATCTTCATCTTGAAAACCCTTAATGACAAAAACAACCAAATGTTATAGGGAAGTAGTGGTTTCCTTTTCAAAGGTCCCTTGACTTCTCAACCATCATCATGGCTATCATCGGTGAAATTTCCAACCCGTGGGAACCTTAGCGTATAGTTTTAGTTAGTTGAGCGTAGGACTGCAGATCATCACGTAGGTTGGGTGGGAACAAATAATCTTTGAGCCTTTATTCTTTGTTTCATAAACCGTGAACCAGGCGACGTTACAACCCTCGAAAGACCTAACTGAAGCAAGGTTATTTTGAAAGCATACTACAACAAGGTTGCGTAAACTAACTCCCAAAGATCTTTGTATATAATTTGTTTTGGCATTACACCTTTTCTTTACCTTTCACTTTGAATGTATTGAACCGATGTGTTCTGACCAATGACTTATATGTTTTTCATCTTTCCAAAAATGTTTTTTATTTCAAAAGGTTGCATGAACCTTGCGTTATCGTGTTCGTATGAACACTTTTGTTTGCAAATTGGTTTTCCTCTCAAGGAAATTTTAAACAGTTGAGAAACTTGGTCAGGTGATCATATCAGGGGAAAGTTCCTTCCAAATCATGTTGAGAATCAGTTCAAGATTGGTTGTTCAGTGCAAGTCCTTCGTAAAATTTGTATATCCAGAAGCTTTTTCAAGACTCATACTGGAGCAAGCTTTCCAAGCGTACAATAAAGCAGTTATTTCAAGAATCAGACAAGCTAGAGTAATGATCCGTTCATCTACAACAGACAGCTATTATGGGGCATTTTACTTGAAGATTCCCTAAGTAGCTCTTCATCCTTCCTACAAGGATCATCGACTTTATAAAATTTACCACTATGGCAGATATGTGTTCAGCAGTAACATCTTTAATTCCCAATAGAATGGCAATTATCTTCGTGTTAAGGAATCATTCTTCTAGTCTTGCCCTCTCCCTAAAGGAGTCGAGTCATGTCATCAGCATCTGCACTTGCATTTGATCATATATCATCTGCATAATTCATATATATGTATAACGTGAGTGTTTCCTCCTCATCTACATTCTCCATAGGTCGTGTTTTTATTCACGTCTTACCATGTGGTCAAAGTCCAACTCACTTGGCACCTACCAAACAGATAATGTCGTGTCTATCTGACGTTCTTCCAGATATGACATTTCTTATCCGATTGTTTTTCTGTATATGTCTATTCCTCTCTTATATCCAATACCATTATCAGATATTGTGATTATACTTTTCATTCAAATCCATTATTGGATGTCTAGTATCTTTTTATCCAACACCATTCTTGGGTGTCACGTGTGTTTCTCTCTCTGATGTTTTTCCAGATAGAATCTTTTGTTCTGATGATTTTCTAGAGCATATCTGATATTTTTCTAAATATTTCCATCGTAATTCTGATACCCTTCCAGAACTTGTTTTACTCCCCAATGATTTTCCAGATATATACCTTTTTAATTCTGATGCTTTTCTAGAGTTTCATTTCATTTACTATTTGACGGATTTCCAAACACGTCTTTTGTTCTAATGTTTTTCTAGAACTCCTTTGTGTCTATCTGATGTTCTTCCAGATATGATGTTGCTTATCTGATGTTCTTCCAGATACAACTTTACTTCTGATGTTTTTCCAGAACCCCTTTTGTATCTATCTGACGCTCTTCTGGTATGATTGTGCCTATCTGATGTTCTTCCAGATATGATGTTGCTTATCTGATGTTCTTCTAGATATGTCTTTAAAATATTTTCTCGTACATTTAAAGCTTTTCTAAATGTTTCAGACGTAGCTTCAGAATCTTTGTCTTCATCTAATGCTCTTTTAGATGTCTTCAATTTATTTCTGACTTTGGTTAACAGTTGTTGAATCTTTTCAAGTCTGTTTCCATTCCCCATCCAATGCTTTTCTGGATATCTTTTGGAGTTTATTTGATGTTTTTCCGAACATCTCTAATGTGTTCAGAAGATTATTCGATGTTTTCCGGAATATCTCTGATGTGTTTCAAAGTTTATTCGATGTTTTTTCCGAATATCTTTGATGTTTTCTGGATTTTATTCATTGCTCTTCTGAATATCTCTGATGTTTTCCAGAGTCCATTCAATTCTTTTCTGGATGTCTCTAATGTTTTCTTATGTTCTGGAGTTTATCCAATGTTCTTCTGAATACCTTTGACGTTTTCTTGATTGTCCCTAATGTATTCCCCAGAATTCTCTTCACCTCATTCAATGATCTTCTGAATATTGTGACTCTTTTCCATCCAGTTCCATTCTTGGATGATGACTGTTTATTCTCTAGTGGAGCTTATTCAATGCTTTTCTGAATATCTCTGATGGGTGCCAACTTATGTTCCAGAGTTTCATTCGATGTTCTTCTGAATGAGACTTATGGTTGTTACTGTTTTTCTTCCAAAGTTTTGTTCAACGCATTTTTGTCAAATTTTCTAATGATTGTGACCCTTTCCCTAGTAAAGTTGCTTGTGCTTTCTGGATGTTTCTGTTATTCCACAGCAAAGTTGAATGCTTTCTTGGAAATCTCTGTTATATTCTCAAATTTCTGGTCTCATTCCACATCTAATGTTTTTCTAGATGTTTCTGATTTGTTTTCTAGAATGTGTTACCTTTCAGCATCTGATGCTCTCCTAGATGTTTGTGTCTCTATTTAGGGTTTGTCCCCCTCTTCATAAGTATTACTGGATACTCTTTGTCACCTTGACGAATGTTCATAATATCTTATATTCCTCAGTTGTGTCTCTTTGAGACAGTTCCCCGTGAAGTTGTCAGTCTTTTCCCAGTAGAGTTGCAACATCTTCCCAATATATATTCATCTCCTGTGACAGTTCTCCACACAGGATATTTGTCTTGCATCCATATCATATCATAAACATTTTTGTGGTATCTTAGGGTCAAAAACTGCGCATGTTTGTATTTAAGTCTCTTCGATCTTACAAACGAAGATTTCAATCTTCACATCTCCGGATCGAAGAAACTTAAATAGAGGCATCTGTCATACCCTAATTTTTGTCTCTAAGATCCCACGTCTTTTTGCATCATCTGTATAATTCATCATGTCTCGCTTCTTGCATAATGCCCAATTTATTAGCAAGAATAAACTTGTTGGAATTACAGCAAACCGATCAAACCCAAAGTCAACTGTGCGTAAAATCAATGGACAAAAAATTTCAAAATCGAGCCTGCAAATGTCAGTCATATTAATCTACATTTTGCGTAGTTTAACCTGGCGTACTCATTTAAATTTTTTGACCACTTTTCGATCTCATTTTTAGACAGTTTTAGTGGGTAAAATTTATTTCAAAATTTGACCAAATGATGTATTTTTCTAATACGTATATTTCACGTTGATCATTTTGGTGTATTCATTTTATTTTTTCGAGCACTTCGATACGGGTCCAATTATTCATTTTTTTTTACCGTTTTTTATTCTTTTATAACATTTATTAATTAATTATTTTCATTTATATTTATATTTTAATTTAGTTTTTCTAATTTTATTTTTATTCTTTTATTCGATTTATCTACTTTTATGTTAATAATATTTTAATTTATTTTATTTTTTGGTTTTATAGTAAAACTTAACACATAAGCTTTAAAATTCAGTTTTGTTCTTATTTTTTTTTGTGAAATATCTTGGTGTGTAGTACTGCATGCACATACCATGATTCCCATGATATAATACTTTTTTTCTCTCTCCGTTTACTACATTGCACGTGGATCCCCTCCTTTTTTTTTCTTCTCTTTTCATCATTTATTTTCACTATAAAAAACATGTATCTTAAGAAAGGGAAACAAAAACCACATGTTATCCTTCATGTTAATTCTTTTTCTCCCAATTCACACTGCCCCACTCTCTTCTTGTTATTCCCAATATACATGTGCTCTCTCTTTACACAAGAGTACAAAACATATTTCCTGGGCGGGCCCTCATGTGTTCATGCATTATCTGCATTCATACACACACATGTAGTAAGACTTCTTGCATACCCAGCATAAGGTACAACCCACATACATATAATAGAAGGAACCAAAAGCCACTTAATAAAACTCGTATGTTCAATAATACTCACCTTTCATCTCTCTATCCAACAAAAAAAAACCTTTGCTTTTTCTTCTTCTCCATAGTGAACCGCCATCGTCCACAACTTCAACCTCTCTGTTTCTTCCACGCTACAAACCGCACCAAATACATAACACTTTCCTGCACTTCATTTTTGAAAAACTCAAGAACAAGAGAGATCCAACAACCGATATCCTCCCTCAAACTTCCATCTCTCTCCATTTGAACACAACAACAAAGACCTTCTCCATGAACACCTCTTTCACCATGAATGTTCTTGTAAACATGATAATACACCGCTCAAATTCTACATGAACCTAACCTCATTCAAGCTAACATTCCTTTGCGCACACACATTACGTAACATTCTTGCGTTACCTTCCATCATAAGGACTTTCTCCATATCTCAAAGAGAAAACCGCTACTACATACAACTACTACTGCTGCGTAACAGACTCTCTCAAGATCCTCCCACCAACGAAAATTATTCAAGTTCATTCTGTTAGTTTTCAATTCCACACGCTTGCTATTTGAATTTCGATCTGCAACATGAGTCGTGTTGTCTTTGTTTGATTTTATGCGTTATCGTGGTTCATCCCGATTGTGCATTTTGTTCATTTTGTTTTGGTCTTATATTTATGTTGATTTACATCTCTGTAATGGATTTATTCTTTGATTAGTATTTGTCTTCCTAATAGAATAAGAGAGTCTTGAAAGAGACGGTGTTTGTTCTATTTCAGTTTTGTGATGACATTTGCATAAGATTCGAACCAAACGGTTATCATTATGTTTGTTCTGTACTTATGTCGTTGTTACTATGATGTTAATAAGTTCAAATGTGATGTATTGGCGGGCTTAATCCTCGCAATTTTCTACTTTTCCTCAGGCCGTGGAGAACGCAATATTGGCAAAGAGGAATCCTGCATGTGGCTTACGTAAATTGTATAGTATATTGATTTTGCAAGAGAATAGTTTATGCATGAGTTTTATGTCTTCCTTGGTTTTAATCCTATTTTATTTTAAGAAAAAAAATCACCATACCACATGACTAATGTTTGAAATGTCAAAACCATTTTTCTTATGTTTATTTGTTTTTTATTCATTCGGTTCTTTTATATTTTATTTGTTCATTTCTTATGTTGCTATTATTAGTAGGAAAAACAAAAAAAAAACTCATTTTATTTATTTATTTTATTTATTTTAGTTATTTCCTTTGTTTAAATTTAACTTACATAATATTAAAAAAAAAATGCCAAAAAAATGTTAATATTTTGTTTTCAATGTTTCAATTAACTTTTGTGATATTTAAAAGTGTAAAAATATTAGTTTAATTATTTAATTTATTTAAATGTTTTTATTTAATATTAATTAAATAAATTATTAATTAATATTATTGCATATTTATATTTCTATTAATTAGTAATTCTTTGTCGTCCGGTTTTATTTTGTGACTTGCTTGTTCTATCTAATTAAATCTTGATGTTCTACCATAATTAATTGATGATGTTTTCTACCACGATGTTTTGTCGTGACTGTTTATTGCTTTTGCACGATGTTTGTCGTGACTATTCTTTGTGTCTGTTTATTCGCGATGCTTTGTCGCGTATCTCTATTTATTTACTATGTGATGCTCTTCTATGTACCTGTTATTTGTTACTTGTAATGTTTTTTCGCGTATCTTTGTCTGTTGATTACATGATACTTTTCCGTGTATTTCTGTTGACTTTTCACTGTCGAATTCCCGTGATGTTTTTCCATGCGTATTCTGTGATATCTTACCTGTTTGACAAAACATGATGTTCTTACCGTGTATTGCGTCTGCGTATTCTTTGATGCCATTTACATGATGTTTTTCCATATATCTGTTGCTTTCTATTCCGTGTTGACCTAATCTGAGAGAAGGGACTGTATGTTGACTTATTGCCATTGTGCATGTCCCTTGTTTTATTCTTTATTTATCTTTATTGTTCTTGGTTCTTAGAACCTAACAACTCGTGGTTCCACGAACTACAAACGTTCTGATTTCTCAAGTCCCTCTTGAGAATACGTAGGTGTCGCTTGCGCGAAAATAAGGTACCGGCATGACAGAAGAGTCGCCACCTTTCGTTATTTATCCCTCAGAGCGGGAAAGGAAACGATCGGAAAAACCTGACGAAAAAGGGTAAGACAAGGTCGTCGCAACCATTGCCTAGGTTCGGGAGTCGGTTACGCAAGGGGAAGGTATTAGCACCCCTCACGTCCGTCGTACTCGACGGGATCCTCGCTTGTTTGTTTACTTGGACGAGTTGGTTATAATCTATCTACCTATCAAGGCTGGCTGAAAAAGAAAAGAAAATGACTCGGCAAAGCGTCGCACTTTATGCCTACGTATTCTCATCAGAGAATGAGAAATCAGAGTCAACGTAGTTCGGCCTACGAAGGGGTATGGGGGAAGGTAGCTCGCCAAGACTTCGCCATCTTGTGCCTACGTACTCTCAACAGGTATGAGAGATCAGAGCTCACGTAGTTCGGGAAACTACGGTTTATTTCCTGTTTTGAAAGAAGTGTTTTTTATTATGTTTGCGATTTCAACCGCATTAGAGACTATGACCTGAGAGTGAATGTGTCGCATGTCACCCAAAGGGTACCATACTAAACATCCAGACTGTGGAAAAGAAGCTCTCCCACAACCCTTTCTCAGATAGCTTAAGGCTCGTAACGTACGAAAGAAATCATTCATGATTACTGTATCTTAAACTGTTTTGAGATGAGAAGAGAACAGGCCCAACTAGGAGGGAGACCATCAAGTCCTACTGTTGTCATGCCATGGATTCATCCTATGGTTGAGGTTTGAACAGGGAACTCCTAGATGTTGTCATGCATAGGTTTCAACCTAAAAGTCTATCATCAAATCCTTATCAAAGGAAATGAGAGTCCTAAGGGATCATGTCAATGATACACCAAAACAGACAAAGCATCAGCTTAACAGTAAAATGCATGCAATGCAAGTGAGGGAGGAAATGTGTGTGGGGCTTCAGCCTCCACAAGCTCGTCTCGACCTCAAGCCAGTCATGAAATAACAGTAATCATACCAAAAAATAAACAACATGCTATCAAGCAATAAACAGTAAACTGCAATCATACAGATAAAAGAAATGAAATGCCATTAGGCAAACAAACCACATGGGCAAGGGAGCTGGGCTCTACCGAATACCCGCAAGCAAATCCACGCAATAATAATACAAGCAGAGGGAGCAACTCAACCTCTAATGCAATCATGCTCTTAGATTCTACTTATTCTAAATGAACTTATTCTGATGCAACAGACAAATCAAGCAAAACACACAATACAGAAAAGAAAAACAGAAGAAAGCCTCAGCTCCTCCAGCAGCTACTCAGTCTTCAGACTTCAATCATCAACTGCTTTCCAGGTATCAACCCTACAACATGAGTACCAGCTCATCTTCCCCCTTAAGCTTCAGCTTCTTTGATCAGCTCCACCTTCAGGCTTCACTATCTTCAGGGATATTCAAGTATCAACTTGATCTTCACAAAGTCTTCAGACTTCAACAATCTCCAAGGAATCATCCTCTTCAAAGCTTCAGCTTCTATCTTCAATGGCCTTTAGATCTTCAATCAAATCTTCAATACTCTTCATTGCTTTCTTTATCTTCAACAACCGAAATGCTCCAACAAACAAGATTCAATCAACAAGATGAGGTGAGGATGTTAGAGTGCTCACTGACTTCCAAAGGATGCCATTAAGGACTTAACATCAAAAGGAAAGGCTCTCTCAAAGTTCTACCTCATAGGGCAAGGTCACTAATCCCTCCAAAGGAGAGAGGTGAATACCCTTAAGGGACTTTATATCATAGAGAAGGAAGGAGGTGGACAAGACACTCCTTGTTTATTGAATGGAATTATTCTATCTAAAGCTCTACCTATGCACTTATGATCCTATAAACAGAACAAACAAAAGCTAAAACTAAGCTCCTCCTCAAGGTCTTCAGAGTCTTCAATGATGATCCACAAGGTCTTCAACTCAATCTTCAAGGCTCACCCACTCAAAGGAGAAGGAAAGAAAGCAAAGCAATACAAACTATGCCCTTAAGCAACACACATACTAACCATACATTCAAAAATCAATTAAAAATACTAAAATACTATATAATACTCTAGCAAAATTCTAGGGGATTCTATACATACTTACCCTTAACCCATATATTCCCCATACACTAATTTGGCCTATAAAACCCAAAACAAAATTGTTCAAATCTACTTATGCAACCTAAAACCCTAATTTGAGTGCACTAAGACTATGCTTAACAAACTAATCAAATTTTAACCTAAAAATCATGAATTAAATCCTATAGGGACTATGATTCAATATCTAACTATGCAAAAAAAGAATGGCTCAAAAATCCTAAGGTAAGGTCCTAAAAGAAATTCTACAAAATCAAGTATCAAACTAACCATATTAAAAAGGCCATTTAAATGAAAAATATACTAAAAATATTAAAAGAAAAATAAAATGGAATTTTATTTATTAATATTTTTCTAGACATGATTATGAATATATAGAAAAAACAAGAAGTGAAAAATAATCATTTTTGAATTTTATATGAATTTTTTAATATGCAAGAAAATATAAAGGAATTAGAAATAAAAGAAAATGAAATAAAGGGGATGGGGGTGAGAAAAGCAACTGCGCCCAGTTGATTATGATGTTGGGCCCATAAACCGGGGGTGGGAATAGCACGCGTTCAGTAAGCCCAGAACTCATCACTTATTCCAAACGCTGCGTTTTGGTGTTGGACCTTCCCTCCGTTTCAGAATTAAATTGTGGCCGTTAGATTAGATGAAGAAGTCAATCAAACCAGGCCGATCCAACGGCAAAGAACTCGTCTTCTCCAACTCAACCTAGGGTTTCAGCCAAAACAGGATTCATGCACAACTTTCAACTCGATCGTTCTCCATGATTACTTGATGAAAACGAGAAATTCAAAACCCTAAAATGATCTACTAATCACAAGGAATCCATTCCTGGTCTTAGTTTTTGCTAACACTCCTTGTAGATCCCAAACAGAGGACACGAAAGCTAGGGTTTCACCATAATTCTCTGAGATCAATCACGATAGAGCTTCAATCTAATGATGTGAACGTGTTCTACATGTTGCCCTAACCACACTATGATATATCATGATCATTAAAACCCCATACACGGCTTGTTCTTGCTCTTTAAAGTAACATGTCAAAATCTCAAACTCCATAGAACATGCTCAAACTTGCTAGGATTCATCCCTAATGGTTGCTAATTGATCTTATCCTAACCACATGACCTAAAAGTGCGTAAATAAAGAGACTCGAGTGAATTTGCAAACCTGCAAATTGATGATGGCAGTGGCACTTGCACCTCACTTCAATGCTTGCTACTCTCCAATATTGATCCTTGATGAATGCTTTGAGTTCTGTATGCAAAAACTTTGACGTACACTGCTTGAATCTTGAGTTTGATATCAATTTGCTTTTCTTGCAACTTTAATCTTGCACCTTCAAGACTCCATGGATCCACCTCAATTTTGGTATGCAAATGCTCATAATGATCAGAAGAGTGTGTTTGTGGAGAAGAAAAGAATGAAGATGGAAGAGAAAGAGAGTTTGTTGTGATTTTGCAAATGGAGGAATTTCACTTTTTTGCACTCTAATCTCACCACTCACCAACAATCATCACCAAAAAAACTAATCTCATGGTGATTCACTCTTTTTATAACAATCAAAAGAAGAGTCTAGATTCATCTAGAAACTTTGAGAATAATTTGGAATGTAATGGAACTTCTCTTGTCATGACATATTGTATTATCTCCTTTCATGCCTTAAACCTTTCAATCTTGTGTCAAAAACTCCTTACATGAGATATTGGGATTGAATGAGTGAAAAAACAAGCTAAACCTTGCCTTATGCCAAGTTTCTCAAAGGTTCCTTAATATGCAAGCATGAACTTTACAAAGTAGCCCCCATTTTAAGACCTCAAATCAAAATTCTACTTGAACCATTGTTTTTAAAATGATGTTTGGAGTCAAAATGACATATTGGATGACCTATTTTGGATTTGTGGATCTCTCAAACCAAAATTCCATTTCAACTTTTTTAACTTATAAGCCATTTACAAGCCATTTGCACCACTTTTAAAAATCCATGCTCTAAGCTTTTCCAAACTCTCACACCCTCTTTTATAGCCTTAAAATCCCATTTTGAACAACTTTGATGTTTTGATTTTTTCATTTGAGGCTTGGAAATAGGAGATATGGCCTTTGCTTAAAATGACCTATAACTTCCAAATGACCAAAATACTCCTGTCTTGTTCAAACCATAAGTTGAGTTATACAAATCCTATCAAGGACTTCTAGTACTCTCTAGAAAGATAAGAAGATGCTCTTAAACATTCATGTTGACCAAGAAATCATAGGAATCATCCTACTAGGGAAAAAGTTGTCTGCAAGTTGGGTGACTTTCAAGGACCCAGATTCACACACCTCAGCTGACCTGTAATTTGTCAAAACCATAACTTGAGCTCTGCAACTCCTATCAAGGACTTCTACCACTCAAATTAAAGCTAAGAACAAGATCTACAACATTCATGTTGTGGGGAAGATGAGATATCAATCACATCTTGAGCTAAAACTGCCTGGAAGATAGGGACCAAATTAGGGTTTTTCACTGACAATCCTCAGAAACCCTAACTCAAAACTTCTCAAACTCCTCAATCATGATGAGTTGGTCTAGGAATCATCTTTATAACATCTCCATACATAATTCCATGATCTCATGGCCCTTGGATTAGACCTCAGCCTTCTCCAAATCTTCAGTTGACCTAGGATTGACCCAGTCAAAACCCTAATTCTACCATTCATGGTTGAATCTTCTGAGTTCTTGCACAATGACCTCTCTGGGCTTCATGATGGCTTTCAAGACATCTCATAAACTTTCTCAAAGCTTCAAGTTCATTCTCAAAGTCTCAGAATCATCTGAGGAGCTCCCACAACTTTCAAGCTATGAAGCACACGACCTTGGTTTCAACCAATTCCTCTAAGGATCTCCTGAACTTTCTGATGAAGGTATCAACTTTCAAACACTTAATGGGTGAATAAATGTTGGTCAAATTTTGGGGTGCAACAGCTGCCCCTATTCAAACGGCTCGAACCTGACTGGATGAGAAGCGAACGACTCTCAGTCAATCACGGTGCGAGGCGGTTGAATACCGGTAAACCCGAAAATTTGCCAACTGCTCAACTCTTCGAACACTGGAATAATAGCTACCCAGCAACTAACTAGGGAAATACTGATCTGGCATACCCAACATTGCTGCTGGAAAACTGAATCTGACATCGCCGTCGGAAACAAACATCGCTCTGAGAGACACTCGACATCGCCGCCGTTCAAACATTATCTCTGCTGGGGATTTAAAGAGTCTGACCTCGCCGTCAAACAAACATCCAACCTTGCCGCCGGAAACAAACATGATCTGAACTCGCCGTCAAAACGAACATTCAACCTCGCCGTCGAACCAACATCCAACCTCGCCGCCGGAAACAAACATGATCTGACCTCGCCGTCAAAACGAACATTCAACCTCGCCGTCGAACACAAACACTGAACAATTCTGGCCTGGGGTTCACCCCTGGTAAATGGAACGAAAGGTATACTTGCGTATTTGAAACTACTCCGCTGGAGATGCGAGACTCAATCAAGCACGCTCTGATCTGGGGTTCACCCTCAGAATCATAACGAACATCGGAATACTACTGCATACTGAGTTCACCGTAGAACTTCAGCATTAAAGCTATATGAAACCTTGGCCCCTGGCCACTTCCAGCCTCAGCTAGAAAAGATCTTTACGCATTTCTGAAGATAAGCATCCTTGGCCTTCAAGGATGTAAACTTTTGCCTGTCGGCAACTCTGCAGGAGGTATCTTCGACTTCAGTCTAAAGAAAATGATCCTTGGCCTTCAAGGATACATGGATCTGCCTTCAGGCAACTCCGCCTCTGCTATAACGCATCCGTGACTTCAGTCAGGGATATACTTCGGCCTTCAGTCCGAAAAAATGAATCCTAAGTCATTCATGACTTTGGGGATAACCTTGCCTTTAGGCACCTTCGCTTCAGCTTGGGAAATCTGTGACTTCAGTCAGAGAGGTGGTATCCTGAGCCATTCATGACTCTACGGGGATTCAAACACTTTGCCTTCAGGCAAAACTCCGCTTCAGCTGGAGAAACATCTTCGACTTCAGTCAGAAGAAACACTATTCACTTGATCGCAATCAATCGTCACCTCAGGACAACTGACGTGGTCTTCAGGCCAACACGGATCACCTTGCATACAAAAGTTGTATCTACAAACTTTTGCACTTTGTCTTCAGACAAACGCTGATTCATCAACACGGAAACCTGAATCCACAGGAACATTCTGATACCGCCTTCAGGCGTTTACGAAGTCAATCTTCAGATTAGACATCACTGTTGGAGCAAACATATCACGCTGCTAAGGACTTCAAGAATCATCTTGAACAAACAACTCCGTCGGGCACCTTCAAGAATCATCCTGAACCGATAACCATTCTGGAGACTTTATTCTGCTAGGGATTCCAGGAATCTTCCTGGGCAACTCTCGTTGGGGACGCTACTGGGGAGCTCAAGAATCATCCTAAGCAAACAACTCGGGAACCTGCGCTGAGGTCTTAAGAATCATCTTAAGCAAACGGCCCTGCTGAGGAATTTAAGAATCGTCTTGAACTGAAGATTTCGCTGGGGATCTCAAAAATCATCTTGAGCGAGCGACTGTGGGGATTACACCGGAGTCTTAAGAATCATCTTAAGAGAGCGGCCTCGTTGGGGAGAATGTCAGGAATCATCCTGAGCAACTGATCCTTCGGCTGAACACCTGTAAAACAAGAATGATAGTAACCTAGATCATGCTTATGATGCATATGCTTCGGCGCCATGTCCCACACGGTGGAAATGCTTATGCGTTTATGCTAAATGCTATGCAATCCTGCACAATGATGCGATCCCGCCAGCAAAATAAATGCCGAGGGGGAAATCCTCCTGTCAAGGAGAAAGAACTACTCAGATAGAGGAATCATCCTGCTGAGGAGAAAACTGCATGCCAATATCAATTGGACTCCGCTTGGGGAAGTGATCTTTCGGTCGACTGCTGCAGGGAAAACAAATTCAGTTGATTGCTGCAGGGGAACGAAGCTCTACGAGAACTTGGACCTGCTGAAGGAATGCGATGTCAATCATGAGAATAAACTGCGGGGCTTTCTCGGCTACTCTTCTGGAGATAACAACTCTGTGGGGAAACAACTTCAGCTGCTCAACACTTCACTGGGGAAAAACCAGTCATGGTCTGATCAACCTCCAAGGATTCGGCTCTCTTGGACATCTGCGAACTCGGATGAGGAAGGAGAAGTCATTCTGCTTCGCTGAAGAGAGTGCGACTCTGGGGGAAATACAACATCAGCTGTTCAATGCTCTGCTAGGGAAAATCCACTCATGGTCCCAACTGCTTTCAAGGATTCGGCTCTCCTGGGGACTGCGGACTCAGCCGGGGAAAGAGAAATCATTCTACTTCACTGGAGAGTACGACTCTGATGAGGAATTTCAATTCCACTGGGGAAGAAAGAATCATCCGACTTCAGGGGAGAATACAACTCTGCAGAGGAATACAACATCAGCTGTTCCAACACTCTACTGGGGAAGAGGGAATCATCCGACTTCAGGAGAGAGTATGACTCTGGTGGGGGAATCTCAATTCCGCTGGAGACTTCAGTCTGGCACCATCAGTTGCGGCATACTTCGGCATACAAACAATTTCCTACGAATCCTGCACTTGCGACCCGGTGCTGGAGGAAACACCTGCTGCGGCGACCTTACTGGGGAAACACGAGCTTCGGCATCCGAACACTTCTATGAAATCTGCACTCGTGACCCGGTGCTGTGGGATGAGCTTTGGCCCTTGACTCAGCTGATGAGGTGACGTTCCTTCAGGAGGCGTCTGCTTGGGGAAGAGAATCATCTCTGCCTGGGGAGACATATCAATGCTCACTGTTCTGCGTCCAGATTCTGCGGAGGAGAAACTACTGAACACTGCTGGAGAAGGAGGACTCGCCCTGCTTCGGGGATGCGCACGACGCACCGTCTGAAAGGCGCTACACCTGCAACAACACAAACAAACGGACAAGATACCCTCCTCAAAGGGGCCTATCAAGGTTATTATCTCGTGACAACATTCAGGTAATTAATTGTTTCAACAATCGGTGGGCCTAGGCCCATAAGTTTATGTATGCGCATTTTATCAAAAACATCAGCGTTTTCATTCGCAAACAAAACAGATAAATGCTACACAAGCAAGCGGAATTGCTGAATAATATGCATTTTATTGATGATGAGCCCCTGAATGGGCGAAAAATGTTTTACAACAGAGGCAAGCTCCTGGAATGAGGAAGCCGCGCAAAAATAAAACATAAATATACATTAGTATATACAAATGTCGGCAACAAGGCGTAGACGAACACCATGAGTTGATCCCTCTAGGACCCACTCGACTTCGATACTTCTCCGATGCTTCAGCTTTGGAAGAGATTGATTCAGATAAACGGCCCTCAGGTCCTCCAAACCACTAAACAATGAAAGTCCACACGCGGAACGCAGTCATTTGCTTATTCAAATCCCTAACTTTTGCGTGAACCGCCCTTTACGGGTTTTCAGTTCACCGGGATACCCTTTTTTGCCGAAGCCGCCCAGTGTAGGTTTTCGACTTCGCGGGTGTACATTTTTCAATATATCCCTTTTATTCTGTTTTATGGTTCGCCGGGATGCCCCATTTTTGCCTGGATATTCTTTTTTGTCCAGCGGGTCTCTTTCAAGCAAAGTATTTTTTAACTGCGTCCGCGTTCACCGGGGATGCAAAATCTTCACCATCCATTGTGGATAACAACAAAGCTCCTCCTGAGAAGACCTTGCTGACGACATACGGCCCTTCGTAATTCGGAGTCCACTTGCCCCGGTGATCGGAGTGTGGCGGAAGAATCTTCTTCAGGACGAGATCACCCGTCTGAAAGCTTCTAGGACGCACCTTCTTATCATAAGCTTTCTTCATTCGGCTTTGGTATAGGCGACCAAATGCAATAGATGCTAACCTCTTCTCGTCCATCAGGCTGAGTTGGTTCAAACGATTCGTAATCCATTCTGCCTCGTCGAGCTTCACATCAACCAAAACTCGCAAAGAAGGAATCTCCACTTCTAACGGTAGGACAACTTCCATACCGTACACCAAGGAGAAAGGAGTTGCCCTGGTCGACGTACGCACCGTCGTACGATAACCGTGCAAGGCAAACGGCAACATCTCGTGCCAATCTTTGTACGTCACAACCATCTTCTGAACAATCTTCTTGATGTTCTTGTTGGCGGCTTCGACGGCGCCATTCATCTTCGGCCGGTAAGGAGATGAGTTGTGGTGTTCAATCTTGAAGCTCTGGCACAACTCCTTCATCATCTTGTTATTCAAATTCGAACCATTATCAGTAATGATCCGCTCGGGAATTCCATAGCGACAGATGATGTCCCTCTTTATGAATTTAGCTACCACCTGCTTGGTTACATTAGCGTACGAGGCTGCCTCCACCCATTTGGTGAAGTAGTCGATGGCTACCAGAATGAAACGATGACCATTGGATGCAGTGGGCTCGGTCTTGCCTATCATGTCTATGCCCCACATGGAGAACGGCCAAGGAGAGGACATGACATTCAATGGGCACGGCGGCACGTGAACTTTATCAGCATAAATCTGGCATTTATGACATTTCTTCGCGAATCTGAAGCAATCCGATTCCATAGTCAGCCAGTAATATCCTGCTCTCAGGATCTTTCTCGTCATGGCATGCCCGCCGGCGTGCGTACCAAATGTGCCCTCATGGACTTCTTCCATGAGCACACTTGCCTCTTTCTCATCTACACATCTGAGTAGCACGAGATCGTGGTTTCTCTTATACAACACTCCATCAGGATTGAGATAAAAGTTTCCAGATAGCCTCCTCAGAGTTTTCTTATCCTGGGTTGACGCACCCGCAGGATACTCCTTAGTCATAAGGAAGGTCTGAATGTCGTGGAACCATGGCTTGCCGTCAGCGGTGTCCTCGATCGCAAAGACAAATGCTGGTCTGTCAAGACGCGAAAGCACAATTCTTGGAGCCTCATTCCAAAAATTGACCTTATACATTGAAGCCAACGTGGCTAAGGCATCAGCCATCTGATTTTCAGCCCTGGGTACATGATGGAGTTCCACTCGATCAAAGAACGGAAGCAGCCTCCTGGCATAATTCATGTACGGCACCAAATTCGCTTGACGAGTTTCCCACTCCCCTTTAATTTGATTGATTACAAGAGCTGAGTCACCATATACGTCTAGAT
Organism: Lathyrus sativus; assembly: GCA_963859935.3. NCBI lineage: Eukaryota > Viridiplantae > Streptophyta > Magnoliopsida > Fabales > Fabaceae > Lathyrus > Lathyrus sativus. The sequence continues at coordinate 326,339,820 of OZ012739.1, forward strand.
TCTTGATTCTCAAATCAATTGCCTCTTCTAGACCCATAATACATGCTTCATACTCTGCTTCATTGTTGGTAACTGGAAACGTCAGTCTCGCAGTAAACGGGATGTGGGATCCGTGGGGAGTCGTGATGATAGCCCCGACGCCACTTCCATAGGAATTAACCGCTCCATCGAATATCAATTTCCACTGAGACTTCCTATCTGGCCCCTCACCGGGCAATGGCTCATCGCAATCCTTCGCTTTGAGAAACATAATATCCTCGTCAGGGAATTCAAACTTCATCGGTTGGTAGTCTTCGATTGGCTGTTCGGCAAGGTAATCAGACAATACGCTTCCCTTAATGGCTTTCTGGGAGACATACTGAATATCATATTCCGTTAACACCATTTGCCATCTGGCAATCCTGCCCGAAAGAGCCTGCTTCTCGAAGACGTACTTGATCGGATCCATCTTCGAAATTAGCATAGTGGTGTGATTGAGCATATACTGTCGTAGACGTTTGGCGGCCCAAGCTAATGCACAACACGTCTTCTCCAGCATCGAGTATCGAGATTCACACTCAGTGAACTTTTTACTCAAATAATAGATGGCATGCTCTTTTCTGCCCGTCTCGTCGTGCTGACCGAGAACACACCCCATACTATTCTCCAGAACCGTCAGGTACATGATTAATGGTCGTCCCGCCACTGGGGGTATCAAGATTGGAGGTTCTTGAAGATACTGCTTTATTTTGTCGAATGCCTTCTGGCAATCCTCATTCCAAGTAATCGCCTGATCTTTCTTTAAAAGCTTGAACATCGGTTCACAAGTGGCCGTGAGCTGAGAGATAAACCTTGCAATGTAGTTTATTCGGCCCAAGAAACCACGAACTTCTTTTTCTGTTTTCGGCGCTGGCATTTCTTGAATAGCTTTTATTTTCGCAGGATCAACTTCGATACCTCGTTCACTAACGATAAACCCCAATAACTTTCCGGACCGCACTCCGAAAGTGCACTTGTTAGGATTCAGCCTCAGCCTGAACTTCCTAAGCCTCTCGAAAAGCTTCAATAAGTTGACCAGATGTTCTTCCTCCGTTTGGGACTTTGCAATCATGTCATCAACATAGACCTCGATCTCATGATGAATCATATCATGAAACAAAGTTACCATTGCTCGCTGGTAAGTGGCTCCTGCGTTCTTCAGACCGAAGGGCATTACCTTATAGCAGAATGTCCCCCAGGGGGTGATAAACGTCGTTTTCTCCATGTCCTCCGGTGCCATCTTAATCTGATTGTAACCGGAGAAGCCATCCATGAACAAAAACACGGAGAACTGGGCTGTGTTGTCGACCAACACATCGATATGAGGCAACGGGAAATCATCCTTAGGGCTCGCCCTATTCAAATCCCGATAATTGACGCACATGCGTACCTTACCGTCCTTCTTTGGTACAGGCACTATGTTGGCGACCCATAGAGGGTAAGTGGTAACGGCTAGAAACCCTGCGTCCAACTGCTTCTGGACTTCTTCCTTGATTTTTACAGCCATATCTGGTCTCGTTCTCCTGAGCTTCTGCTTGACTGGAGGGCAATCTTCTCGCAACGGCAAGCGATGAACCACGATGTCTGTGTCAAGTCCGGGAATATCTTCGTATGACCAGGCAAAGACGTCACTATACTCTCGAAGCATCTCGACCAGTCCATGCTTGGCATCATCCTGCAGCGCGGCCCCTACTCTGACATTTCTGACGAGCTCTTCAGAACCCAGATTTATGATCTCAATATCCTCCTCGTGAGGCAGAATAACCTTTTCCTCTTGTCTCAATAAGCGGGCCAACTCTTCCGGAAGGTCTTCGTCTTCATCAATCTCATCCTCGGCTTGATAGATCGGGCAATCGAAGTCGTAGTGAGCCGTAGAGGGTCCAGAATCGATGTCATCTGTTATGTGGATCCTGCAATAACAAGGGTTAAGTTTAAAGCGAGAATATGCAGGTTAGCACAACCCTCGTTGCCATTTTGCTGTTTTTCGAAATAAACATAAAACAGGAATAACAGAGAACACAATATTTGAGTAAGGGGAAAACGCCTTTTATTTATTAACAAAATGCATGTACATAATCCAACAAGGCCCTGACAATAAAACCACTATGCCCCGGGCAGGACATAGGGTTGTACAAAGATTGTAAAAAGCAAATCATTACTCTTCACTTGTCAGCTGGATAATCTCCTTGATGGTCCAATTGTTGAGGCGCTCGCCTGACTTGCTTGGCTGAATCCAGGCGTCAAGATCACAATCGCTATCCCTGCTGTCCTCAGACGCTGCGTTGATGCTTTCAAAAATCACTTCGCCCTTGGTGAATAGGATCGACCCCTTCCCACGAGACGAAGACGAAGAAGATGAAGCTTCAGCTTCAGGAGAATACCCCAACCCAAACTTATCCTGCTTGATCGGTACCTCCAACACATGCCCCCAGCCTGGGGTGGAACCGGCTTCGATGACGACCCGAGCTTCTTTGAATGAGGAGAGATTCATCTCTTGCTTCTCTGCGACGACAGGAGCTACCTCTTTCACCTTGACGGTTTCAAATGCTTGGCAGAGAGTTTCATGGATTTCGCCATCCATTTCAACATACTTAAAGGACGACAAGTGGCTCACCATAATGTCCTCCTCACCACAGACGGTTACTATGCTTCCCCTGACAGCATATTTGAGCTTCTGATGCAGCGTGGACGTCACAGCACCAGCAGCATGGATCCATGGCCGACCTAAGAGGCAACTGTAGGCAGGCATGATATCCATGATATAAAAAACCGTATTGAACGTCTCCGGACCAACTTGAATCGGCAGGGTCAACTCCCCGAAGACGTGGCGCTTAGTTCCATCAAATGCTTTCACCACCAGATCACTGGGCGTGCAAAGCAATCCACGAGTGTCCAACTTCATTAATGCCTTCTTCGGAAGCACATTAAGCGACGAACTCGTATCCACCAGGACATGCGACATGATAGTGCCTCTGCACTCTATCGAGACGTGCAAGGCGCTGTTGTGATCTCTTCCTTTAGGAGTCAACTCTAAATCTGTGAATCCCAGCCCATTGCCAGCATTGACATGGGCTACCACCTCTTCTAGCTGATTTACTGATATCTCCTGCGGCACGTAGGCAGCGTTCAATACCTTCAGCAATGCGTTGCGGTGCGCTTCAGAACACAGCAACAAGTTGAGAATAGAGATCTTTGACGGAGTCTGATGAAGATGATCTACAATCTTGTAGTCACTCTTCTTGATTAACCGCATGAACTCCTCAGCATCTTTAACCAGCAAATCCTTCTCTGCCCCAGAAGGGACCTCTTCGACAGCTTTGCCTTTACCCTTATCAGCAGCATCAGCCCTGACCACTTTCTCTGCTGCCACCTCTGTCGGTGCAAACACTCTACCGCTTCGAGTAATGCCACTGACTCCGGCAAGATTCTGCACAGTCGATTCGTACGGCTCAAGCTCTATCTTCTGACCATTGCAGTAGACTTCAGCGCCATAATACCATGGAACGACGTTAGTGCTCTCGAATGGGATCGGCCCGGCCCGGGTAATGGTGATCGTAGGCGGTCGGGGCGCAGAAATAGTAATAGGGTGACGAGGGATAGTAATGGTGGCAACTTCATCTGCCTGCTTCAGCACGACCTCCCCCGATGCACTTTCAATGCTCCGGCTGAACTGCAAAATACCCTCAGACATCAGACTTTGTATACCCTCGACCAGCCGCTCACACCCATCAGGAAGTGTAGCACAAGCCATACATAACTCTCCGCATCCAGGAAAGAAGCCCTTCTTCAGCAACTTAGCCTTGACGAAACTAAGCGGCGTCTTCAAGTCGTTGACGTCAGTCAACATATCTGCGCTCTCCTCTGTGATAACGGCGTTCACTCCGCCTCCCCTATGATGAGGCATAAGGTTCTTGGTAACATTGGGCACACTATCAGAAAAGTTGATGACCTTGGCGTCCACCAAGTCCTGCACTTTGTGCTTAAAAGCTTTGCAATTCTCAATCGTATGGCCTGGTGCCCCGGTATGGAAATCGCAAGTAGCATTGGCATCATACCCCGGTGGTGGTGCCCCTGTTAAGGGAGCCAACGTCCTCTTTTGAACTAGCTGAAGCTGCAGCAAAGTTTGCAGAAGCTGCGCATACGAAATAGGTGGAGCTTCAAAATGACGATTTGCCAAAGGAGCCCGATTCTGATATTTCCTATACCCCTGCTGATTCTGTTGCTGAGGTTGCTGCTGCTGCTGCTGCGGCGGCGGAGCAGCTGGGATATTTATGCTAGCAATCTGCTGCCGAGGGCCCTTGCCCTTTCTCCGAGCATTAGTGACAGCACTGGCATCTCCTTCTCGACGCTTGCCAGCGTAGGGTTTCTTACCACCTCCTCCAGCTGAGGATGATTCGCCTTGAATTTTTCCAATCTTTATACCGTTCTCGACATGCTCGCCCATAGTGATGAGAGCCGAGAATGTCCCAGACATGCCACTGACCAGCTTTTCGTAGTAGATTCCAGGAAGGGTAGCCACGAACATTTGTACTAGCTCACGCTCAACCATCGGCGGTTGAACCCGAGCAGCCAATTCACGCCACCGCTGGGCGTACTCTTTAAAGCTTTCATTATTCCGCTGTGAGAGATTCTGGAGCTGAACTCGGTTGGGGGCCAAGTCGCTATTGTACTGATAGTGGAGGACGAATGCTTCAGCGAGATCTTTCCACGTGCGCACGGTAGCGGGTTCCAAGCCCATGTACCATTCGAGGGATGAACCAGAAAGACTATCTTGGAAGAAGTGCATCAGCAACTTCTCATCGTCAGAATAGGTGGACATCTTTCTATAATAAGATCGAAGGTGGACCCGGGGGCAAGTAGTACCCTTATACTTCTCAAAGACAGGCACCTTGAACTTATGAGGTACCTTGAAATCAGCGATTAACCCGAGTTTGGACATATCAACGCCCAAAGTATTCTGGTTTTCAATGTCTCTCATTTTGTCTTCCAATGCCTTGAACCGGAGTCGAGCTTCAGCATTCAACTCTGCTTCCACACCTCTTTGGGAAAACACGTCATCCTGATGGTCCTCAAGCCACGGTTGAGGCACCAACAGATTTCCGACACCAGCGTTGCCGTTGACCGGCCCTATGTTAACATTGGCTCCCAGACTACCATTGCCGACGCCTGCCGCATTGAGTCCGATATTAGTCATCAGATTGCCGTTAGCACTGCCGTTGCCCCCGGCAACAGGAACAACATTCTGTGGAGCATCCACTGGAGGAGGAGTAGGCATAGCCCCGCCGTGCAGTATGCCATTACTATCAACCCTGGAGATCAGAGGTTGAACCAAAGTACGAAGCTAGTCCTGACCATTAGCGACTACTTGCATCAGTTCCATAAAACGATCCATCCGTTCACGGAGCTCTTGAACATCTGATTGCACCTGATCCATGATCCTAGTCTGATTAGCTCGAGTTGAGTAGCGGTGAATGAGTCTTTGATCAATCCTGGAGACCGGAAGCAGCTCGGAACCTGTGAACCTGAAAAACCTAAAAACATGAAAAGTTAGGAAAAGCAACAAAATGTACGCCATGCAAATGCTTCATGCAGATGCATGCGTGTGTCTGTGTGCTTGGGAGGTTTCCCCTGATCCTAGTGCCTTAGTGCCAGTGCTGATAATAATAAGAAGACGAAGAAATCCGAGCCCAATCATGGAAACATCAATCTCATATATATATGGAAAGGCCTGTCAAGGCAGTACATAGCATCAGCGAGTACAAAACAAATCAACAGCATGACCTCAGCCAACAAATCTGGTGATGGTCAGCATACATCAAAGATCAAAACAACTAGTCAAGTACGTCCACGGGCGCGATACTCTGCTAATAACTCCTTCGTCTCTGGATGATCTGGCAAAGTGAGCAACCCCTCGACGAGTAGTTCCCTCTGCACGATGGTATGCTGAAGCCCCTGAACTGAACTTTCCCAAGCTCCTTCGCCAAAGCAATCCTCCAGTTTCCGCTTCTTAGACTCAAACATCAGCTTATGCTCCTTCAGGTTAGCAAGAGCTTTGTTGAGACGGCTTTCGGCGGCGTATCTGCGGGCGGTCTCTTCATCAAACCTCCGCTCACTGTCCTTTACTTCGGCTTCCAGCTTAGAGATCTGCAGCATCAGCTTGTCCTCTCGCTCCTTCCTGGTGGCCAGGGAGGTCTTCCAATGCTGGTCGAACTTAGATATCCTCCGATATGCCTCCTCCAAATGCTGCTTCTTCGTAGCTAGTACATCATTAACAACCCTGAAGTCTTGACCCAAGCGTTCCCGATCAGCAATCTGCTTTGCCAAGTCTGCCCCCAGTTGGCTCACCGACTCTGTTTGCTTTTTGAAGGCATGCACGGCTTCGTTCCTCTCACTTCAAAGCTGAGCTAACTCCTTCTCTAATTCTGCGTTCGCCCGCTTCAGTTCATCCCGCTCGGCCAATACCTGGTTGTGCTGATGAATGGACACAGTGGTAGGCTCTTCGACTGGTGGAGGACTCTCTGGTATGACATGAGGAAATGGCATCCCTATAGCATTGGCTCCGGCTCTGATCCAAGCTGAATAAGGAGGGTAGGCTTGACTGTTGCTCTTTCCCAACAAAGGCTTTCCCCTCTTGCTGATACTGTTCCACGCACGCTGAAGCTTGGACAACAAATCCCCCTCTAGAGTACCCGTGAGGTACAGAAATTCCTGTACCTCTTCCTCCTTCGGTGTAGTCCTCAAAGCATATGCGAACTGACGAACTAGCAATGACGGATTGTAGTTGATGCAACCCTTCCTACCTATCAGAGGTACATTAGGAAACCCACTACAACTGAAGATCACCTCGGTGCCTAACCTGTCCCTGTCAACGAACCAATCAATATCTTCTGCAGAAAAACTCATCAGACGCTCAGGCCACTCAGCTGTGGCTGCAGACGAGACGAAAGAACCCCTCTTGGGCAAATGACTATCAAACCATTTGTACAACAACGGTACGCTGCATGAGATATTCTTCCCTCTCCGGTTCTCGTTCTTGTAATGCACTGAGTGGTAGACGTCTCCGATCAGAGTAGGGACTGGATTCCCTGAGGCGAAGATGTGAAATGCATCGAAGTCTACGAAATCAGGCATGTTGGGGAATAGGACAATGCCATATATACATAGAGCAAGGATGGCATTGAATGCATCCCAACATTTATCCTTAGCACACTGCTGAGCCTTAGCTATCAGAAACTGCAGGGAGAACCCAGGAACCTTGTTCCAACTCGTCACCACTAACTCAGAGGCGCCCAAACGGAGTGAAGAAGCTAAACCCGCCAAATCAGGCTCAGCGTCCATGTGGACAAAAGGCATCTGCCCTTTGATAGGTACACCCAGCATATCAGCATACTCTTCCAGCGTCGGCGCGAGAACGAAGTCCTGAAAAGTGAAACACCTCAGGGGAGGGTCATAGAACTGTAGAAGAGCATGTAACCCATTCAACTCAGACGTAGAAGGTTTGCAAACCAGACCGAGCAACCTGCCATAAGACTTCCTGAACCTATCCCTCACAGAATCACCTGCTAGAGCTACCAACCCAGTCAACTTCGACACATCAGGGGTCGGGAACTTGTACGCAACAGTCTTCCTGAGAGAGGCCATAATAACAGCAGGAGGCGAGAAATCCTGGATCGGGGGACGGTACCTGCAACACAGACACACGTTAATGGAATGCAAATGAACATGCAAACTAATGCAAAATGCAGGCATGCAATAATATATCCGGATAGCTGCTGTGGAGATTCTGTATCAACAATCACTGATGAGAAGAAAACCCGGTGTAAGACCACTAATCTGATCTGCTAAGAACAACCATCTGATGGGACCATATACAGGATCATAACTCTGCTCTGTCAAGAACACCTGTCTGATAATAAGGACCTCAGATGCATGATCAAGAAATATCTGCTGATGAAGTCTTCAGACCCCAAATAAAAATCTGCCCTATCAAGAACAAACACACAGCTGCTGATGAGATCTTCAGACCCCACTCAAAATCTGCCCTATCAAGAACAAATAACATCTACTGATGATACTCTGATCAAACCTGCTCTATCAAGAACAGACATACACCTGATGATAAGATCCTCTGATCAAACCCTGCTCTGTCAAGAACAGACGAACCTGCAACTGAGAAACCCTGGTACCAACATAACTGATTCACTATCAAGAAAACCAGGTAGTCTGAAGGTTAAGGTTTCCCGCAATAAACCCAATCCCCCTCACAGGTATGGACCTAAACTGACTCAAGGTACGGCATCCTATGCGTTCATCAGCGTCACAGACTTTCAAAACTGACGATACGATTCCCAGAAGGAGTGGCATCATCAAGTCTTGAAGAGGCCTCACTTAGCTGAATCACAAATGATCGATCCCCAGAGTCGACAATCCACCAAACCAGCAACCGTCTCAACCCAAAGGGTTGAAAGTGAAGCCAACCGGATGAACCTCGTCTGAGTGTGGATTTCATGAGACACTAGTGCCTGCAAAGCAAGCACGCGCCCACTAATTTCCACTCTAAGTCTATAGTGCACTCAAGCCTGGGTCTGGCTTCTCACTCATCAGAACTCCCATCCCACAACAGCACAAATAATCATATTATACTGAAGATAAAATGCTGGAAATAAAGTGCGAGAAGTAAAAATGCGAAAAATAAACGCAACCCAACAAGCAAACACACAAGCGGTAGGATTGACTCTCTTAAGGGACGTTGGATCCCAAAACTGACTGGCTTCCGGGACGTTGGATCCCTAGGAAACTATCAAGTCCCCAGCAGAGTCGCCAGCTGTCGCTTGCGCGAAAATAAGGTGCCGGCATGACAGAAGAGTCGCCACCTTTCGTTATTTATCCCTCAGAGCGGGAAAGGAAACGATCGGAAAAACCTGACGGAAAAGGGTAAGACAAGGTCGTCGCAACCATTGCCTAGGTTCGGGAGTCGGTTACGCAAGGGGAAGGTATTAGCACCCCTCACGTCCGTCGTACTCGACGGGATCCTCGCTTGTTTGTTTACTTGGACGGGTTGGTTATAATCTATCTACCTATCAAGGCTGGCTGAAAAAGAAAAGAAAATGACTCGGCAAAGCGTCGCACTTTATGCCTACGTATTCTCATCAGAGAATGAGAAATCAGAGTCAACGTAGTTCAGCCTACGAAGGGGTATGGGGGAAGGTAGCTCGCCAAGACTTCGCCATCTTGTGCCTACGTACTCTCAACAGGTATGAGAGATCAGAGCTCACGTAGTTCGGGAAACTACGGTTTATTTCCTGTTTTGAAAGAAGTGTTTTTTATTGTGTTTGCGATTTCAACCGCACTAGAGACTATGACCTGAGAGTGAATGCGTCACATCTCACCCAAAGGGTACCATACTAAACATCCAGACTGTGGAAAAGAAGCTCTCCCACAACCCTTTCTCAGATAGCTTAAGGCTCGTAACGTACGAAAGAAATCATTCATGATTACTGTATCTTAAACTGTTTTGAGATGAGAAGAGAACAGGCCCAACTAGGAGGGAGACCATCAAGTCCTACTGTTGTCATGCCATGGATTCATCCTATGGTTGAGGTTTGAACAGGGAACTCCTAGATGTTGTCATGCATAGGTTTCAACCTAAAAGTCTATCATCAAATCCTTATCAAAGGAAATGAGAGTCCTAAGGGATCATGTCAATGATACACCAAAACAGACAAAGCATCAGCTTAACAGTAAAATGCATGCAATGCAAGTGAGGGAGGAAATGTGTGTGGGGCTTCAGCCTCCACAAGCTCGTCTCGACCTCAAGCCAGTCATGAAATAACAGTAATCATACCAAAAAATAAACAACATGCTATCAAGCAATAAACAGTAAACTGCAATCATACAGATAAAAGAAATGAAATGCCATCAGGCAAACAAACCACATGGGCAAGGGAGCTGGGCTCTACCGAATACTCGCAAGCAAAGCCACACAATAACAATACAAGCAGAGGGAGCAACTCAACCTCTAATGCAATCATGCTCTTAGATTCTACTTATTCTAAATGAACTTATTCTGATGCAACAGACAAATCAAGCAAAACACACAATACAGAAAATAAAAACAGAAGAAAGCCTCAGCTCCTCCAGCAGCTACTCAGTCTTCAGACTTCAATCATCAACTGCTTTCCAGGTATCAACCCTACAACATGAGTACCAGCTCATCTTCCCCCTTAAGCTTCAGCTTCTTTGATCAACTCCACCTTCAGGCTTCACTATCTTCAGGGATATTCAAGTATCAACTTGATCTTCACAAAGTCTTCAGACTTCAACAATCTCCAAGGAATCATCCTCTTCAAAGCTTCAGCTTCTATCTTCAATGGCCTTTAGATCTTCAATAAAATCTTCAATACTCTTAATTGCTTTCTTTATCTTCAACAACCCAAATGCTCCAACAAACAAGATTCAATCAACAAGATGAGGTGAGGATGTTAGAGTGCTCACTGACTTCCAAAGGATGCCATTAAGGACTTAACATCAAAAGGAAAGGCTCTCTCAAAGTTCTACCTCATAGGGCAAGGTCACTAATCCCTCCAAAGGAGAGAGGTGAATACCCTTAAGGGACTTTATATCATAGAGAAGGAAGGAGGTGGACAAGACACTCCTTGTTTATTGAATAGAATTATTCTATCTAAAGCTCTACCTATGCACTTATGATCCTATAAACAGAACAAACAAAAGCTAAAACTAAGCTCCTCCTCAAGATCTTCAGAGTCTTCAATGATGATCCACAAGGTCTTCAACTCAATCTTCAAGGCTCACCCACTCAAAGGAGAAGGAAAGAAAGCAAAGCAATACAAACTATGCCCTTAAGCAACACACATACTAACCATACATTCAAAAATCAATTAAAAATACTAAAATACTATATAATACTCTATCAAAATTCTAGGGGATCCTATACATACTTACCCTTAACCCATATATTCCCCATACACTAATTTGGCTTATAAAACCCAAAACAAAATTGTTCAAATCTACTTATGCAACCTAAAACCCTAATTTGAGTGCACTAAGACTATGCTTAACAAACTAATCAAATTTTAACCTAAAAATCATGAATTAAATCCTATAGGTACTATGATTCAATATCTAACTATGCAAAAAAAGAATGGCTCAAAAATCCTAAAGGAAGGTCCTAAAAGAAATTCTACAAAATCAAGTATCAAACTAACCATATTAAAATGGCCATTTAAATGAAAAATATACTAAAAATATTAAAAGAAAAATAAAATGGAATTTTATTTATTTATATTTTTCTAGACATGATTATGAATATATAGAAAAAACAAGAAGTGAAAAATAATCATTTTTGAATTTTATATGAATTTTTTAATATGCAAGAAAATATAAAGGAATTAGAAATAAAAGAAAATGAAATAAAGGGGACGGGGGTGAGAAAAGCAACTGCGCCCAGTTGATTATGATGTTGGGCCCATAAACCGAGGGTGGGAATAACACGCGTTCAGTAAGCCCAGAACTCATCACTTATTCCAAACGCTGCGTTTTGGTGTTGGACCTTCCCTCCGTTTCAGAATTAAATTGTGGCCGTTAGATTAGATGAAGAAGTCAATCAAACCAGGCCGATCCAACGGCAAAGAACTCGTCTTCTCCAACTCAACCTAGGGTTTCAGCCAAAACAGGATTCATACACAACTTTCAACTCGATCGTTCTCCACGATTACTTGATGAAAACGAGAAATTCAAAACCCTAAAATGATCTACTAATCACAAGGAATCCATTCCTGGTCTTAGTTTTTGCTAACACTCCTTGTAGATCCCAAACAGAGGACACGAAAGCTAGGGTTTCACCATAATTCTCTGAGATCAATCACGATAGAGCTTCAATCTAATTATGTGAACGTGTTCTACATGTTGCCCTAACCACACTATGATATATCATGATCATTAAAACCCCATACACGGCTTGTTCTTGCTCTTTAAAGTAACATGTCAAAATCTCAAACTCCATAGAACATGCTCAAACTTGCTAGGATTTATCCCTAATGGTTGCTAATTGATCTTATCCTAACCACATGACCTAAAAGTGCGTAAATAAAGAGACTCGAGTGAATTTGCAAACCTGCAAATTGATGATGGCAGTGGCACTTGCACCTCACTTCAATGCTTGCTACTCTCCAATATTGATCCTTGATGAATGCTTTGAGTTCTGTATGCAAAAACTTTGACGTACACTGCTTGAATCTTGAGTTTGATATCAATTTGCTTTTCTTGCAACTTTAATCTTGCACCTTCAAGACTCCATGGATCCACCTCAATTTTGGTATGCAAATGCTCACAATGATCAGAAGAGTGTGTTTGTGGAGAAGAAAAGAATGAAGATGGAAGAGAAAGAGAGTTTGTTGTGATTTTGCAAATGGAGGAATTTCACTTTTTTGCACTCTAATCTCACCACTCACCAACAATCATCACCAAAAAAACTAATCTCATGGTGATTCACTCTTTTTATAACAATCAAAAGAAGAGTCTAGATTCATCTAGAAACTTTGAGAATCATTTGGAATGTAATGGAACTTCTCTTGTCATGACATATTGTATTATCTCCTTTCATGCCTTAAACCTTTCAATCTTGTGTCAAAAAATCCTTACATGAGATATTGGGATTGAATGAGTGAAAAAACAAGCTAAACCTTGCCTTATGCCAAGTTTCTCAAAGGTTCCTTAATATGCAAGCATGAACTTTACAAAGTAGCCCCCATTTTAAGACCTCAAATAAAAATTCTACTTGAACCATTGTTTTTAAAATGATGTTTGGAGTCAAAATGACATATTGGATGACCTATTTTGGATTTGTGGATCTCTCAAACCAAAATTCCATTTCAACTTTTTTAACTTATAAGCCATTTACAAGCCATTTGCACCACTTTTAAAAATCCATGCTCTAAGCTTTTACAAACTCTCACACCCTCTTTTCTAGCCTTAAAATCCCATTTTGAACAACTTTGATGTTTTGAGTTTTTTCATTTGAGGCTTGGAAATAGGAGATATGGCCTTTGCTTAAAATGACCTATAACTTCCAAATAACCAAAATACCCCTGTCTTGTTCAAACCATAAGTTGAGTTCTACAAATCCTATCAAGGACTTCTAGTACTCTCTAGAAATCTAAGAAGATGCTATTCAACATTCATGTTGACCAAGAAATCATAGGAATCATTCTACTAGGGCAAAAGTTGTCTGCAAGTTGGGTGACTTTCAAGGACCCAGATTCACACACCTCAGCTGACCTGTAATTTGTCAAAACCATAACTTGAGCTCTGCAACTCCTATCAAGGACTTCTACCACTCAAATTAAAGCTAAGAACAAGCTATACAACATTCATGTTGTGGGGAAGATGAGATATCAATCACATCTTGAGCTAAAACTGCCTGGAAGATAGGGACCAAATTAGGGTTTTTCACTGACAATCCTCAGAAACCCTAACTCAAAACTTCTCAAACTCCTCAATCATGATGAGTTGGTCTAGGAATCATCTTTATGACATCTCCATATATAATTCCATGATCTCATGGCCCTTGGATTAGACCTCAGCCTTCTCCAAATCTTCAGTTGACCTAGGATTGACCCAGTCAAAACCCTAATTCTACCATTCATGGTTGAATCTTCTGAGTTCTTGCACAATGACCTCTCTGGGCTTCATGATGGCTTTCAAGACATCTCATAAACTTTATCAAAGCTTCAAGTTCATTCTCAAAGTCTCAGAATCATCTGAGGAGCTCCCACAACTTTCAAGCTATGAAGCACACAACCTTGGTTTCAACCAATTCCTCTGAGGATCTCCTGAACTTTCTGATGAAGGTTCCAACCGTGTATTTCTGTTGACTTTTCACTGTCGAATTCCCGTGATGTTTTTCCATGCGTATTCTGTGATATCTTACCTGTTTGACAAAACATGATGTTCTTACCGTGTATTGCGTCTGCGTATTCTTTGATGCCATTTACATGATGTTTTTCCATATATCTGTTGCTTTCTATTCCGTGTTGACCTAATCTGAGAGAAGGGACTGTATGTTGACTTATTGCCATTGTGCATGTCCCTTGTTTTATTCTTTATTTATCTTTATTGTTCTTGGTTCTTAGAACCTAACAACTCGTGGTTCCACGAACTACAAACGTTCTGATTTCTCAAGTCCCTCTTGAGAATACGTAGGCACAAGACCCTGATCCTTGGCGAGCAACATTTTCTTTTTTCACACTTTTCTTCTTTTACACCCTTTTCCTTTTTACATCGTAGTTCTAAACTACAATTGCTCTGACTTCCTATTAAGGATACGTAGGCATAGGATTGCGAGATCCTAGCGAGCTATCTTTTTCTTTTTCCACCTTTTCACTTTACTTCACCCGTCTTTCACCTTAGCAAAAAAATTTAGCCAAAACACAAATATTTCAAGAGGTTCCTGTAAGTACTGCAGATGCTTAGGGTGCTAGTACCTTCCCTTATTATAACCAACCTCTATACCTTTTATCTCTCTTTGCTTAGCTTTAGGCCTTGCTTTTTTGCTTTGTATTTTACATAGGATTTTTGTTCGATCTTTTCTCCCTTCCCTTAGAAAAATAAAAGTTCGGTGGTGATTTCTTATTATTGCGAGCCAAGCTAATCCCATAGATTTGGTATCCAATTATCACCGCGACAGAAAATGGTGACTTCACTGCGGAGATCTTTCAGCGGGTTGAGCCTAACCTCTTATATTTGTGTTGCTATTATTGTTTTCTATTATACTTGTATATTTTTATATTTGTGTATATATATATATATATATATATATATATATATATATATATATATATATATATATATATATATATATATATATATATATATATATATATATATATATATATATATATATATATATATATATATATATATATATATATATATATATATATATATATATATATATATATATATATATATATATATATATATATATATATATATATATATATATATATATATATATATATATATATATATATATATATATATATATATATATATATATATATATATATATATATATATATATATATATATATATATATATATATATATATATATATATATATATATATATATATATATATATATATATATATATATATATATATATATATATATATATATATATATATATATATATATATATATATATATATATATATATATATATATATATATATATATATATATATATATATATATATATATATATATATATATATATATATATATATATATATATATGTTTTTCTTGGGTTTTTCTGCGTGCAGGTTTGTGACCTTTGAGTGGTGAGATATGTCCTAACTCGGACTTGAGTGCACTTATGATAGAATTGTGGTATAATCAATAGTTAATTGTTGGGAGTAGTCATAACATGATTAACATATGATATAACCATGCTCAGAAGAGGCCATTTTTGGATTACTGATGTCGTACGAGTAGTCGTATTGGCATTACTTTTTCCGACCTGGGAGCCCGTGAAGCTGAGGACCATAGTATCCCTTCATCCCTCTAAGCCTTTTCACGATGTAGTGCAGTGATTATCCAGGTGTAGACATGTGATGGTTTTCATGTGATACTACACTGATACGAGTCTATCTTGAGAATATTATTAGCCTGCATGAGTAGTCGTGGAAGCCGATAATATCCGAAAGATTTATCGATGACTCTGGGAACTTTATTAGAACCCGTTGTGCAGGTGCTTTACCCCTAGTACATACCTCGTGGTTGGTTCTTCATCCAGACTCCCTGCTATGATCTTTAACCTTTGATCCAGCTATGTATGATTTGCATCCTGTCTTGCATCGCATTGCATATCATTTGCATCTGTGCATGATTCATTGCATGTGTCCGTTTGTCCAGCGACTCATATCCAGTTGTCTTTATCTTCCAGTGTCGTTTGTCAATCGTCAAGCTGATTCCTCGACATCGATACATGACTTGAGATAATTATAGACGGAGGATGTTAGAGCAAGAAGTGCATAATACAGAGATCCGAATGGAGATCGATGATTTGAAATCAAGCACGACTAAGCTCACTGAGATGCTTCAAGTCCTGATTGCTAGAGGGGAACCACCTCAAAGGACTGTCATCCAAGAAGTTGCAAGCACTGATCCTCAACCTGTTCAGGTGCCACCTTCAACTTTGCCAGATTTTGGTTTACCTCGTAACTACTCTCCACCTATTGCATCTACCGTTATGATGGCTAAAGTAGAACCAATTAATTTGGATTAAGCCATGAGTGATTCAAATTGGTTAGCATCCATGCAAGAAGAACTCAAGACAACCGAGAAAAAAAAGACATGAGAGCTTTTTGAAAAGTCAATTAAGAAGCAAGTTGATGTGAAATGGGTCTACAAGTTGAAATGATGGTCGAGAGGTTTTCTGTAAAAACCTAGTATTGATTTTAGTGAAGTCTACGCACCTCTTGCAAGGTTGGAAACAATTATAATTATTATGTCGACTGTAGGATATAGAGTATGGACGATACATATGTTGGATGTAAAATCAACATTTTTGAATGGACCTTTGGAATAAGAAGTCTATGTGAGTCAACCGCCAGGGTTCAAAATCAAAGGGAAGAAGTCGAAGGTGTACAGATTAAGGAAGGCTCTATGTGGTTTGAAGCATGTCCCAATAGCTTAGAATAAGATAGTAGATAGCTTTATGAATGAAGCAGGATTCACAAAGTGTGTCTCTGATCATGAAGTGTATGTCAATGATGCATAAGTATATGGCTACATATTCTTAGATTTGTAATCATGGGGCTCAAGGAAGCAAATAATTGTAGATTTGTAATCATGTGAAGCCGGCTACGTGGTTGCATCATATGTAGCATGTCAAACAACATGGATAGAGATGCTGCTCAAAGAGCTTAATATAATAGAACATATGAAAATAAAGATGTTTGTTGATAACAAGTCAACTATCGACCTGACGAATCATCCAGTGTGTCATGGTCGAAGTAAGCACAAAGAAAGAAGATATTATTTTCTTAGGGATCAAGTTCACAAAGGAAATCTTGAACTTGAGCATTGCAAGATGTAACACCCATTTTAATTATTTAGTCTTTTGGTGTTATTTTATTTTGGTGTGTCCTTATGTGGGGGTGTGTTTGAGAGTGTTGGTGGGTATCCTTAAGTTATGGGGATTATTTAATAACTATGGAGTTTAATATTAATATAATATGATTAATGGTGGTGATGATTTAATAATTAATAGTAATATTATTATTATTATTATTATTAGAATAAACAAAATAAGGAATTAGATATATAAGAATGTTTTTGGGTAGAAGAGTGTTAGAACACAATAAAACCAATTTAGAGGAAGGAGAGAAGGAAGAACAAGGAAGGAAGAGAGACGAGGCTAGGGTTGTCAAATTCTTCAGAGTTCTTCATCAATCTGAGCATCTAATTGAGGTAAGGGGGGAGAAACTGATTGGGATTGGTATTTTACATGAAGTGGGTAGAGGGGATTCCTTAATCCCATAGGGATTTAATGAACAAGATGAGTATAATGTTATGTTTATGATTGTTGCTGCTATTGATGAATTTTTGCATATATTGTTGTGATTTTGGTGAGTTTCTGCGTAACGTAGCAGAGTTGTGGTTTTGGTGGGGTTCTGTGTAACTTCTGTGGTTTTGGTAATGACCATGAATTTTGGTTCTGGAGCAAAAGTTTGGGGAACGATTGATTAGAGTAGTGTGTAATAGTTGTAGTAATAATAGGTAGAAGATGGATGAAGAATGACAGGCTTGGAATTAATCAAAGTGACATTTTAAACAGTGAGGGTTTTGAGTATCGCAGACGCTCGCTAGCAGGTTCGCTAGGCGAGCAGGTAGCGAGCACTCGCTAGGGACTCGCTAGGAGATCTAGGTAGCAGACACTTCCAGTAACCACTGTCTGCTTTCGCTAGCACATTCGCTAGGCGAGCAGGTAGCAAACGTTCGCTAGAGCTTCGCTAAGCGAGCAGGGTGGCGAGCGTGACAGAATTTGTTTTATTTTGTGGTTCCATCCAATGTTGATGTTTTATAGAATCCCTTTGGTCATGATGGGTATAGGGATGATGTTCGGTGGTGAAGAGTGTATATTGGGTGTTAGAATATGAATTCCCATGATATTTGATTTAATTGATATGATTAATTAGTGTTATATATATATATATATATATATATATATATATATATATATATATATATATATATATATATATATATATATATATATATATATATATATATATATATATATATATATATATATATATATATATATATATATATATATATATATATATATATATATATATATATATATATATATATATATATATATATATATATATATATATATATATATATATATATATATATATATATATATATATATATATATATATATATATATATATATATATATATATATATATATATATATATATATATATATATATATATGATGTATGGTGATGTGATCAGGAGGATCGTGTGCACTTAGTATGCTGAATTTATTGGTTGTGTATGGTAATGTGATCAGTAGGATCGTGTGCACGTAGCGTGCTTGAGTTAATTATTGTATATTTGGTGTCGTGAATATCATGATGTATTGGTGGGATGAAATCGTTGCTCAGGAGGAGTGTATGCGATCATCCGTACTCCCTTGTGGAGAATGGTGGGGATAGATCATTGCCAAGGAGAGGTGTATGTGATCTATCCGGGGTTCGATTGAATGAACCAATGAGTCGGTACCGTATGCATGGTGTTGAGTTGCATATTTGCATTGTTGTATGTTGTGTTGATGATTGGACAGTAGGTCGTGATTGATGTTGGTGGGGTGATGATTTGTATATTTACTGCCTTTTACCGATAATTTTGATCATGTTTTCTCACCCCTTTGTTGTTGTGGTCTGTGCTTCTTCGGAAGGACAGATAATCCAGGTACTTAACTAGCTTGGATAGTGGTGTGCGAATCGAGTCTTAGGATGCTCTGATACATAACACGGGACTTGGGCGTTTATTTGTTTTTATGTTGAACTTGTTCTATTCCTGTGACATATCATATGTTGGTGAATTTTATTAGTGACTGAGTTCATGTATTTGGCGGATGGCCGAAAAAGTTGAGTTAAGGATTATTTCCGCTGCTTTAATGTGAAAACATCTAATGAAGTGTTTTGTTGAATTTTATGAATGTGGTATCCCACTTTTGGGGAGGAACTCTTATGTTTATGTGAAATAATTGTGTTTTATTTGAATTTTGGGAAGTGGGGTGTTACAATTGGTATCAGAGCAGGTCGGTCCGTCCGGCCAGTGTAGTAGTTGAGTCTGTCCTTAGGATAGAGATTGTGTACCTTTTAACCTGGTGTTGTTATTGTTAAGCAGTATGGCAGGAAGGAATGATGCTACTTTGGTTGCTGCTATGCAAGCGATGGCGCAGGTGGTTGCTTATCAAAACCAAGTTGCGGGTGCGCAATTCAGAGATTTTGCACAGTTTCGGAGTAATAAGTCACCGATGTTTGAAGGAGGAATTTTGGACCCTGAAGCTGCACAGAAGTGGCTGAAGGCAATTGAGAAAATTTTCAGAACAATGGGTTGTAGTGATGAGCAAAAAGTGAAGTTTGATACTCACATGCTGGAAGGTGAAGCTGAGGCTTGGTGGGATAACAGTCGCCAAAGATTGGAGACTGCTGGAACTGCAATTACTTGGAATGTGGTTCAAACTGGTTTTCTGGAAGATATACGAAGTGCCAATGAGATAGAGTTTCTGGAGCTGAAGCAGGGTAATCTGACTGTAGCAGAGTATGCTGCTAAGTTTGAAGAGATGGTGCAGTATTGTCCTTATTACAATACTGAGGCGGCAATGACTTCCAAGTGTTTGAAGTTTGAAAATGGGCTGCGTCCAGAAGTCAAGCTGGGGATCGCTTGTCAGAAGATCAGGAATTATCCGGAGCTGGTAAGTAGAAGCAGGATATATGATAATGATAATCGGGTCAGGATTGCACATTATAAGGCTATGAATGACCGTAAAGGTAAGCAGAGATTTGGTGGTACTCCTTACAGTGTTCCTGCTGATAAGGGAAAACATAAGGCTGCTACTGATAAGAAGTCTAGAGAAGGGAAAACATCTGCTGATTTGAAATGTTTCTGGTGCGGTGGCGCGGGTCATCGTGCTAATGAGTGTCCTAATGAGGTGAAGAATTGTTTCAAGTGTGGTAAGCCAGGCCATGTGATAGCGGATTGCAGGGCCACTATGCCTACCTGTTATAACTGTGGTGAGAAAGGTCATATTAGTACGCATTACGAGAAGCCGAAGAAGTCTCAGGCGTCTCAGGCCAGCGGTAAAGTGTTTGCTGTGGTAGGAACTCAATCTGCCAGTGAAGAGCGTTCCATCAAAGGTACTTGTTTCATCCATAATATTCCTTTGAATGCTATGATTGACACGGGTGCAACCCACTCGTTCATTTCTGTTGAGTGTGTGAAGAGAGTAGGATTGGTGCCGTCTACTCTTGAGCGACGAATGACTATTGAAACTCCCTCTATTGGTTCAGTGACTACTTCTTTGGTGTGTTTGAAGTGTCCACTGACTATTTTCCGTAGAGACTTTGGGGTAGATCTGATTTGTCTGCTACTTGGTAATTTGGATGTTATTTTGGGTATGAACTGGTTGGAGTTCAACCGAGTCTACATCGATTGTTTTCGAAAGGTGTTGTTGTTCCTTACTCCAGAAGAAGAAGCGTTAGTGGATTCCTTGTCTAATAAGGAATTGAGGACCTTGTTGGAGGACGAAGCTAAAATGTTTGCTTTATTTGCATCATTATCTATTGACAGCAAGACGTCAATGAAAGAGTTGGCGATGGTGAATGAATTTCCCGAAGTGTTCCCTGATGATATTACAGAATTACCTCCGACGAGAGAAGTTGAATTTAGCATTGATCTTGTTCCTGGTACGGGACCTATATCCATGACGCCATATAGGATGTCGGCAGTGGAGTTGGCTGAATTGAAATCTCAGATTGGAGAATTGTTGGATAGGAAGTTTATCAAACCGAGTGTGTTGCCGTGGGGAGCTCCAGTGCTGTTGGTGAAGAAGAAAGATGGTAGTATGCGTTTGTGTGTCGATTACCGTCAGTTGAATAAAGTGACCATTAAGAATAAATATCCTCTTCCAAGGATTGATAATTTGATGGATCAATTGGTGGGAGCTTGTGTGTTCAGCAAAATTGACTTGAGGTCGGGTTACCATCAGATTAGAGTGAAAGAAGGTGATATTCAGAAGACGGTGTTTAGAACCAGATATGGACATTACGAATATGCTGTAATGCCTTTTGGAGTGACTAATGCGCCAGGAGTATTTATGGAGTATATGAATCGAATCTTCCATTCTTATTTGGATCAGTTTATTGTTGTGTTTATTGATGATATACTGATTTATTCTAAGTCTGATGAAGAGCATGCAGGACATTTGAGAATTGCTTTGCAAGTGCTGAAAGATAATAAGCTGTTTGCTAAACTATCTGAAGGTGAGAAAATACTTAGAAGGGGGTTGAATAAGTATGAAGATAAAAACTTAGAAATAAAAACTCAAGTATTTTTATCCTGGTTCGTTGAACTCAACTACTCCAGTCCACCCTTCCTAGAGTGATTTGCCTTTCTCAAACAAGGACTTAATCCACTATTTAATCAACTGATTACAATAGTAAGCACTAAGAACAACTGTTCAAAGTCTTCTTAAGAACTACCGATCCTAACTGGATCTTCTTAAGGTTTTCTTACAATCAAATTTAATAACAAATACAAGTGTTAAAATGCTTCTAATAAAGCTTTATCACAACTGTGATTTTTCACTTAAGATTAAGAACAAAGAAATTAATTCTAGAAAGAATATGAGTTGTATGAGAGCTTTGATAATAAATTCTTTTCAAGTAATGCGTCAACTGAAGAAGATGAGTGGAGACTTGCTTTTATAGGCACAGTGATCCAAGAGCTTTTCACGTTGAGAAGTGTGTACTAAAAGGTCTGAGCCCTTTTTGTCTTCACATCAAGTGACCTTTCCTAGAAGAAGAAAGCACAGAGAAATCCTTTTTGTCTGTGTTCTTGTGTCTAACATAAATAAGGAAAGAGTCGTTTGGATATTCCAACGGACATAATCTTTGAATTCTTCTTCATCAATTTTCAGCAAGAATCATCAGAGTCTAAATTGATCAGAGCCTTCTGATGTTGATCAGAGTTTTGCTGAATCAGAGTCTTTGCAGCAAGTCTGCTTTTAGCGTGTATAAGTTCAGAGCAGAGTTTTGAGTCAGATCCTCAGTACTGGCAGCGTTAGTACTCTCAGAGTCTTCTAAAGTAACTATGCTTGAAAACTCTTCATACAAAATTCTTCTTTGGTTCAGATGCTTCTGACTTGCTTCAGATTCTTCTGGAGCTTCTGCTTCAGATCCTTCTTGAGGCTACGTTCAGGATCTTCTGATGGCAGCGTTCAGAATCTTCTAATGGGTGCATCTGATGCTTCAGAGCTTTGCTTCTGGAGTGATATTTACTTTAATATCTGCAGCAAACATTCTTAAGCAAATTTTAGAGTATATAATTCTTAATTACAAAATTTCATAATAGTTATCATCAAAACATAGAGATATTATTAAGAACCAACCTGTGTTGTAACACTATCAAAGTGTGAGTTCTAGTTGAAAACAATGAGTTTCTTAGGGCATGTAATATCCGGTGATGGTGTAGCGGTGGACCCATCGAAAGTGAGTGCAGTATTACAGTGGGAACCGCCAAGGACAGCGACAGAGATTAGAAGATTTTTGGGTTTGGCAGGCTATTACCGAAGGTTTATTGAGGGATTTTCTAATTTGGCGTTGCCATTGACTCAGTTGACGAGAAAGGATCGAGTTTTTATGTGGGATGCTGCTTGTGAAGAAAGCTTTGAAGAAATGAAGAAGAAGTTGACTACGACACCAATGTTAGTGTTGCTACTCCGGGTGAACCTTTTGTGGTGTACTGTGATGCGTCTAAGATGGTATTAGGCGGAGTTCTTATGCAAATTGGTAAGGTGGTGGCATATGCTTCGCGGCAATTGAGGGTGCATGAAATGAATTACCCTACTCATGACCTTGAATTGGCTGCGATAGTTTTCGTGTTAAAGATCTGGAGGCACTATTTGTATGGTTCGAGATTTGAGGTGTTCAGTGGTCATAAGAGTCTGAAGTATCTGTTTGATCAGAAAGAGCTAAATATGAGACAGAGAAGATGGTTGGAATTCTTGAAGGATTACAATTTCAGCTTGAGTTATCATCTATGAAAGGCGAATGTAGTAGCCGATGCTTTGAGCAGAAAAACAATTCATATGTCGGCTTTGATGGTGAAGGAAATGGAACTAATTGAGCAGTTCAAAGATTTGAGCATGGTTTGCGAGGCAACGGCAGATGGTGTGATGTTGTGCCAGTTGCAAGTGTGTCGCTACTGCGAAAATCGGCGCCGGCTATGACAGAAGAGTCGCCACCGCGCATTATTTATCCCAAAAGAGGGAAAGGAAACACTCAGAGTAAACCTAACGCAAAACGGGAAAGGAATGGTCATCGCAACCAAATCCTGGATTCGGGAGTCGGTTACGCAAGGGGAAGGTATTAGCACCCCTCACGTCCGTCGTACTCGACGGGATCCACGCTTGTTTTCTAGTACGGATTGTTAATCTATCTACTCTAAAGGTCAAGGGACAAAAGGAAAGAAAAGAGAAGAGAGACTCGATAGAGCTTCGCCGCTCTATGCCTACGTATTCCCTCGTGCAATGGGAAAGTCAGAGTCTACGTAGTTTGGCTAACTACGGATGAAGGTGGGAAGGTTGCTCGCTAGGATACGGCATCTTATGCCTACGTACTTTCATACGGCATGAAAGATCAGAGCAAACGTAGTTCGGGCTACGGAAGACACAAGCTTGTCTGACTGTTTTTTATCTTTCAAAAAAGGTTTTCTCCTGATTAAGAGTCCAAGTGGACAAAAATGACACTTTGATGTTTGTTTTCAGTCTTTTACGCAAGAACTGTTTTTTATGATATTCGCAATCTCTGTCGCGCTAGAGACTATGATCTGAGAGTGACTACGTCGCGTGTCACCCAAAGGGTGCCACACTAAGTGTTGCACCCTAAAATTTGCCTAACCTTATTCACTTGGTTTATGTTTTAATATCATTAGCATTTGCATATAGAGTCATGTACATAGACTAACCATCTGCATAGCATGAGCATAACAAGTCATTCAACAGGGGACCAATCATTATTTTCATCTCTAGAGGCCTATCAAGAGGTTATTATCCCAATTCAATATCATTCAAGTCATCAGGAAAGAATTTGAAAGTAAAGAGTTCAGCAGATCAAGCCTTGAGTCCCTCTCCTAGTTAAGGGTATCTGAGGATCAACAAGAGGGTTGTGAGCTGTGAATTGAAGGCATGGAGAGTATCTAGACATCTTGAGAGACTTAGAAAGGCATTTGGAGAAGAAAACAAGTTGTTGATGTGATCACAAGAGCTACAGTGAAGACAGTCAACTAGGGTTTCATCTGGGTCAACCCTAGATCAACCCTAGGTCAACTGAATGATTTAAGGGGCATTCAAGTCTATTGGAGAGATGTGGGGTTCATCATTGGACATATAAAGAAAGATATGGAGATATGCCAAGGAGAATTCAAGAGAAATCAAGGAGAAGAGGAGTTTCTAAATTAGGGTTTCTGTGTAAAATCCCCTAGTTTAGGTCAAATTTCCAAGCAAGATAAGTCAAAATGCTAGCTTCAAATGGCTTCTTGGCCAACATGAAACTTGTAGAGGATCTCAAGACCTTTAATTTGAGTGGTGGAAGACCTCAAGGAGATTTATAGAACTCAAGTTATGGTCCTTGCAAGTTACAGGTCATCTGGGGTATCTGAATTTTTGTCTGTGAAAGTGACTTGACTTCCAAGCAATTTTTACCCCTCAAGGAGATTTCAAATGAATTCTTGGTCAACATAAGAAGTGTTCCTCATTGTCTTAGCTTTCTAGAATGGTATGGTATGCCTTCATATGATGTGTGGAACTCAACTTATGGTCTTGGCAAGCAAAGGGTATTTTGGGCATTTGTGAATTACAGGTCATTTTAACCTATGTCCAAAACTCATACAAGGAGGCCTCAAATGGAAAAAACTTACAACATCAAACTTGCTCCAAATGGGATTTTAAGTCTAGAAAGAAGGTCACAAGTTATTGGAGAAGCTCATAACATGGAGTTGCATGATTGGTCAAAATATGAACTAAAAAGGCTTATAAAGTGAATAAATTCAAGATGGAAAATGGTTTGGGAGATTTACAAGTCCAAATGGAGACTTCCAATATATGATTTTGAATGGAAAAACAATTCTAAGAATAATGGTTCAAACACTTTTTTGAGTTTAGAAGGAAAAAAGAAAGTTATCCATGGTTGCTTGCCTTTTAAGAAACATAATCAAAATGAACCAAAGTTGGAAAACAAGGGAATGTGCAAGATGGATCTAGAATGTACCATTGGGGTCTATATATTCATGAAATGAGAATTTGGCAAGGGTTGGCCTCATTTGCACCAAGAATTCCACAAGATTTCTCATTCTTTCTTCATTGAAGTTTCACTCCAATTCCTCATTTTCTTCACAAAATCATCATCAAAATCAATTCAATCTTACTCCATCATCATCATAGATCATAATTGAAGCAAGGACTTGGTGATTAGGATCCATTTTCGTGCACCATTTTCATCAACATCAAAATCACAAATTCAAGTGGACAGCATAATTCAGGCCAAGTCTCATCCAAAGCTTGCATACAGAATCAAGTACATCAAGGATTGATCAAGATCCAGCACCTAGAAGCCTCAGATCTTCAATCTCCATAGCTGTTTGCAAGGTTTCACATCAGGTATGTTTTCACTCCAATTGCTCGATTCAGTTAGTTAGGCATGTTGTTGTTAGTGTAGATTTGATCTAGGTGGTTAGGAGATTAGTTTAGATGAATTTGGGACGATTTGGTGATGGTTGTTAACAGGTGCAACACACTGTTAGGGTGAAGATCTATTAGGTTAGGGCATTAGAATGTTAGCTTGATTGATCATGTTAATCTCCATTAGGCATAGGTTAGTTTAGGTCAAGTTTGAGGAAGAATTGAGTTGGTGCATATCAGTGTAATCTCATGGAGGCCAGAGTTTGATGTCATCGGGTTTGTTGTTGTGGTGAGTTTCAATTCAAACTGATGCCCTAGGATTGTAGAGGGAGAGTTGTAGAGTAGTTTTCCTGTTCGCATCGTGTGGATTGGTCGCCTGTAGAGTGAGAACAGAAGGAGAGAACCTTGCTCGTGCATGGCTGTCATGTGAGGTTGAAACCCTAAGTTGCAGGTCAAGTGAAGAAGATATAATCTGGATCGTCTATTTTGATTAAGACTTTTGACCTTGAAGGAAATCCAATGGCTATTATTCAATCTGAATTTGGAGGGAATTGGAAGCTGGCCAAAACGCGCCGTTTCATTAATTGAAACGGGCGGGCCTGAATGGATGTGCTATCCCCACCCCCAATGTGTGAGCCCAAACCAATTTCAACGTGGTTTTGCTGCTTTTCTTACCCCCCAGCGCTCTTCTTTTTGTTTCACTAATTCAGAGTGATATTGGGCCTTGGTGAAAGCGCTATCTGCACCCCCTGTCTGAGGGCCCATCCTGGATATAACTGGAGCGAACTTCTATTCTAACCCCCCTCCCTCATTTTAATTTCAATTATTTTTCTTAATTCATTTTAATATTTTACCAATTTCAAAAATTCATAACTAATTCATAAAAAATGCATTTTAATCCATTCTTTTTACCATATTTTCTTTAGGTTGTCTAGAATATTATAGAAAAATAAAATTTCATTTTTATTTTTATTTCATATTTTTTTTCATATTTTTTAAATAAATGTCACATTAAGTAGATTCATTTCATGCATCATTCTAATAATTTTTGTTCTCTTACATGCTTTAATATTTTTTGGTCATTCTTTTTATATTGTTTAGATGAGATATTCAACTTGTAGAAATATTTTAGTTCCCATTTTTAGGAATTAATTTTAGGTGATTAAAATATGTTTGAACATCATGAACAAAACTAGGGTTTAGGTGACAACTTAGGAGTTTGACTTCATTTCCCTTAAGACTTAGGGTTTAATTAGATTAGTTATGGGGCTATAGGGGCTATGGGTAGTTATTAGATCCCTTAGAGAAAAGTTAGGATTCCCCTACTGCTATTAATACTGTCAGTATATCTGTTGTCTGGTGTGGTGTGCCCTCTGGGGATTATTGCTTGCTTGCTTGGGTAGTGGGTTTGTCTGGGGCCCTGAGAGAGCTGAAGACTTGAGATGGTGAAGCCATTGGAGATCCAGAGATTGAAGATCAACTGCCAGAGTTGGAGAGGAGGTTCTTGCTAGCAGCTGCTGAGGAGACTAGGGTTTAGGAGCTAGGCAGAGCTCTAGATTAGAAAGCTTGTTTCTCAAACATGGAATGCCTTGTCTGCATCCATCCTTTCTCTATGATTCAAAGTCTCTTTCAAATATCCGCCTCCTTCCTTTGGAAGGATCAGTGAATATATTTGTAAGATCGAACTTTTGAGAGGAAACTTTCTGTTTAATGTTAACAGTTGATGAACCACCATTGGTAGGTAATTAACTGTATAACATTCATTCACTTCACTCTTGTGACTAATTCCTCATCCTGGAGGTTTGAGCTTGAAGAAAAGCCATTGCAGACAGAAGACTGATGATCAAAGCCCTTGCCTGAAGGCCATGAAGATGGAGATTGATGCTTGTTGAAGCCTGTAGCTGATTGGAGATTACTTGAAGCCAGATCTTGATTCAGAGCTGCTGATGCTGTTTCTTCTGCTGATGTATTTCATTTGTTGATGTATTGATTGGTTTTCTGAACTGTATTGTTTGCTGTTTACCCTGCTGGGTTGAAAGTGAAGCCTGTTCACTTTTGCCTATTGGTTTCTAGGTTCGAGGTTGAGTGGGACTCCCTTGCCTCGCTTGTACTGTTGCATCCATGCATGTTACTGTTTTACTGTATATATCTGGTTTTGTTTCTGTTTCTGCCTATCCCTTAGGATCTCTGTTTCTCTCTGTGCAAGAGAGGAGCATGATAGACACTAGGTCTTAACCCATGCATGATAACATTAGGATAGTTTGTTTCCCTTCGCAACCGTAGGTTAGAGTTCTGTCCTTTCTTTCTCAAAACAAACAGAAAAACACATGAAGATTTCAAACACAATAAAAGACACTTCTTTCGTAAAAGAATGTGAACTCATCAAAACGTCATTTTTGTCCGCTTGGGACCGTTAATCAAGAAAACCTTTTTCAGAAGGAATAAAATCAATCAAGGCAAGCTTGTGTCGTACGTGGCCCGAACTACGTTTGCTCTGATCTTTCATGCTGTATGAAAGTACGTAGGCATAGGATGCGATATCCTAGCGAGCAACCTTCCCCTCCTTTCCCGTAGGTAGGCGAACTACGTTGACTCTGATTTCTCGTTCCAGACGGGAATACGTAGGCATAAAGTGCGATACTTTGCCGAGTCATTTTTATTTTCATTTTATTTTCTTTTTAACCCTCGACCTATAGTTTAGATAGAATAACAATCCATACCCGAAAACAAGCGTGGATCCCGTCGAGTACGACGGACGTGAGGGGTGCTAATACCTTCCCCTTGCGTAACCGACTCCCGAATCCAGGTTTTGGTTGCGACGACCATACCTTTCCCGTGTTGTGCAAGGTTTACTCTGAGCGTTTCCTTTCCCTCCCGTGGGATAAATAACGCACGGTGGCGACTCTTCTGTTCAGCCGGCGCCGATTTTCGCAGTAGCGACAGCTGGCGACTCTGCTGGGGATCCAACGTCCCCTGGCTGCTAAGGACTGCGACGGTTCTTATGCATTTGGGATCCAACGTCCCTTGAGAGAGTCAATCCTAGCGCTTGTTTTCCCGTCGAGGATTTTGTATGGAGTTATTGTATATTTCTAACCTTGTATTTTCAGCTTTGTATATTGTTTATTATTGCTGTATTGGGGTGTGACGGGTGTTCTGATATTGAGAGATAAGCCGGACCTGGGCTTGAGTGCACCTAGAATTAGCGTAGAAAGTAGTGGGCGCGTGCCGGCTTTGCTTGCATTAGTGTCTCATGAAATCTACACTCGGACGAGGTTCTTCTGGTTGGCTTCTTTTTCTACCCTTTGGGTCGAAGGGGTTGTTGGTCAGCTGAATTGTCGACTCCGGGAACCGATCATTTGGAAGTTGGCTGAGTGAGGCCTCTTCAGGAATTGATGATGCCACTCCTTCTGGGAATCGTATCATCAACCCTGAAAGTCTGTGACGCCGACGACCGCATAGGATGCCGTACCTTGTGCCAGTTATAGGGCCGCCCACCTGTGAGGGGATTCAGGGTTATGCAGGTAACTAGACTTTCAGACTACCGGTTATTTCTTGATCAGAGATCTTGGTTATTTATGGAGAGTTATGAGGTCTGTCAGAGACCATTTGGAGATGTGATCTGAGGTCTGTCAGAGACCATTTGGAGAGTTCTGAGGTCTGTCAGAGACCCATTCGAGATATGATTTGAGGTCTACCAGAGACCAGTTGGAGTTATGGTTTGAGGTCTGTCAGAGACCAGTATTGGAGCTCTGTGTTAGGTCTATCTGAGACCAGGGTTTGATGACTTCTGGATGGTCTATCTGAGACCTTTCTTGATTGGGTTCAGGCTATTCAGCTACAGCTTTGGTCCCTGTTGAATGTTACTTGCATTGCATTGCCTGCATATTCATTATCATTTGCATTTTACTAACGTGTGTCTGTGCTGCAGGTGCATTTGCATTTCCCTAGTGCTAGTGCCCGGATTTCTGAGTATTGATTATGGCTGGTTTGAGGAAAACGGTTGCGTACAAGTTACCGTCACCTGATATTACTTCTTTGCTTGGTCTGATATCTCTTGCTGATGAAGGGGTTAGGAGAAGCTTCAGAATGAGCCATGGGAGATTACTGAGATTAGTCTGTAAGCCCACTGCTGATGAGATGAACGGGTTATACACCTTGATGCAGTTCTATGATCCCGCATTGAGATGCTTTACTTTTGCTGACTTCATTCTGGGGCCTACCATTGAGGAATATGTGGAGTTTACCGAGCTTCCCGTGCAGAACAAAGTTCCCTTCATCCACTCTGCTGCTGAGCCCAAGTTGGAGGACTTAGCCAAAGCCTTGCATATGAACGCTGCAGATCTGTTATTGACTTCTTGGCTTGGGGTGTCAGGTTTCTCTCTGGATTTCTTAGTCGCCAAAGCTCGGGAGTACGCCAAGAACGGTTGTTGGGTGGTTTTCAATGCTATTCTGGCTTTATGCATCTATGGGATTGTGCTGTTTCCTAACTTGCCCAACTTCGTGGATTTGGATGCTTTCTATCTGTTTGCTGCAGGCAACCCAGTGCCAACGTTGATCGGAGATTTCTACCACTCATTGCACTACAAGAACGAAAACCGAAGGGGAAAAGTTGTTTACTGTTGTACTCCTCTTTTGAATATGTGGTTCAAGAGTCACCTTCCCACAAAGGGACCATTTGTAGACAGTGCAACCTCAGCCAGTTGGTCAGAACGCCTGATGAGGCTATCTTCCGAGGATGTTGTATGGTTTGATCGAGACCTGTTGGGATCTGAGCTCATATTTAGCTGTTCTGGGTACTCGAATGTGCCGCTGATAGGAAGAAAAGGGTGTATCAACTACAACCCTTCTCTATTCATTCGCCAGTTTGGATATGCGCTGAAGAATCCACCTCAAGAGGAAGAAGTACAGGAATCTCTGTACTTCACCGGAGACGTAAAAGGGGAGTTATTAGCCAAGTTGCAACATGCCTGGACGCGTATTAACCGCAAAGGGAAGCCGTTGTTAGGTAAGAACGATTGCCAGGCCTATGCACCTTATAGAGTTTGGATTCAGGAGAGGGCTAGTCAGTTGAAGATGCCGTTTCCAGATGCACCAATTCTTGTTCCCGTTCCGGTAGCCGAGCCAACTACTGTTGCTAGAGAAGTCTATGAACAGGTTGTGAAGGAGAAAGAAGCTTTGATGAAGATTAATGAAGAGTTAGAGCAAGAGCTAGCTCAGGTACGCAGTGAGAAAAACAAGGCCGTATATGCTTTCCAACAACAGATCGAGCTGGTAAACAGGTTAGGAGCTGAGTTGACCGAGGAGAAGAAAAAGCGCGAACGTCTGGGGCAAGAGTTCAGAAGCTCCCATGACATGCTGGAAGCCAAAAAGAAAGCGCTCGACGCAGCACATCGAGAAATCTCCTCCTGCAATAAGACTTGGAATGCTACACTCACCAACAACAAGAAGAGGGAAGATAAGCTGAAGCAGCAAATTTCTGATCTCGAAGAGAAGTTGAAGTCTAGCATCAAGAAGTGTGAGGAGGAAGTGATAAACCGGTATAGTGTCCAGCATGCACTGAACAAGGCAATCAAATCCAGAGATGAAGCAGTGTCTCAGAAGCGGAAGCTAGAAGATTGCTTCGGAGAAGCAACATGGGAAGAAACTGCTGAAGACGTACGCCGTGTTCTTAAGAAGAGAAACCAGCTTGTCGAAGGGCTGCTTGATCGACCAAGCCATCCGGAGACCAAGAAGCTGATAGAGGAGTACCAGACTTTTGGGAGGAGTTGATCATTTCACGTAGTTATTTGTATGCTTTATTTGCATAGTGCTGACCATCACCAGGATTGTTGGTTGAGGTCATGCCTTCTTTGTACTCTCAGTGACATTGTACCCTGGGCTTATTGATTCTCTCTGCTATATATGAGGCTTTCTATGATTCAACTCCGATATTCTTATTGCCAGCACTGT
The DNA here is from genome assembly GCA_963859935.3 of Lathyrus sativus. Taxonomy (NCBI): domain Eukaryota; kingdom Viridiplantae; phylum Streptophyta; class Magnoliopsida; order Fabales; family Fabaceae; genus Lathyrus; species Lathyrus sativus. Next base: position 326,371,796 of record OZ012739.1, read on the forward strand.
CACCGCACCGGCACCTTCGCACTAGAACTGGGGGAATGAACTTCCCTAATGCACAGACGCATTGCATTGCATTCATATCCATATTGCATTACAGGTAATCTTTGAATGGTGTCTTATCTCCTGCTCTGCATCAGGTACTTAACAGGATTCCAGATCAACATCCGCACCGCTATTCTACACGATCCAACTGTCGGAAAGTCATGGACCAGATTCAGAACGAGATGCAGGATGTACGCGAGAAGCTCGCCCTCTTCATGCAGACCATGGAGGCTATAGCAAAAGGGCAAGAGAACTTGCAGGCCATGGTCCAGCCTCTGTTGGCTCGCAACGCTGGTCATGGTAACGAAGATCATCAGTCTGTCCGGGTTGATACTGCTCAGGGAGACGGCACTCCCACGCCAGTGGCTCCCCCCGTCGTCAATATGACTGCTGCTAACGTCAACAACGCTACCGCTGCTGTGAATGGTAACGTCGGAGTGGGGAATGAAACTGCTGTCCATAACGTTGGGCTGGGTGATGTCAATTTGGGAGATAATCTCGGAGGCAATGGCTTTGCCAATGCTGGGTTCGGATTCAACGATCAGGGATTCGACAACGCTGGCAAGTATGGCTTTAATGCTCAAGGCTTTGGGCAAGATGGTTATGGTATGGTCAATCAGGGTTACGGAGGCTTTGGAAACGGAAACGGTGCTGGATTTATGGCTTATGGTCCTGCTGGAGGTGTTCAAGGGTACGGCAACAGAGGCCGAGGCCCCGGGATGAACCAGATCAGAGCTGGACGTAATAATGCATATGATGGATACGGGGCTGGAAACGGTATGTGGCAAGAGGATCAACAGGAGGACGCCTTCTCTGGAGGAGGCTTTGAAGGGCCGATGGATGATTCTCAAAAGATTAGAATGCTGGAAGAGCAAATGAAGGGAGTCCTAAATTAGAGTGCTGTAGGATTGGACATGGCAACAATGGGCTTGGTACCTGGTCTGAGGGTGCCAATTAAATTCAAAGCGCCTGCGTTCGATAAGTATAAAGGAGACACATGTCCGAAGGTGCATGTACGAGCTTATTACAGAAAGATGTCTGCATACTCCACTGACGAAAGAATGCTCATGCATTTCTTTCAGGATAGTCTATCGGGTCCTTCCTTAGAGTGGTACATGGGGTTGGAGCCCACTGATATCAAGACATGGAAGCAATTAGCGGAGGCGTTCGTAGCCCATTACAAGTATAACAGCGACCTGGCACCCAATCGGGTCCAGTTGGCCGGGCTTTCGCAGAAGAAGGGGGAGAGTTTTAAGGAGTACGCGCAAAGGTGGCGCGATATGGTTGCCAGGGTCCGTCCTCCTGTCGAAGATAAAGAAATGAATGACATGTTTGTCGGTACATTCACCGGGCTGTTTCATGATATGCTGTTTCATACTTCTCTGGCTAGTTTTTCAGACCTGATTCTGATGGGGGAAAAGATTGAGCGGAACATTAAGCAAGGAAAGTTCCAAGTCGATGAATCAACTGCATCTGGCAGTAATAGGAAAGCTTATGGTGGGCGCCGTCAGGGCGAAGCTAGCGCTGTATTTGGAGGCCGAGGCCGAGGCCGAGGCAGGGGAAGAAATCAATATCGTCAACCACAGCAGGTGTCGAGTGTTACAATCCCGTATCAGCAACAACCAATCCAGCAACAACAATCGGTTCAGCAGCAACCAATGCCACAGCAGCAGCAGCCTCAGCAGGGGGCACAGCAAGCTCAACGGAAATTCCAGGGTGGCAAGCCGAGAAGGGTGTTCGAGAAACCTCCCTCAACCTATGCTGATTTATTGCAGACATTATTGGGATTGAATCTGGTAGAGAAAAGAACCCTGGCACCAATAACGGGAACTCCCCCGTTCGGCTATGATGCAAATAGACACTGTGAGTTTCATTCTGGGGCCCCGGGCCACGATATAGAAGGTTGTCATGCTTTTAAGCACGTTGTGCAGGATCTCTTGGACAACAAGTCTATCAACTTCGGAACGACAGGTCCGAATATAGTCCAGAAACCCATGCCTAATCATGGGGCGAACGCTGTTCTGACTGAGAAAGGGCTGAATCTGGTTATGAATGTTGAGGATTTAAAGACGCCGCTGAGCGAAATAAAGAGCCGACTGTTGCAGGGAGGTGTTTACCCAGGATGTAATGAGTACTGCTTAGACTGTTGGGCCCTATCTGGGGGGTGTGAGGATTTGAAGAAAGGCATCCAGGCCTTGATTGATGATGGTAAATTGCAGTTTGATAGAACAGCAACTGATGAGCCTGCAGGGGCAGTAGTGGATAATCGGAGTGATGTGGCCACGGTAACGATTCCGCGGAAGACGATCACTATTGCAGCACCAGCTCAGCGACCACCGATTACCATAACTAAAGCCGGGCCAATCCCGTATGAGAACACGAGGGCAGTCCCATGGTCATATGGGCTGGAGGTGTATTGTGATGGGATTAAGATTGATGTGAACAAGCAGTCAGCGGAGATTGTGGATAATGTTGTTGGTTCAGGAGGCATGACAAGGAGCGGCAGGATCTTTATATCCCCTGAAGTAGAAGCCGAAAGGCTAGCGAAAGGAAAAGGGAAAGCAGTTGAAAATGTTTCGGTACAAGCAGATGAAAAAGAAGCAGCGTCGAAGGACGTAGAAGAATTCATGCGCTTAATTCGGAAAAGTGATTATAAAATTGTGGAGCATCTACAGCAGACACCGTCCAAAATATCTATCTTGTCATTGCTGTTGTGTTCGGAAGCTCACCGAAATGCTTTGCTGAAGGTCCTAGACACTTCTTTTGTACCCCAGGATGTCTCCGTGAATCAGCTAGAAGGAGTATTGGCACATGTGAATGCAGGCCACAGTCTGGGCTTTACTGATTTTGACTTGACTCCGAAAGGGAGGGATCATAATATGGCATTACATGTATCTGTTGAGTGTAGGGGATCGACAATGTCGCACGTATTGGTTGACACCGGGTCGTCTTTGAATGTGCTGCCTAAGAAGGCAATGATGAAGCTGGATGTTCGAGGAATTTTGTGCACACCCAGCGATTTGGTAGTCAGAGCGTTTGACGGCACGCGGAGAACAGTCTTCGGATCGATTACCTTGCCTCTGCAAGTGGGGCCGGAAGTGTTTGCAACGGAGTTTTATATCATGGATATACAGCCTGCGTACAGCTGCTTGCTGGGAAGACCTTGGATTCACGGGGCAGGGGCAGTCACGTCTACCCTGCATCAGAAGTTAAAGTATATGGTCGGAGACAGTGTAGTCACCGTGTGCGGAGAAGAAGACATCCTGGTCAGCCATCTTTCTTCGTTTAAATATGTGGAAGTCGACGGGGAGATCCACGAGACACCATGCCAGGCATTCGAAGGTTTGCGCATAAAGGACAAGGGTCCCAGGCCAAGCAAAGTGCCAGAGATAGCTGTCTCATCGTATAAAGAGGCTCGAGCGCTAGTAGAAGCAGGAGAAGCCAAAGGCTGGGGCAAAGTATTGGATATTCCAGTGAAGATGGACCGGTTTGGACTGGGGTACAGACCGTCGTCATCAACTCCTTCCGTGGGGGCCCCTCATTTCAGAAAGTCAATCACCATCTCTGCCAGTGGAGTATGTCATGAGACTGTCAATGCTGCTTCAGAATCTGATGAAGGGGACAGCGACTGTGATATGGATGCCTGGATTCAGCCAAGCACGCCAGGACAAGGACTTTGCAACTGGTCTATTCAGGAGCTTGTTCCTGTGACCTTTAAACAGTAATGCTTTGCTTTATTAATTGTTGAATAATCTGATGTCTTGCCCGGGGCATCAAGATTTGCTCAGGGCTGTGTTGTTATAAACATTGCGTGTTAATCATTAAATAAATGGCGTTTTTTCATGTGCAAATACCGTAATCCCTGTCTTTCTTGTTTTGTATTTTTTCAATAAAATGGCAACGGGGTTATTCGTTTTATACGCATTTTGAAGCACTTAACCATTCCTTTTGCAGGATAACATTTTCAGATGACATCCTTGAGCCACCTATGACTCGTCCCGACTTCGAGCACCCGGTATTCCAGACCGAAGAAGAGGTTGTCGAAGATAGCGACGTTCCTGAAGAACTGTCTTGGTTGGTGAAACAAGAGGAAAGAGCCATTCTGCCTCGCGACGAGGTCATCGAAATTATCAATTTGGGGTCGGAAGGGGTTGAGAAAAATATTCGTATCGGAGCCGCACTGCAGAGTGATATCAAGCGAAAACTGGTTGAAATGCTTCGAGAGTATAATGATGTATTCGCTTGGTCGTATCAAGATATGCCAGGGCTCGATACAGATATGGTTGTGCATCGCCTGCCACTGAAAGGAGACTGCCCGCCTGTCAAACAAAAACTTCGCAGAACTCGCCCAGATATGGCAATGAAGATCAAAGAGGAGGTTCAGAAACAGTGGGACGCTGGTTTCCTGGCTGTGACGAAGTATCCTTCATGGGTTGCTAACATCGTACCAGTGCCAAAGAAAGATGGCAAGGTTCGAATGTGCGTGGATTATAGAGATTTGAATAAAGCAAGCCCAAAAGACGATTTTCCACTTCCTCACATTGACGTGTTAGTTGATAATACTGCTCAATACTCTGTATTCTCATTCATGGATGGCTTTTCAGGCTATAATCAGGTTAAAATGGCGCCAGAGGATATGGAGAAGACTACTTTCATAACGCCGTGGGGAACATTTTGCTACAAAGTGATGCCCTTTGGTTTGAAAAATGCTGGGGCAACATATCAGCGTGCGATGACGACTCTCTTTCATGACATGATGCATAAAGAGATCGAAGTTTATGTTGACGATATGATTGCCAAATCCCAGACGGAGGAAGAGCATCTGGTGAATCTGCTGAAGTTGTTTAAAAGGCTTAGAAAGTTCAGGCTGAGGCTGAACCCTAATAAATGCACCTTCGGGGTGAGATCGGGTAAACTGCTGGGGTTTATCGTAAGCGAAAGAGGAATAGAGGTCGATCCTGCTAAAATAAAAGCGATTCAAGAAATGCCGACGCCTAAAACAGAGAAAGAGGTGCGCGGGTTTTTAGGGAGGTTGAACTACATTGCCCGGTTCATATCTCACCTAACTGCCACGTGTGAACCATTATTCAAACTCTTGAAGAAAGATCAAGCTGTAACGTGGAACGAAAATTGTCAAAAGGCGTTCGACAAAATAAAGAAGTATCTGCAGGAGCCTCCTATTTTGATACCCCCGGTGGCAGGGAGACCCTTGATAATGTATTTGACGGTTCTTGAGGGAAGCATGGGTTGTGTTCTCGGTCAACACGACGAGACGGGGAGAAAAGAGCATGCGATCTATTACTTGAGTAAGAAATTTACAGACTGTGAATCTCGATACTCAATGCTGGAGAAAACTTGTTGCGCGCTAGCCTGGGCCGCCAAGCGTTTGAGGCAGTACATGCTGAATCATACAACCATGCTCATCTCAAAGATGGATCCAATCAAATATATATTCGAAAAGCAGGCGTTGTCAGGTAGAATTGCCCGGTGGCAGATGGTCTTGACTGAATATGATATCCAATACGTCTCGCAAAAGGCAATAAAGGGGAGTGTGCTGTCTGAGTATCTGGCGGAGCAGCCTATTGAAGAATACCAATCAATGAGATTTGATTTTCCTGACGAGGATATCATGTATCTCAAGATGAAGGATTGTGAAGAGCCGTTACCAGACGAAGGACCAGAGCCGGGGTCCCAATGGCAGATGATATTTGACGGAGCTGTGAATGCTTATGGTAGCGGGATAGGGGCAATTATCACTACGCCGCAAGGGTCGCACTTCCCGTTTACTGCCCGATTGACCTTTGCCGTTACCAACAATGAGGCCGAATATGAAGCTTGTATAATGGGGCTTGAAGAAGCCATTGATTTGCGAATCAAACATTTAGACGTATACGGAGACTCAGCTCTGGTAGTGAATCAGATCAAAGGGGAATGGGAGACACGGCAGCCTAATTTGATACATTACATGAATTACGCAAGGAGATTGTTGCCTTTCTTCGACAAAGTTGAATTGCATCACGTACCACGGGCAGAAAATCAAATGGCTGACGCCCTTGCCACTTTGTCTTCCATGTACAAGGTCAATTTCTGGAACGAAGCTCCCCAAATCACTATCTCTCGGTTGGACAGGCCGGCTTATGTATTTGCTATTGATGAAGCATCTGATGACAAACCGTGGTATTTTGATATCCTTAATTTCCTGAAGAATAAAGAGTATCCGGCTGGGGCATCCAGTCAAGAGCAGAAGACTCTCAGGAGATTAGCGGGTAATTTCTATTTGAACCCGGATGGCGTCTTATACAGAAGAAACCACGATTTGGTATTGTTGCGATGTGTAGACGAGAAGGAGGCAAAGCTTCTCATGGAGGAAATTCACGAAGGTACCTTTGGTACGCATGCTGGTGGGCATGCTATGACGAGAAAGCTGCTGAGGGCAGGGTATTTTTGGCTGACTATGGAAACTGATTGTTTCAAGTTCGCAAGGAAGTGCCACAAATGCCAAATATATGCTGATAAGATCCACGTGCCTCCGAGTCCTCTAAATGTGATGTCATCTCCATGGCCATTCTCGATGTGGGGAATCGATATGATTGGAAAGATCGAGCCGACGGCTTCTAATGGGCACCGGTTCATCCTAGTAGCAATCGATTATTTCACCAAGTGGGTGGAAGCGGCGTCTTACGCAAATGTAACGAAGCAAGTGGTGGCCAGATTCATCAAGAGAGATATCATTTGCCGATATGGGATTCCCGAGCGGATAATCACGGATAATGGTTCAAATCTGAACAACAAAATGATGAAGGAGCTCTGTCAGAATTTCAAGATCGAACATCACAACTCCTCCCCTTACCGACCCAAGATGAATGGCGCTGTCGAAGCGGCCAATAAGAATATCAAGAAGATCGTCCAGAAAATGGTGGTGACGTATAAAGATTGGCATGAAATGCTACCTTTCGCTTTGCACGGTTATCGTACGACGGTACGCACATCAACCGGGGCAACTCCGTTCTCGTTGGTATACGGAATGGAAGCGGTATTACCATTGGAAGTTGAGATCCCTTCTCTGAGGGTATTGCGAGACGTTCAGTTGGACGAGGCAGAATGGGTAACGAATAGGTTGAACCAACTGAGTTTGATGGATGAGAAGAGGCTAGCTTCTCTGGCATACGGTCGTTTGTACCAAAGACGAATGAAGAAAGCGTACGACAAGAAGATACTTCCGCGAAGCTTTCAGACGGGCGACCTTGTGCTGAAAAGGATCCTCCCGCCGCAAGCAGATCACAGGGGCAAGTGGACCCCCAATTACGAAGGGCCATACGTTATCCGTAAGGTCTTTTCAGGAGGAGCGTTGTTGTTGTCCACCATGGACGGAGAAGACTTTGCGTCACCTGTGAATTCGGATGCAGTTAGAAAATACTTTGCTTAAAATAGACCCGCTGGACAAAAAAAAAGAGAGTCCAGGCAAAAATGGGGCATCCTGGCGAACCAAAAACAGAATGAAAGGTTCGGGCAAAAGTTAGGGATAAAATTGAAAAAATGTACACCCGCGAAGTTGAAAACCTACACTGGGCGGCTTCGGCAAAAAAGGGTATCCCGGTGAACTGAAAACCCGTAAAGGGCGGTTCACGCAAAAGTTAGGGATGTGAAAAGCAAATGACTGCGGTCCGAATTTGATATTCAATGAGCATCAGTGCGGGAGAATATGTTTGAGGAGTCAGTTATCGGATACAACCTCTTCAGGAGTGGGGATACTGGGAAAGTATAAGAGTCGGACGAGTCATGGGAGGATCAGTTCGTGGTGTTCATCTGCATCCAGTTGCCGACATGTGTACAAAATTTAATTTGTCAATATTTATGCTTCTTGTGAATATTTGACTACTTGTATATTTGCTTTGCGTAGCTTCCTCTTTTCAGGAGTTACCTCCCGTGTACAAAAACTCCGCCCATTCAGTGGCCCAATCAATGAAAATGTGTTATTCAGTACTTGATGCCTGTTCTTTACTGTTTTGTGCATGATAAAACGCCTTAGTTTGATGAAACTAGCACGAGTATAACATTACTGGCCCTTGCCAACAATTGTTAAAGCTTGGAATTAACTGGGTGTAACGTCACTAACCTGAATTGATTTGATTGCATAGGCTTGTCGTGTCTTGTTTGTGTTGTTGCAGGTTTCATAACCGTACGAGGAAGATGATCAAAAGATTGCGATAACGAAAGACTCAGTCCTCACGCAGGTCATGCATGTTCTTCCTGAAGAAGGATAGAATTCCCCAGCTAGTCGTAGCTTATCCAAAGGACGTGCTCCAGAAAGGTTATTCGTCCTCAGCAGGGTTTGGCGACTCCAAGATCGTAAGGCTGTATTCAGATAGGTTCATCGTTCCTCGCAGGGTCAGGCACTCTCCCCCAGCAGGGTCAGTTAATTTTCCCCAAGAGAATCCAGCCATCCCCAGAGGAATTCTCTTTGCAAGTGGTTTCATTCCTTCCAGTGGAATTCGAAGATTATGACTCTCCCAAGCAGAGTCGATGGCGGTTCCTGTCATTCATTTTGTCCGAGATACTGGTGATATCGGTTCACGTTCCAGCAGAAAGTTGAGCATACTGTGCACATCTGCTATTCCCCAGCAGGGGGTTACTCCAACAAGACGTTTGGTTTGAGTTCCCAATTTCCCAGCAGGGTCGACTTCACCCTTCCAGCATTTATTTTGCTGGAATGATTCTGTAGCCTCTGGCTATCCCCCGGCAAGTTGGCATTACCCTTCCAGCATTTATTTTGCTGGAGCAGTTTCTGTACTCCAGCAGTTCAGGCGGAGAGAGCTCTCGCTCAGATGAGCAACCAAGCACTCAAGGTCTCGGCAGGAGATATTCAATGATAATGTCAGTTTCGGCAGTATTCCCCACAAAGTCTGCAGGATAAGTTTCTCTTTGTCCCCAAGCAGAGTTACTTATATCCCCACCAGAGTTGTGTTGAAGTTTCTCTAGTCCGATCAGCGGATTGTTTCCTGCAAAGTTGTTGTTACGACAAAAAGGTTTCCGTGAATCAGAATTTCAGAGGCCACCGCCGGTTATCAGAACAGGCGTCCGATAGTGGGTTTTCAGACATCCCCAGTAGAGTTCATCTCAAAGTCGCTGTTACGTCAGTGCTGAGAAGTTTGTGGGTGAGGATCAGTGGAGAGCTAAGTCCTGACGCGGACAATTTCTTCCTATATTGACGGGTTTTCCTCGGAAGTGGGCGTCCTAACGTGGACAGATTTATTTCCCTGGATTTGTGAGGTGTGTTAGTCCTATCGTGGGCAGATTCGGGTTCTCGAAATTGGTGGAATAGGAGGTCATGACGTTGATGAAAGTGATTACTCTTTGTGTTGGTGTCCTGACGTGGACAAATTATTTCCCCAGTGAGTCAAAGGTGTGAGTCCTTACGTGGACAAGTCTTATTTCCTCAGCGGGTCGAAGACGCCTGAGTCCTAACGTGGACAAATCAAGACGAGATCAGTGTCCTTACGTGGACAAATCAAAGAAATTATCACCACTAATGTAGAGAAGCGGGTCCTGACGTGGACGATGTAGTCCTTACGCGGACATGTCAGCAGAAGTGATTCCTAACGTGGAAAGAGTGGAGTCCTTACGCGGACAGATTAAGATGGCATTCCTTACGTGGAAAAATGAGTCCTGACGCGGACAAATCGAGAAAGAGTTGGTATTCCTTACGTGGGAAGATCAGAGTCCTTACGTGGACATATCAAGAGCATTCCTTACGTGGAAGAAAAACGGTTTCCTTACGTGGAAAGACGAGTTTATTCCTTACGTGGAAAATAGATTGATTCCTAACGTGGAAAGAAATGGATTGTTCCTGACGGGGAAAGAGTTTAGTCCTGACGTGGACAGAGTCCAGAAAAAGATGGTTCCTGACGTGGAAGAGATTGAGTCCTGACGCGGACAGATCAAAGAATATATTCCTAACGTGGAAGAAGAAAGTTAGTCCTTACGTGGACAGATGCGTGGAAAGTCGAGTCCTGACGTGGACAGGTTCAGAATCAAAAGTTGTATTCCTTACGTGGAAAGAATGGAGTCCTGACGTGGACATGTCAAGCGGTATTGGAGTCCTTACGTGGACAGATTGATATAGTTCTCCTTACGTGGAAAGAAGATTGCTTCCTGACGTGGAAAGATAAAAGAGTTGAGTCCTGACGTGGACAGATACAGAGTTTTGATTCCTAACGTGGACAGGTGTTACTCCTAACGTGGAAGAGTTTTATTCCTAACGTGGACGATTCAGTTTATGGAAAGGCAGACGAATTATCCCCAGCGGAGTTGCCGAGATTTTTCTGGGTTAACAGCAAGTGGAGTCCTAACGTGGACAGGTTCTAGTTGAGATTTCTTCGTAGTGACGACAGACAGAGGCCTAACGTGGACAAGCAAGCAATCTGTTATGACAGAATCCTCTTCAGGACGATGAAGACAATCCCCAACACGGTCGCGCGAGATCAGTGGGTTATTATAACAGTCAGATTCAGCTGATGAATGTCTTTCCCCAAGCAGGAGCGCAGTTTATTTCTGCGGTTGGCAAATTTCTGGTTTCACTAGTATTCAACCGTCTCGTACCGCGAATGTCTGAAGGCTCCGGGCTCTTCATCCAATCGGGTCCAAGTCGCTTGAATAGGGGCAGCTGTTGCACCCTAAAATTTGCCTAACCTTATTCACTTGGTTTATGTTTTAATATCATTAGCATTTGCATATAGAGTCATGTACATAGACTAACCATCTGCATAGCATGAGCATAACAAGTCATTCAACAGGGGACCAATCATTATTTTCATCTCTAGAGGCCTATCAAGAGGTTATTATCCCAATTCAATATCATTCAAGTCATCAGGAAAGAATTTGAAAGTAAAGAGTTCAGCAGATCAAGCCTTGAGTCCCTCTCCTAGTTAAGGGTATCTGAGGATCAACAAGAGGGTTGTGAGCTGTGAATTGAAGGCATGGAGAGTATCTAGACATCTTGAGAGACTTAGAAAGGCATTTGGAGAAGAAAACAAGTTGTTGATGTGATCACAAGAGCTACAGTGAAGACAGTCAACTAGGGTTTCATCTGGGTCAACCCTAGATCAACCCTAGGTCAACTGAATGATTTAAGGGGCATTCAAGTCTATTGGAGAGATGTGGGGTTCATCATTGGACATATAAAGAAAGATATGGAGATATGCCAAGGAGAATTCAAGAGAAATCAAGGAGAAGAGGAGTTTCTAAATTAGGGTTTCTGTGTAAAATCCCCTAGTTTAGGTCAAATTTCCAAGCAAGATAAGTCAAAATGCTAGCTTTAAATGGCTTCTTGGCCAACATGAAACTTGTAGAGGATCTCAAGACCTTTAATTTGAGTGGTGGAAGACCTCAAGGAGATTTATAGAACTCAAGTTATGGTCCTTGCAAGTTACAGGTCATCTGGGGTATCTGAATTTTTGTCTGTGAAAGTGACTTGACTTCCAAGCAATTTTTACCCCTCAAGGAGATTTCAAATGAATTCTTGGTCAACATAAGAAGTGTTCCTCATTGTCTTAGCTTTCTAGAATGGTATGGTATGCCTTCATATGATGTGTGGAACTCAACTTATGGTCTTGGCAAGCAAAGGGTATTTTGGGCATTTGTGAATTACAGGTCATTTTAACCTATGTCCAAAACTCATACAAGGAGGCCTCAAATGGAAAAAACTTACAACATCAAACTTGCTCCAAATGGGATTTTAAGTCTAGAAAGAAGGTCACAAGTTATTGGAGAAGCTCATAACATGGAGTTGCATGATTGGTCAAAATATGAACTAAAAAGGCTTATAAAGTGAATAAATTCAAGATGGAAAATGGTTTGGGAGATTTACAAGTCCAAATGGAGACTTCCAATATATGATTTTGAATGGAAAAACAATTCTAAGAATAATGGTTCAAACACTTTTTTGAGTTTAGAAGGAAAAAAGAAAGTTATCCATGGTTGCTTGCCTTTTAAGAAACATAATCAAAATGAACCAAAGTTGGAAAACAAGGGAATGTGCAAGATGGATCTAGAATGTACCATTGGGGTCTATATATTCATGAAATGAGAATTTTGCAAGGGTTGGCCTCATTTGCACCAAGAATTCCACAAGATTTCTCATTCTTTCTTCATTGAAGTTTCACTCCAATTCCTCATTTTCTTCACAAAATCATCATCAAAATCAATTCAATCTTACTCCATCATCATCATAGATCATAATTGAAGCAAGGACTTGGTGATTAGGATCCATTTTCGTGCACCATTTTCATCAACATCAAAATCACAAATTCAAGTGGACAGCATAATTCAGGCCAAGTCTCATCCAAAGCTTGCATACAGAATCAAGTACATCAAGGATTGATCAAGATCCAGCACCTAGAAGCCTCAGATCTTCAATCTCCATAGCTGTTTGCAAGGTTTCACATCAGGTATGTTTTCACTCCAATTGCTCGATTCAGTTAGTTAGGCATGTTGTTGTTAGTGTAGATTTGATCTAGGTGGTTAGGAGATTAGTTTAGATGAATTTGGGACGATTTGGTGATGGTTGTTAACAGGTGCAACACACTGTTAGGGTGAAGATCTATTAGGTTAGGGCATTAGAATGTTAGCTTGATTGATCATGTTAATCTCCATTAGGCATAGGTTAGTTTAGGTCAAGTTTGAGGAAGAATTGAGTTGGTGCATATCAGTGTAATCTCATGGAGGCCAGAGTTTGATGTCATCGGGTTTGTTGTTGTGGTGAGTTTCAATTCAAACTGATGCCCTAGGATTGTAGAGGGAGAGTTGTAGAGTAGTTTTCCTGTTCGCATCGTGTGGATTGGTCGCCTGTAGAGTGAGAACAGAAGGAGAGAACCTTGCTCGTGCATGGCTGTCATGTGAGGTTGAAACCCTAAGTTGCAGGTCAAGTGAAGAAGATATAATCTGGATCGTCTATTTTGATTAAGACTTTTGACCTTGAAGGAAATCCAATGGCTATTATTCAATCTGAATTTGGAGGGAATTGGAAGCTGGCCAAAACGCGCCGTTTCATTAATTGAAACGGGCGGGCCTGAATGGATGTGCTATCCCCACCCCCAATGTGTGAGCCCAAACCAATTTCAACGTGGTTTTGCTGCTTTTCTTACCCCCCAGCGCTCTTCTTTTTGTTTCACTAATTCAGAGTGATATTGGGCCTTGGTGAAAGCGCTATCTGCACCCCCTGTCTGAGGGCCCATCCTGGATATAACTGGAGCGAACTTCTATTCTAACCCCCCTCCCTCATTTTAATTTCAATTATTTTTCTTAATTCATTTTAATATTTTACCAATTTCAAAAATTCATAACTAATTCATAAAAAATGCATTTTAATCCATTCTTTTTACCATATTTTCTTTAGGTTGTCTAGAATATTATAGAAAAATAAAATTTCATTTTTATTTTTATTTCATATTTTTTTTCATATTTTTTAAATAAATGTCACATTAAGTAGATTCATTTCATGCATCATTCTAATAATTTTTGTTCTCTTACATGCTTTAATATTTTTTGGTCATTCTTTTTATATTGTTTAGATGAGATATTCAACTTGTAGAAATATTTTAGTTCCCATTTTTAGGAATTAATTTTAGGTGATTAAAATATGTTTGAACATCATGAACAAAACTAGGGTTTAGGTGACAACTTAGGAGTTTGACTTCATTTCCCTTAAGACTTAGGGTTTAATTAGATTAGTTATGGGGCTATAGGGGCTATGGGTAGTTATTAGATCCCTTAGAGAAAAGTTAGGATTCCCCTACTGCTATTAATACTGTCAGTATATCTGTTGTCTGGTGTGGTGTGCCCTCTGGGGATTATTGCTTGCTTGCTTGGGTAGTGGGTTTGTCTGGGGCCCTGAGAGAGCTGAAGACTTGAGATGGTGAAGCCATTGGAGATCCAGAGATTGAAGATCAACTGCCAGAGTTGGAGAGGAGGTTCTTGCTAGCAGCTGCTGAGGAGACTATGGTTTAGGAGCTAGGCAGAGCTCTAGATTAGAAAGCTTGTTTCTCAAACATGGAATGCCTTGTCTGCATCCATCCTTTCTCTATGATTCAAAGTCTCTTTCAAATATCCGCCTCCTTCCTTTGGAAGGATCAGTGAATATATTTGTAAGATCGAACTTTTGAGAGGAAACTTTCTGTTTAATGTTAACAGTTGATGAACCACCATTGGTAGGTAATTAACTGTATAACATTCATTCACTTCACTCTTGTGACTAATTCCTCATCCTGGAGGTTTGAGCTTGAAGAAAAGCCATTGCAGACAGAAGACTGATGATCAAAGCCCTTGCCTGAAGGCCATGAAGATGGAGATTGATGCTTGTTGAAGCCTGTAGCTGATTGGAGATTACTTGAAGCCAGATCTTGATTCAGAGCTGCTGATGCTGTTTCTTCTGCTGATGTATTTCATTTGTTGATGTATTGATTGGTTTTCTGAACTGTATTGTTTGCTGTTTACCCTGCTGGGTTGAAAGTGAAGCCTGTTCACTTTTGCCTATTGGTTTCTAGGTTCGAGGTTGAGTGGGACTCCCTTGCCTCGCTTGTACTGTTGCATCCATGCATGTTACTGTTTTACTGTATATATCTGGTTTTGTTTCTGTTTCTGCCTATCCCTTAGGATCTCTGTTTCTCTCTGTGCAAGAGAGGAGCATGATAGACACTAGGTCTTAACCCATGCATGATAACATTAGGATAGTTTGTTTCCCTTCGCAACCGTAGGTTAGAGTTCTGTCCTTTCTTTCTCAAAACAAACAGAAAAACACATGAAGATTTCAAACACAATAAAAGACACTTCTTTCGTAAAAGAATGTGAACTCATCAAAACGCCATTTTTGTCCGCTTGGGACCGTTAATCAAGAAAACCTTTTTCAGAAGGAATAAAATCAATCAAGGCAAGCTTGTGTCGTACGTGGCCCGAACTACGTTTGCTCTGATCTTTCATGCTGTATGAAAGTACGTAGGCATAGGATGCGATATCCTAGCGAGCAACCTTCCCCTCCTTTCCCGTAGGTAGGCGAACTACGTTGACTCTGATTTCTCGTTCCAGACGGGAATACGTAGGCATAAAGTGCGATACTTTGCCGAGTCATTTTTATTTTCATTTTATTTTCTTTTTAACCCTCGACCTATAGTTTAGATAGAATAACAATCCATACCCGAAAACAAGCGTGGATCCCGTCGAGTACGACGGACGTGAGGGGTGCTAATACCTTCCCCTTGCGTAACCGACTCCCGAATCCAGGTTTTGGTTGCGACGACCATACCTTTCCCGTGTTGTGCAAGGTTTACTCTGAGCGTTTCCTTTCCCTCCCGTGGGATAAATAACGCGCGGTGGCGACTCTTCTGTTCAGCCGGCGCCGATTTTCGCAGTAGCGACACTAAGCAGCCAGACTACTGGAAAGAAACTCTCCAGCAACCCTTTCTCAAATAGCTTAAGGCTCGTAACGTACGACATCGATTAACCTTATTACTGTATTTTTGAGTTGTTTCGAGATAAGAAGAGAAAGAAGCTCTAAAAGCCTAGGGTTGAAAGGGGATTAAAAACTAACCTAATGTTGTCATGCATGGATAAGAATCCTAATGTCTGTCATATTTCTCTCTTGCACAGAGGGAAACAGAGATCCTAGGGGATAAACGGAAAAGAAACAGATATATACAGTAAACAGTAAACATGCATGAGATGCAGCAGTACAAGCGAGGCAAGGGAGTCCCACTCAACCTTGAACGTGGGAAAACAACAGGAGAAATGAAACAGTATTCACTTCCAGCCTAAAGGGGCAAGTTGTACAAGCCAACAATCAATACAGAAAAAGAAATAAAACCCAACACCAGATCTGACAGCAGCACCAGCTCCTACAGCAACAGCTCAAACAGCAACAACTATGACAGTTACAGTTGATTAACAGCAAGTGGGAAAGACAACAACAACTTCAAGCAAGACCCCATCTTCACTCTTCAATGATCCCCAAGCTTTAGATAAGCTCCTGTCTCCAAAAATCTCCAAGCTCTGGCAAGCACTGAACCCCAACCAGTAAACAGCTTCAAAAAGCATCATAACCCTAACTTCAACAGATAACTAGCTTTGACAGGCACAAGCTTCATCTTCACCAATCTTCAATGAACTTCATTCTTCAATAGGTTCCCATCTTCAATGCCACCACTCCAGAAGAGAATCAATTATCAGGTTAAGTTGAAATGCTAAACAGCTTATTGACAACCAAAGGAAGCCCCTAAGTGTTTAACATCATAAGAGAAAGGTTCCCTCAAAGTTCTACTTCTAAAGTATGTCACTCATCCATCCAAAGGAGGGATGTGAATACTTTAAAAGGACTTGATGTCATAGGGAGGAATAGAAGCACACGATGCTTTCTATGTTTGCAAGAAGAAATCAATCTAATCTAAAGCTCTCCCTATATTTCCTATCCCCTAAGCCACCTTCAAGGAGAAGAAACTTCATGCTCCAAGCTCCATCCTTTGTCTCCAATCATCTTCAATTTCTTCATAAGCTCCAACAAGCAAAGCCCAAGCCCCCAAGCCCAATTGAAATAGCCCAAACCAAACAAACAAACAAAATGCCCAAGGGGAAACACACAAATATCACCCAAGTTGCAAAAATCAAATAAAATAGTAAAACTCATCATAAAATCCTAGGTAAATTTATAAGGGAACCTAACTCTATACCCAATACCCCATACAAACCCCAAGGCCTAAATCAAACCCTAGGTCCCCAAACTATGCCCTAAACTACACCTAAGTGTTGTGAAACCCTAATTCTAATACCTCTCCTATCCACCTCTCAAACTAACCTAAATTTTAGTCACAAAAATATGATAAAATTCCTAAGGGTACATGCTTCCCTAATCTAATCAACCTCATAAGAATAAATCAAAAATCATGTACCAATCTCTCATACTAAATTCTGAAAAATGAAGTATCAAACAAATGTAAAATAAAAGCAATAAAATTGTAAAATATACCAAAAAAATAATATAAAATGCATGAAATTAATATTTTTTAGTTTCATAATTTTCTAGAGGTCCTAAGGGAACTAGGGAAAAAAATCCCATCCTAAAATGATTATTTTTCAAATTGTTATGAATTTATTTCTAATCATATGTAAAACATAAAAATAAAAGGAAATGAGAGGAAATTGACAAACAGGCGTGTCAAATAGCAATAATATGCAGTTCAAAATGAAGTTGGGCTCAGGAGGGGGGTGTGGATATCATGCGCGTGCTAAGCCCAAAACAATTCAGAAAATAATAGTGGAAAATGAAAGGAAAATGGAAAACGTGTGTGCTGAATAGCAAGCAAATCAAGTGTTAATTCTATTGGGCTTCCAAAGTGGGGTGTGGGTAGCATTGGATCTACTAAGCCCAAAGCCAGCGTTTAATGAAACGATGCGTATCACTCCCTTCTCAGACTCCTTCACAAACCATCCATCAATCTTGGCCGTTGGTTTCACACTTCAGTCAAAGTCTCCTCTACATCTAATGGTTAAAAGGACATCTTCCCCAATTTAAATCTGGGAGGGAAAGTGAACCAGACGGTGGCCGGAGGTGGCGCCACCGTCGTCCCCAAATGCTATCTCCATGAATACTCACCAAAACCTACACATGAATACATCATCTTGCTCGTTTTTTCTCCCTGAATCTAACCATGCCCTCCATTTGCACTGAATCATCCTCCATCTCAAAACACGATAGACAACTCAGAACAAGCTCAAAATTTAATCCTCACCAATCTCAAAATTGAAGGGCCTAGGATCATCTACACACTACCCTGAGTAATTTCCACCATTCCACTAAGCTTAAATCATCAAGAACTGCAAGAAATGATCCTCAACAGAAAATTGGTTCCACCTAAATTTGTCTCTAATCCTTGAATTTTTTTACCAGAAACCACCTAACCATCATCTACAATGCATCTAAACACCTAAAACCTAGCAATTCTATCTATATCATGCCATAAGATGAAGTTTACCAACCTGTGAAATTTGGATGAACAGAAGGTGGAAAGCTTCGAATTATGCTTCAATATCTTCCAGATTCCTTCAATGAGTGATTATCAAGCTTCTGTATGCATCAATTTGTGTTGAATCTTCTTGAATCACCAAATACGATTTTCAAATGCAAGCTTGAAACTCAAAGTGCTCTTTCTTGATTCTTCAGCAATCTTGGCCAGAAATCCCTCTGAATTCACTCAACAACTCAAGATAAAGCTACTGAATGCATGAATTTGCTTTGGTAATGCTCCAATTGGTATAACCGATTTGGATTTGCAAAGTGAAAACTCAAAGTTCTATCTCTCAAATCTCTCTCAATCTTCACCAAAAAACTAACTGAATTAGTTATAATCCTTATATAGAATAGGTAGGAATCATCTAGAATGCCCTGGAATGATCTATGTGAGATATTGAAATTCTCATGCACTTGAAATTACCATGATAAGTTCATCCATGACATTCATGATTCAGCTTGCTTCAACACCTCACTTTGATCCAAATTCTCCTCTAATGACATATTGAATGGATTGGTAAGGGTTAAGGCCTTGGTTATGATCTAAAAAATGGTTTTGCATATGTTACTAATGATGTAAGAAAGCATTTTCCAAAGCAACTCATAAAACCATGGCTCATCTCAAAATTGTGACATTGCCAATGTGCTTGAAATCCAATTTCCATTCAAAATGACTACCCATATGCCATGTGTATGCCTCATATCTCAAAAATCCCAATTTTCCTCCTTTGAATCATTTGAAAAATCTCCCTTTTTAGGCCATTTTGGGCAACTTTGTGATGCAAGCCATTCCAATCACACATGACTTCTTATCTGACATAAAAATATCATTTTAAACACATTTCATGTTGGACATTTTTTCATTTGAGGAGTGGAAGATGGAGATTTTGACCTATGTTGAAAAATGACCTATAATTCAACTTTCCCAAAATACCCCTGGGTTGCCAAGATCATAACTTGAGTTCCACAAATCTTCTTGAGGACTTCTAGTACTCAAATTAAATATAAGATCAAGCCCTACAATTCTTATGTTGTCCAAGAATCCATTTGAAAACTCCTTGATGGGAAAAAGTTGCTTGGAAGTCAAGTGACTTTCACAGATAAATTTCAATGTCCTCTAGGGACCCATAACTTGCAAGAACCATAACTTGAATTCTACAAATCTCCTTGAAGACTTCTAGTACTCAAATTAAAACTATTGAGAAGCTCTACAAGTTTCATGTGTGCCAATAATCCAATTGAAACTTGTATTTTGACTTATGTTGCTTGGAAGTCCAGTACTATACATGGGATTTTACCCTAGGAACCCTGTACCAAACACCTCCAACCACTCTTGATTCTCTTGAACTTGATCTTGACTCATCCATACACATGATTTAACATATCAACCCATGACTTCCATGACCTAGAGCTAGGTCTTGATGCCCTTTCTTTGCTCTCCTTGACCTAGGGTTACCCAGATGAAACCCTACTTGTACACACCTCAACCATGGTTCTTGAACCTGATACCATGACTTGTCTAAGCTTCAATAGGGTGTTGCACCCCAAAATTTGACCAACAATTATTCATTCATTGAGTGTTAGAAGGTTGACATCTTCATCAGAAGGTTCAAGAGATCCTCAGAGGAAGTGGTTTGAAACCAGGGTTGTGTACTTCACAGTTTGAAAGTTGTGAGTGCCCCTCAGATGATTCTGAGACTTTGAGAATGAACTTGATGTTTTGAGAAAGCTTATGAGATGCCTTGATAGCCTTCATGAAGCCCAGAGAGGTCATTATGCAAGAGTTCAGAAGATTCAACCATGAATGGATGAATTAGGGTTTTGACTGGGTCAACCCTAGACCAGCTGAAGATTTGGAGAAGGTTGAGACCTAATCCAAGGGCCATGGGATCATGGATTGATGTATAGAGATGTTGCAAAGATGATTCCTAGACCAACTCATCATGATTGAGGAGTTTTGAGAAGTTTCAAGTTAGGGTTTCTGAGGATTGTCAGTGAAAAAACCCTAATTTGATCCCTATCTTCCAGGCAGTTTTAGCTCTAGATGTGATTGATATCTCATCTTCCCCATAACATGAATGTTGTAGAGCTTGTCCTAAGCTTTAATTTGAGTGGTGGAAGTCCTTGATAGGAGTTACAGAGCTCAAGTTATGGTTTTGACAAATTACAGGTCAGCAGAGGTGTGTGAATCTGGGTCCTTGAAAGTCACCCAACTTCCAGACAACTTTTGCCCTAGTAGGTTGATTCCTATGGTTTCTTGGTCAACATGAATGTTGAAGAGGATCTTCTTAGCTTTAATTTGAGTGGTAGAAGTCCTTGATTGGATTTGTGGAACTCAAGTTATGGTTTGAGCAAGGCAGGGGTATTTTGGTCATTTGTCAGTTATAGGTCATTTTAGCCAATGCCTAAAACTCCTATTTCCAAGCCTCAAATGGAAAAACTCAAAACATGAAAGTTGCTCAAAATGTGATTTTAAGTCTAGAAAGAAGGTCACAAATTGTTGAAAAAGCTCATAGCACAAGATTCCATGATTGGTCCAAAATGAACTAAAAAAGGCTTATAACTTTGAAAAGTTGGAATTGAAAAGTGATTTGGGAGATCCACAAATCCAAAATAGGTCATCCAATATATCATTTTGATTGGAAAAACCATTTTGAGAACTTTGGTTTAAGTAGAATTTTCATTTGAGGTTAAAAAAATGAGGTTCCTTTGGAATTTAGTTGCTTGCATAATAAGGCACCAAGGTGAAACTCAAAGGAAATGAACATACAAGCTTGCAATGCATCTAAACACTTCCTAAAACTCATTTAAGGAGAAGTTCAAGTGAAATTGAAGGGCTGTACCAAGGGAAACAAGGATTGGCATATGAGATGAGTTGGAACCAAAATGTCATAACATGATAAATTGAACATCCCATAGGATCATTCCAGAACCTTATAGAAGAGTCTAAACCTCTCCATATAAGGATTATAGCTGGTGCAGGGCATTGGTTGGGGAAGAATAGGTCAGAATTGAAGAATAGCACTTGAATTTTCAAGCTTGCATCAAGAATCAAATCGTGGAATTAAGGAAGATTCAACCTCTACTCTTGCAAACAGAAGCAAGGAGGTGATTCCCTGAGTGATTCCACAAGAGATTGAGGCTTGGTTTGAGCAAATTCCTCATCTGTTCATCAAGAAACCAGGTCTGCCATTTTCTTCTTTACACCCTTAATTATGCGTTGATAGATTGATTTGTTTGCATAGAACTGTAAGGAACAACTAGAGGACCAATTCCTGAAAGATTAAGAGCATTTCATGGAGTTTGAGTTTTTGACTCGAATCTTGAATCACCAAGAACTACTTGTATGTTGAGTGTTAAGATTAGATAATTATGTCAGAATAATGAGGGCCATGAGTAGAGTAAGTTAGTGTCAAGAAACGCAAGAAACAAGGAGGTCGAAAATGGAGTGTTTACTCAAGTTGGTGCTATCGGGTTAGTCAGTAGGAAGTGTTTTAATGGAAACTATCGGTCCAGCTGTGTAGAGCTTGAAAAATGGAGCAACATTGACGTTTACACTTTGGGATTTCATTGAGTAGTGAGAGAGAACCGATGGGAGAAAGGTATTCACGTATGGTGCATCAATGGAAGCTTGAAACCCTAGCTTGTGTCCAAGCTTGAAGACGATACGCTGTCCGTCGGATCCATGCGTTTTAATTGACTAAAAAATGCATCTCACGGTCCAGATTAATTCACGAGATGGAGGGAAATTTAAATGCAGCAAAACGCAGAGTTTAGTGTATGTGGTATCTTGGGCTTAAGTAACTTCGCTGATGACACCCCCCAAAGCCAGCCCACTTCAAAACACGTTGAAGTTCCTTTCTATTCGCACCAGGGTTTTACCCTTTTCTTTTATTTTTTTTAAATTGAATTTCTGATAGTACCTGGGCTTAACGCGTATGCTACGCGCACCCCCACCCTTGAAGCCCAACTGGAATAACACTGGCGCGTATTGCTTTTCAGACCCCCCTACCCTTTATTCATTTAATTTCTTTTATTATTTCTTTTAATGTTTTCTGTTTTGTTTAATTCATTAAAAATAGATAAAAAATGTTTTTTAATTTCTTCTTTTTTCTATGTGTAGGTTAAAATGTGTAGAAAATTATAAAAATAAAATTGAGATTTTATTTTTAGGTTTAATATTTTTAATAGTTTTTCCAATTAAATAGCTTTTTAATTGTTTAATTTTGTATCATGATTTTGTAGGAATTATTGTAGGACATTCCCTTAGGGTTTTTCACCCATTCTTTTTTATGCAATTAGATGATGAGTCATAGTTCCCTATAGGATTTTTTCTAGATTTTTTAGAATTAATCTTGATTAGTTTAATTAGGGTAGACTTAGGGTGTCCTGATTAGGGTTTAGATTGTGTTTAGGTGATGAATCCCTTTCTTTGATTGTGTTTTATCTTGATTTTTAGGTAGAGACCTTTGTAGATATTATGAGTAGGTGTTGAGGACCCTTGTGAATATTTGTTGAATTTTTCCCCATTAGTTTAGTATTTTTAGGTATTTTCTGAGATTGCCTGATGATTTGGTCTGTTCAGTGGGTTATCTGTTCATCTGTGGGGTTCATTCTGAGGAATTTGATGAAGGGCTTGTGTTGCCTTGAGGATATTGATGGAGAGCATCATGAGGAGAAGCTTGTAGATCAAGATTCAGGGACCCAGAGCTTGGCTGATGCCTTGTCTGTGAGGTTTGAGAGCCTGAAGTTTGAAGGAGGTTCATGGTACTTTCCTGAGGAAGGCACTATGAATGACTTTCATCCTTTCTTCTCACCTCTTTCTTAAGTATCCAATGATGTTGGAGCCAACTTGTGAGTTTAATTTCTCCCGAGGAGGAATGTAAACTGATCACTTGTTGTTGAGCCACATGGGATACAACTCCTAAGTGGAAGCCTCCTAGTACTTTCCTGAGGAAGGTCCTATGAGTCTATTCACTTAGTTCCACTAGTTTGCCTAGGATTTCTCAAGTATCCAATGATGTTGGAGCCAACTTGTGAGTTTAATTTCTCCTGAGGAGGAATGTAAACTGATCACATGTTGTTGAGCCACATGGGATACAACTCCTAAGTGGAAGCCTCCTAGTACTTTCCTGAGGAAGGTCCTATGGGTCTATTCACTTAGCTCCACTAGTTCAGATAGGATTTCCTAAATATCCAGTGATGTTGGAGCCTGCTTGTGAGTTTAATCTCTCCCGAGGAGGGATGTAAACTGATCACAGTGGTTGAGCCACATAGGGTATGACTCCTGAGTATACACCTCCTGGTGCTTTCCTGAGGAAGACACTATGGGTCTGATTGCTTAGCTCCCTGTCTTTGGTAAGCTTGTTCTGAAGCTTGAAGGCTGGGAATGATTTCTCCTGTTTAGGGTTGTGCTTGAGGGCTTTGCTTTGATTTGATTAGGATCCTGTGATTAGGGTTAGGGTTAGAGAATAGGTGATTCTTTCTCAAGTGTGTTTTGTTTGCCTGATGGTACTTCATTTCCTTTATCTGTATGATTGCAGTTTACTGTTATTGCTTGATAGCATGTTGTTTATGTTCAGTATGATTACTGTTATTTCATGACTGGCTTGAGGTTGAGATGAGCTTGTGGAGGTTGAAGCCCCACACACATTTCCTCCCTCACTTGCATTGCATGCATTTCACTGTTAAAAGCTGATGTTTTTGTCTGTTTCTGTGTATCATTGACATGATCCCTTAGGACTCTCATTTCCTCTGATGAGGGTTTGATGATAGACTTTTAGGTTGAAACCTATGCATGACAACATCTAGGAGTTCCCTGTTCAAACCTCAACCATAGGATGAATCCATGGCATGATAACAATAGGACTTGATAGTCTCCCTCCTAGTTGAGTAATTCCCTGTAGTTTCCCGAACTACGTTTGCTCTGATCTTTCATACCAGATGAAAGTACGTAGGCATAGGATGCGATATCCTAGCGAGCAACCTTCCCCATCTTCCCCCGTAGTTAGCCGAACTACGTTGACTCTGATTTCTCATTCTCTGATGAGAATACGTAGGCATAAAGTGCGATGCTTTGCCGAGTCATTTTTCTTTTCTTTTTCAGCCTTGATAGGTAGATAGATTATAACTAACCCGTCCAAGTAAACAAACAAGCGAGGATCCCGTCGAGTACGACGGACGTGAGGGGTGCTAATACCTTCCCCTTGCGTAACCGACTCCCGAACCCAGACAATGGTTGCGATGACCTTGTCTTACCCTTTTTCGTCAGGTTTTTCCGATCGTTTCCTTTCCCGCTCTGAGGGATAAATAACGAAAGGTGGCGACTCTTCTGTCATGCCGGCACCTTATTTTTCGCGCAAGCGACAGCTGGCGACTCTGCTGGGGACCGAACCCAGAATCTCTGGTTCTCCGGTTCCCTATGAGAGTCAATCCTATCGTTTGTGTGTTTGCTTGTTGGGTTGCGTTTATTTATCGCATTTTTACTTCCCGCACTTTACTTCCCGCATTTTATTTCCCGCATTTTATTTCCAGTTCGATATGATTATCTGTGCTGCTGTGGGAGAGGGATGTTACTGTGAGTGAAAAGCCGGACCTGGGCTTTGAGTACACACCTAGATATAGTTGCGGAGAAGTAGTAGACGAACCTGTCTGCTGAGCAGGCACAGTTCCCTACGAAAATCTGCGCTCAGACGAGATTCTTGCAGAGGTGCTCCTTTCCGGTCCTGAGGATCTGAGAGGAGTCCAGACGTGAGGATTGTCGACTCTGGGGACCGATCATTTGGAAGTCAGCTAAGAGAGGCCTCTTCATGACTTGACGATGCCACTCCTTCTGGGAATCGTATTGTCACTCATGAAAGTCTGTGACGCTGACGACCGCATAGGATGCCGTACCTTTGTCCGTGGATTAGGTCCATCATACCTGTGAGTGGGTTGGGATATTGCAGGAAACTTTGACCTCCAGACTACCTGGTTTTCTTGACAGTAAATCAGTTATGTTGGGTTCTCAGTTGCAGAGATGTTCTTGATAGAGCAAGGGTTTGATCAGAAGATCTTATCATCGGGTGTTCGTCTGTTCCCGATGGAGCAGGGTTTGATCAGAGGATTTTATCATCAGGTGTTTGTCTGTTCTTGATAGAGCAGGCTTTGATCAGTGTATTATTATCAGAAGTTTGTTCTGGATGGAGCAGATTTTTGAGTGAGGTCTGAAGATCTCGTCAGCAGTTGTTGTTTGTTCTTGATAGGGCAGATTTTGAGTGGGGTCTGAAGATCTCATCAACAGCTGTGCATTTGTTCTTGAGGGGGCAGATTTTTGATTTGGGGTCTGAAGACTTCATCAGCGGACGCTTTCTGATCATACATCCCGGGTCCTTATTATCAGGCACTTATGCTTGTCAGAGCAGAATTTTGATCTCGATCCTATCAGATGGTTATTCTCAGCCGATCAGATCAGTGGTTTTACACCGGGGTTTCCTCCTCATCAGTGACTGTTGACACCGAATCTCCACAGCAGCCACCTGGATATATTATTGCATGCCTGCATTTTGCATTATTGCATATTCATGTTTGCATTCCATTAGCATGTGTCTGTGCTGCAGGCGCATTTCGTACCCTGATTCTGGTGTCCCGAGCAAGATGAGATATTTTCTTCCATGAATGGATCCAGTCTTATCATTGCAGTGACACTATGTTGGCACGTTGACACCAGAATTAGGGGTGATCTCCTAAACGTACAGACACCCATGACATTAGCATAATTCATCTTGCATGACAGAAGTCGGGGCTTGTCTTCTAACCCTTGTGTTTGCAGGTTTGACTCAGAATCAAGCAGCTCAGATTGATGGAGCAGGTACAAGCTGAACTGGGGAAAATCCGAAGCCAACTGGGGCAGGTCATGAATGACATACGGGCAGTGCGTCTGGACCAACAAGTACTCAGAGAGGAGAATCAGCAGCTGCAGAATCAGTTGAGCTTTCTCATGGGAGTAGTGAGAAGTATGCTAAATAAGGAGAGGGGTCAAGCACCCAAGGAGGAGACCAAAGTGCTTCCTCCGTTACCGTCAGTGCCACCTGTGCCGAAGCCAAGTGGACCGCATAGATCCTCTACACAGCATGAAGCTCGAGGCCTGTCTCGTCAGCAGCCGCGCCAGGCATCTCAGAATAACCCTGAAGGTTATGGTCAAAAGAAGAAGCTACTTGATAGAGCTGTGGACCCACTACCTGTGAGTTATGCCCAGCTGCTGCCGCTGTTGGTTCAGAACCGTGTTCTCAAGCTTCGGACCTCAAATCCACCAGATGACGTGTCACCAGACGTTGATCTAAGCATGCGTTGTGATTTCCACTCAGGAGCACCAGGGCACCATGTTGAAACATGTAAGGCTCTCCGGAATAAGATTCAGGACCTGATCGACTCAAGGGCGATTAGGCTTGTGCCGGGCGGCATAAGAGCATCGGGAAAGTTCATCCCTTACCCTGCAGAAAAAGTGGATGATTCCACTCCTTTGCCTGAAGCTGAGAAAGATCTGGAATATGTCCCGCGACCTTTGGTGACTGAATCGCCTCGCTCGCAGTTGCTGCCTGGATCAAGCTCAAGGACGCAAGCGCCTAAAAAAGAGACCGTCACTCCTGGGCGGAAGGAATACCAGCCCCAGGATCACAAGAGACCTCGCAACCACGTGGAACAAAGGAATGCTTCTCCCCATCCAGTGCCTGTGCCGTATAGCCAGATTCTTCCGCTGTTGGTTCAGAATTCCTTGGTGGAACCGAAAGCTCTCAAGCCCGTGCTAGAGCCTTACACTCCAGGGTACGATCCTCATGCTCAGTGTGGCTACCATGGTGGATCTCTGGGGCATTCAACTGAAGATTGCAAGGCTTTCCAGGCGAAGGTGCAGCAATTGATCGACCAAGGGTGTATTTCCTTTCCAGATGGAGTCTTGGTTGTACGTGACGACCTCTCAGCCGTCTGAGCTCGTAGATTCAGAGGGTTGTTTCCAGAAGCCAGTGATCCAGACAGGCAGACGTCCTCAACATTGGCAGTCCTCGGACTTTTTACCATTTTGCATTTGTAGTTTCTTTTCTGTTAGTTACTACTTGCTGTTAAACATTGTATGTTTCGAATGGTAATGATAATAAAGTGACTATGCATTTCTTCTGAATTAGTTATGTCGTTGTCACTCATTTACTGCATTGCACTGACACTTGCATTCTATTTACTCCACTTTATTACTATGATTAGCAATGAGCGGAGGGAGGATGATGAAACTGAATACGCATAACCGATGATCGTATTGCTTTCAGATAAAACTTTGCCGATGACGTATAAGGCGTTGTTTCAAATCCCTAAACACCGGAGAGATAAGGAAGAGAATCCCTTGTTAACCACTTCGAGCCGAGAAGTAGGAGTTTCTTTCGGAATCTTTAAACCCTTGCATCTTAACCCGGGGCAGGGTAGTTGTCAGTTAGCTTGACCAAGCGTTCAAGTCTTATAGAGGAGTGTTGTCCTTCGAGGACCAATCACATCATATTCCTCTCCAGAGGTCGTACCTCATCAACCACAATGGTTAGACCTCACCAATCAGGAGTGAGACAAGTTATAATCCTTTCGGAGCAATCAAGACAACCAGTGTCGCACGACTTGTTCCAAAGAAAAAAAAAAAGAAATAAGAAAGCCCGCTAAGTAAAAAAGGAAAAAAGCTAGAAAGCAAATACTTAGGCAAAAATCAGGGCATCCCGCTGGACTTCAAAAGAAAAATCGAAAAGAACTCAAAAGGAGTCAGTCCAGGCAAAAGTTAGGGAATCAAAACAAAAGAATGAAAAAGAAAGGATTATGAAAAAGAAAAATCCTCGAACAAGGACAAAGTCGTGTAGACACCGACACCGAAAACGAAAAGGAGTAACTGTCACTCCAAAACACCTTGAGAATTCTTTAACCAGTTGTTCCCAATGTTCAACATACCTCTCGAAGAGGAGAGCGCTCGACCCAAGTTGACTGAACTTTAGGATCGGAGAATATCACGTAGAAGGGGTGGGTACAAATCGTAATTTGAGCCAAATATCCTTTGTTTCGCGAACCGTGATCCCGACCACGATACAACCCTTAAAAGACCTAATTGAGGCAGGGTTTATTCTGAGAGCGCATTACGATAAGGTTGAGTAACCTGACTCCTTCATGATTTGCTAATCATATCCTTATTGCATTTTTCACTGATCGCATCAGCACTACGTTTGAACTCTTGAGTTCATTCGTCACTCACTAGCATGACACGTAAATGAGTGACAGTACAACATTTTTTCGAAATTTGCATGAACACTGCATTAAAATTACTATTCGTGAATAAACAATTTTAGTTGCAGGTTAGTAGCTGATACGAAGGAACTTCAGCAAGGAATAGTCAATCAGGACTGAATCGCCAGAGGTCTGGATCAGAATGGTGTGCTTTGAAACCCTGTGAATCTGGGGCAATGACTTCCAGTGAGTTTGGAATCAGTTTGTCTGAGGACAAGTCCCGGAGCATCAGTTGATTATGGGGCCGTTTATGCGAGCAGCGGTTGATCGGAAGTGAATCTTCTTGAGACCCAATCAGGGGCAGTTATCCGGAATCCTTGCAATTTAAGGGCAGATCCCTCCAGTGTTCGATCAGAGCATGTTGAGTCGCTCATCGCTCGTTCAGGGGCAAACTACTTCAGAGATATTGAAGCCGACTATGCTGAAAGTCGATTAGTTGAGGATGAATCCTCCCGTTGTGCAGATACTGGGGCAAGCCCTCTGAAGATTGCCTTGTCGCCAGTTGTTTTCGGCTCAGAATGAATTATTCCCAAAGGTCGGATTGGGGCAAGTTGAAATGCACTAGGGCAAGTTGTTCAAATGAGTTTGTTCACCCTGGCAAGAATTGAGTATCGGGGAATCGTGTCATTACCCCGTCAAAACCCGAACCTTCTGAAGAAGCCTTGCGGTCATTGGATTGCTATCCTACAGCATAACCTGTTACTTGACTCTATGATTGGTAGCCTGTATTCCCTGTGTTGGCGTTGTCGAATCAGGATTGTTTCTCCGCAGAGATGTACGGTCTGAGGTTGTTCCCCCGTACAGTTTGAGACTACGGCAGATTGAGATGGCGTTTACTCCTCGTCAGATTAGGGTCAAGATAAACCTCAGTAGACCAGGATTAATATCCCCGAGGCGGAGCGAGTCCTCCTTCTCCGGCAGAGTTCAGTAATCTCTCCTCCGCAGAATCAAAATCAGAATAGTGAGCATTGATGTGTCTTCACCAGGTAGAGGTGATTCTCTTCCCCAAGCAGGCGCATCCTGAAGGAATGTCACCTCATCAGCTGAGTCAAGCGCCGGAGAATGGTGTCGTCTTTCCCCAGCACCGGGTCACAAGTGCAGAGTTCATAGAAATGTTCGGGAGCCGAAGCTCGTGTTTTCCCCAGTAAAGTCGCTGAAGCAGGATTTTCCCCCGCACCGGGTCACAAGTGCAGGAAGCTAGTCGTATACCGAAGTATGCAGTAACTGATGATGCCAGACTGAAGTCTCCAGTGGAGTTGAGATTCCCCACCAGAGCTGTATTCTCTCCTGAAGTTGGACGATTCCTTCTTCCCCAGTAGAGTGTTGGAACAGCTGATGTTGTATTCCCCGGCAGAGTTGTACTCTCCCCCGAAGTCAGATGATTCTTTCTTCCCCAGCAGAATTGAAATTCCCCATCAGGGTCGTACTCTTCAGTGAAGTAGAATGATTTCTCTCCCCGGCTGAGTCCGCAGAAAAGCAGAATCCTTGGAGGTTGATCAGATCATGATTAATTCTCCCCAGCAGAGCATGGAGCAGCCGACGCTGTATTTCCCCAGAGTCGTACTCTATCCAGCGAAGCAGAATGATTTCTCCTTCCTCAGCCGAGTTTGCAAATGTCCAAGAGATCCGAATCCTTGGAAGTTGATCAGATCATGATTGGTTTTTCCCCAGCGGAGTGTGGAGCAGCTGAAGTTGGTTCCCCACAGAGGTGGTATCCCCAGAAGAGTAGCCGAGACGGCCGCACAGTTTATTCTCGCGATTGGTATCAGCAGATCCAAGTTCTCGTAGAGCTTCATCCCCTGCAGCAGTCAGCTGAAGTTGTTCCCCTGCAGCAGTTCGCGGAAGATTGATTCCCCAGACAAAGCCTGATTGATATTGGCGTGTTCACAATCTCCTCAGCAGGACGACTCCTCTACCTGAGTGGTTCTTTCTCCTTGACAGGAGGATTTCCCCCTTCGGCATTTATTTTGCTGACGGGATCGCATCATTGTGCATGATTGCATAGCATTGTGCATGACTGCATAGCATCTGACGTTGCAATAGCATTGTGCATGATGGCATGGCATTTAGCATAAGTACATATCATTCCCACCGTGTGGGGCATAGTGCAGAAGCATACGCATCATAAACATGATTTAGGTCATTATCATCCTTGTTGAACAGGTGTATCCCAAAAGACCGGTTGCTCAGGACGATTCTTGATGTTCTCCCCAGCCAGGTTGTTTTCTTAGATGATTCTAAAAGACCCCGGTGTGATCCCCGCAGTTCGCTCGCTCAAGATGATTTTTTTGAGATCCCCAGCGAAGTCTTCGGTTCAAGATGATTCTCGAATTCCTCAGCAGGGCCGTTTGCTTAAGATGACTCTTAAGACCTCAGTACAGTTTCCCGAGTTGTTTGCTTAAGATGATTCTTGAGCTCCCCAGTAGCATCCGCAGCAAGAGTTGCCCAGGAAGATTCCTGGAAATACCCAGCAGAATAAAGTCTCCAGAAAGGTTATCAGAAGCGCCCGCCGGAGTTGTTTGTTCAAAGTGATTTCTGGAACCCCCAACAGAGTGGAGGTCTTTTCCCCAGCAGGTGGTTGGCACTTCCCCAGCAGCAGGCAGGTAGATTGATATCCCCAGTCGAGCACAATCATGATTGGCAGATGAAATGTTTCCCCAAACAGATCCCGAAGGATTGTCCAGCAAGCTGACGTTTGTTTATCCCGCAAGTTTGAGAACTTAATGACATGAGTGTCTTGTAGCCTGACAGCTATGTTCCCCAGAAGGGTCATTTCCCAAAAAGTCGTTCAGGGCATCTATCGCTTTCCCCGTGCAGAAGTACTTGCTCCCTAGTAAAGTTGGTAGGAATCGTCTGAGTGAGCTCTGTCGTTATTCCCCAGCAGTTGTTGAGGTCGTTTGGGTGAACTCTCTCGTCTTTCTGCAGCAAAGTCTACAAGGTTGTTTGGGTGAACCCTTCTTCCTATTCCCCAGTGAGTTGTCAGGATTGTTTGGGTGAACCCTCGTTCCTCTCTCCTCAACAGAGTTGTTAACTTGGTGATTATGTCTGGTGACCCGGCATGTTTGCTTTTATTTAGCAACGACTTGACAGGATGTCAAGTGAGTAGCAGCGTGATATGTCTGCTCCAACAACGATGTCTAATCTGAAGATAGATTTCGTAAAGCGCCCGAAGGCGATATCAGAAGGTTCCTGTGAGTTCAGATTTCCGTGTTGAAGAATCAACAGGTAGCTGAAGACAAGGTTCCGGAGTTGTAGATACAACAGAGTGATTCGTGTGAGTCTGAAGACCAAGTCAGTTATCCTGAGGTGATGATTGATTGCGATCAAGTGAATGATACATCTTCTGATTGAAGTCGAAGATGTTTCCCCAGCAACGATGTCTAATCTGAAGATGGATTTCGTAAAGCGCCCGAGGGCGATACCAGAAGGTTCCTGTGAAGCCAGATTTCCGTGTGGATGAAGCAACGGGTGGCTGAAGACAAGGTTCCAGGGTTGTAGATACAACAGAGTGATTCGTGTGAGTCTGAAGACCAAGTCAGTTGTCCTGAGGAGATGATTGAGCGCGATCAAGTGAATGATACGTCTTCTGATTGAAGTCGAAGATGTTTCTCCAGCTGAAGCGGAGTTTTGCCTGTAGGCAAAGTGTTTGAATCCCCGTGGAGTCATGAATGGCTCAGGATACCATTTCTCTGACTAAAGTCACAGATTTCTTATGCTGAAGCAAAGGTGCCTAAAGGCAAGGTTATCCCCCAAGGTCGTGAAGGACCTAGGATTCATTGTTCGGACTGAAGGCCGAAGTATACCCCTGACTGAAGTCTCGGATGCTCTATAGCAGAGGTGGAGTTGCCTGAAGGCAGATCCTTGTATCCTTGAAGGGCAAGGATCACTTTCTTCAGACTGAAGTCGAAGGATACCTCCTGCAGAGTTGCCATCCTTGGAGGCCAAGGATGCTTATCTTCAGAAGTACTTGAAGATCTTTTCTAGCTGAAGCTAGAAGTGGCCAGGGGCCAGGGTTTCATATATCTGTAGTGTTGAAGTTCTACGGCGGGCAGTGTGCAGCAGTATCCCGATGTTCGTCATGGTTCTGAGGGTGAACCCCGGATCAGAGTGTGCTCGGTTAAGTCTCTCCTTCCCAGCGGAGTAGCTTCAGGTATGTAAGTGTACTTTTTTGTTCCATTCACCAGGGGTGAGCCCCAGGTCAGATTATGTTTGTTTCAGGCAGCGAGGTTGGATGTTTGTTTGACGGCAATGTCAGATTCCTTAAATCCCCAGCAGAGATGATGTTGGTACGACGGCGACGTTGAGTGTCTCTCAGAATGACGTTTGTTTCTGGCAGCGATGTCAGATCAGTATCTCTCCAGCTAGTTGTTGAGCAGCTAGTATTGCAGTGTTCAAAGATTTGTTCTCCGCATAGTATTGTGTGCTTGTGCAGTTGGCAAATTTTCGGGTTTACCGATATTCAACCGTCTCGTACCTTGATTGGCTGAGAGCCGTTCGCTTCTCACCCAATCAGGTTCAAGCCGTTTGAATAGGGGCAGCTGTTGCACCCCAAAATTTGACCAACAATTATTCATTCATTGAGTGTTAGAAGGTTGACATCTTCATCAGAAGGTTCAAGAGATCCTCAGAGGAAGTGGTTTGAAACCAGGGTTGTGTACTTCACAGTTTGAAAGTTGTGAGTGCCCCTCAGATGATTCTGAGACTTTGAGAATGAACTTGATGTTTTGAGAAAGCTTATGAGATGCCTTGATAGCCTTCATGAAGCCCAGAGAGGTCATTATGCAAGAGTTCAGAAGATTCAACCATGAATGGATGAATTAGGGTTTTGACTGGGTCAACCCTAGACCAGCTGAAGATTTGGAGAAGGTTGAGACCTAATCCAAGGGCCATGGGATCATGGATTGATGTATAGAGATGTTGCAAAGATGATTCCTAGACCAACTCATCATGATTGAGGAGTTTTGAGAAGTTTCAAGTTAGGGTTTCTGAGGATTGTCAGTGAAAAAACCCTAATTTGATCCCTATCTTCCAGGCAGTTTTAGCTCTAGATGTGATTGATATCTCATCTTCCCCATAACATGAATGTTGTAGAGCTTGTCCTAAGCTTTAATTTGAGTGGTAGAAGTCCTTGATAGGAGTTACAGAGCTCAAGTTATGGTTTTGACAAATTACAGGTCAGCAGAGGTGTGTGAATCTGGGTCCTTGAAAGTCACCCAACTTCCAGACAACTTTTGCCCTAGTAGGTTGATTCCTATGGTTTCTTGGTCAACATGAATGTTGAAGAGGATCTTCTTAGCTTTAATTTGAGTGGTAGAAGTCCTTGATTGGATTTGTGGAACTCAAGTTATGGTTTGAGCAAGGCAGGGGTATTTTGGTCATTTGTCAGTTATAGGTCATTTTAGCCAATGCCTAAAACTCCTATTTCCAAGCCTCAAATGGAAAAACTCAAAACATGAAAGTTGCTCAAAATGTGATTTTAAGTCTAGAAAGAAGGTCACAAATTGTTGAAAAAGCTCATAGCACAAGATTCCATGATTGGTCCAAAATGAACTAAAAAAGGCTTATAACTTTGAAAAGTTGGAATTGAAAAGTGATTTGGGAGATCCACAAATCCAAAATAGGTCATCCAATATATCATTTTGATTGGAAAAACCATTTTGAGAACTTTGGTTTAAGTAGAATTTTCATTTGAGGTTAAAAAAATGAGGTTCCTTTGGAATTTAGTTGCTTGCATAATAAGGCACCAAGGTGAAACTCAAAGGAAATGAACATACAAGCTTGCAATGCATCTAAACACTTCCTAAAACTCATTTAAGGAGAAGTTCAAGTGAAATTGAAGGGCTGTACCAAGGGAAACAAGGATTGGCATATGAGATGAGTTGGAACCAAAATGTCATAACATGATAAATTGAACATCCCATAGGATCATTCCAGAACCTTATAGAAGAGTCTAAACCTCTCCATATAAGGATTATAGCTGGTGCAGGGCATTGGTTGGGGAAGAATAGGTCAGAATTGAAGAATAGCACTTGAATTTTCAAGCTTGCATCAAGAATCAAATCGTGGAATTAAGGAAGATTCAACCTCTACTCTTGCAAACAGAAGCAAGGAGGTGATTCCCTGAGTGATTCCACAAGAGATTGAGGCTTGGTTTGAGCAAATTCCTCATCTGTTCATCAAGAAACCAGGTCTGCCATTTTCTTCTTTACACCCTTAATTATGCGTTGATAGATTGATTTGTTTGCATAGAACTGTAAGGAACAACTAGAGGACCAATTCCTGAAAGATTAAGAGCATTTCATGGAGTTTGAGTTTTTGACTCGAATCTTGAATCACCAAGAACTACTTGTATGTTGAGTGTTAAGATTAGATAATTATGTCAGAATAATGAGGGCCATGAGTAGAGTAAGTTAGTGTCAAGAAACGCAAGAAACAAGGAGGTCGAAAATGGAGTGTTTACTCAAGTTGGTGCTATCGGGTTAGTCAGTAGGAAGTGTTTTAATGGAAACTATCGGTCCAGCTGTGTAGAGCTTGAAAAATGGAGCAACATTGACGTTTACACTTTGGGATTTCATTGAGTAGTGAGAGAGAACCGATGGGAGAAAGGTATTCACGTATGGTGCATCAATGGAAGCTTGAAACCCTAGCTTGTGTCCAAGCTTGAAGACGATACGCTGTCCGTCGGATCCATGCGTTTTAATTGACTAAAAAATGCATCTCACGGTCCAGATTAATTCACGAGATGGAGGGAAATTTAAATGCAGCAAAACGCAGAGTTTAGTGTATGTGGTATCTTGGGCTTAAGTAACTTCGCTGATGACACCCCCCAAAGCCAGCCCACTTCAAAACACGTTGAAGTTCCTTTCTATTCGCACCAGGGTTTTACCCTTTTCTTTTATTTTTTTTAAATTGAATTTCTGATAGTACCTGGGCTTAACGCGTATGCTACGCGCACCCCCACCCTTGAAGCCCAACTGGAATAACACTGGCGCGTATTGCTTTTCAGACCCCCCCTACCCTTTATTCATTTAATTTCTTTTATTATTTCTTTTAATGTTTTCTGTTTTGTTTAATTCATTAAAAATAGATAAAAAATGTTTTTTAATTTCTTCTTTTTTCTATGTGTAGGTTAAAATGTGTAGAAAATTATAAAAATAAAATTGAGATTTTATTTTTAGGTTTAATATTTTTAATAGTTTTTCCAATTAAATAGCTTTTTAATTGTTTAATTTTGTATCATGATTTTGTAGGAATTATTGTAGGACATTCCCTTAGGGTTTTTCACCCATTCTTTTTTATGCAATTAGATGATGAGTCATAGTTCCCTATAGGATTTTTTCTAGATTTTTTAGAATTAATCTTGATTAGTTTAATTAGGGTAGACTTAGGGTGTCCTGATTAGGGTTTAGATTGTGTTTAGGTGATGAATCCCTTTCTTTGATTGTGTTTTATCTTGATTTTTAGGTAGAGACCTTTGTAGATATTATGAGTAGGTGTTGAGGACCCTTGTGAATATTTGTTGAATTTTTCCCCATTAGTTTAGTATTTTTAGGTATTTTCTGAGATTGCCTGATGATTTGGTCTGTTCAGTGGGTTATCTGTTCATCTGTGGGGTTCATTCTGAGGAATTTGATGAAGGGCTTGTGTTGCCTTGAGGATATTGATGGAGAGCATCATGAGGAGAAGCTTGTAGATCAAGATTCAGGGACCCAGAGCTTGGCTGATGCCTTGTCTGTGAGGTTTGAGAGCCTGAAGTTTGAAGGAGGTTCATGGTACTTTCCTGAGGAAGGCACTATGAATGACTTTCATCCTTTCTTCTCACCTCTTTCTTAAGTATCCAATGATGTTGGAGCCAACTTGTGAGTTTAATTTCTCCCGAGGAGGAATGTAAACTGATCACTTGTTGTTGAGCCACATGGGATACAACTCCTAAGTGGAAGCCTCCTAGTACTTTCCTGAGGAAGGTCCTATGAGTCTATTCACTTAGTTCCACTAGTTTGCCTAGGATTTCTCAAGTATCCAATGATGTTGGAGCCAACTTGTGAGTTTAATTTCTCCTGAGGAGGAATGTAAACTGATCACATGTTGTTGAGCCACATGGGATACAACTCCTAAGTGGAAGCCTCCTAGTACTTTCCTGAGGAAGGTCCTATGGGTCTATTCACTTAGCTCCACTAGTTCAGATAGGATTTCCTAAATATCCAGTGATGTTGGAGCCTGCTTGTGAGTTTAATCTCTCCCGAGGAGGGATGTAAACTGATCACAGTGGTTGAGCCACATAGGGTATGACTCCTGAGTATACACCTCCTGGTGCTTTCCTGAGGAAGACACTATGGGTCTGATTGCTTAGCTCCCTGTCTTTGGTAAGCTTGTTCTGAAGCTTGAAGGCTGGGAATGATTTCTCCTGTTTAGGGTTGTGCTTGAGGGCTTTGCTTTGATTTGATTAGGATCCTGTGATTAGGGTTAGGGTTAGAGAATAGGTGATTCTTTCTCAAGTGTGTTTTGTTTGCCTGATGGTACTTCATTTCCTTTATCTGTATGATTGCAGTTTACTGTTATTGCTTGATAGCATGTTGTTTATGTTCAGTATGATTACTGTTATTTCATGACTGGCTTGAGGTTGAGATGAGCTTGTGGAGGTTGAAGCCCCACACACATTTCCTCCCTC
This sequence comes from Lathyrus sativus, assembly GCA_963859935.3. Lineage (NCBI taxonomy): Eukaryota > Viridiplantae > Streptophyta > Magnoliopsida > Fabales > Fabaceae > Lathyrus > Lathyrus sativus. The sequence continues at coordinate 326,408,836 of OZ012739.1, forward strand.
ACTTGCATTGCATGCATTTCACTGTTAAAAGCTGATGTTTTTGTCTGTTTCTGTGTATCATTGACATGATCCCTTAGGACTCTCATTTCCTCTGATGAGGGTTTGATGATAGACTTTTAGGTTGAAACCTATGCATGACAACATCTAGGAGTTCCCTGTTCAAACCTCAACCATAGGATGAATCCATGGCATGATAACAATAGGACTTGATAGTCTCCCTCCTAGTTGAGTAATTCCCTGTAGTTTCCCGAACTACGTTTGCTCTGATCTTTCATACCAGATGAAAGTACGTAGGCATAGGATGCGATATCCTAGCGAGCAACCTTCCCCATCTTCCCCCGTAGTTAGCCGAACTACGTTGACTCTGATTTCTCATTCTCTGATGAGAATACGTAGGCATAAAGTGCGATGCTTTGCCGAGTCATTTTTCTTTTCTTTTTCAGCCTTGATAGGTAGATAGATTATAACTAACCCGTCCAAGTAAACAAACAAGCGAGGATCCCGTCGAGTACGACGGACGTGAGGGGTGCTAATACCTTCCCCTTGCGTAACCGACTCCCGAACCCAGACAATGGTTGCGATGACCTTGTCTTACCCTTTTTCGTCAGGTTTTTCCGATCGTTTCCTTTCCCGCTCTGAGGGATAAATAACGAAAGGTGGCGACTCTTCTGTCATGCCGGCACCTTATTTTCGCGCAAGCGACATAGGGCTCTCTAGGCCTCCCATGGGATCCATACACACCTCAAATTCATAATTCCATGTTGATGATCTCCAATACATCTCAAGTTAGGAGAGAAATCCACCTGTTGACACTCAAATCTCCTCAAAGCTTCAACCCATTCCTTGATGACTTGGATGTTCCTCAGCTTGACTAAGGCCCCTTGATGTGCTTCTTTAGATAAGGATGGCACTTGACCCCCTGTTAGATGACTTGCTATGTTATGATATGCAAATGATTGAACCATGTACATGATGTGACTATGCAAATGATAATGCAATTAAAACATAAACCAGGTGAAATAGGTTGAGCAAATTTTAGGGTGCAACAGCTGCCCCTATTAAAACGGCTTGGACCCGACTGGGTGAAGAGCGAACGACCTTCAAACAATCGCGGTACGAGACGGTTGAATACCAAGAACCCGGAAATTTGCCAACCGCAGAAATAAACTGCGCAAACTGCTTGGAAAACAACATCCACCAACCGAATCTGGTTGTTACGGCAACCAACTGATCAATCATCTGATATCAAAATATGATTTCAATGTCAACCGCCTGTGTAACGCCCCAGGCCTTGAACTCCCTCTTGTCAAAACACCCCGCCTTTTGTCCATGTTAAAACTCCGTCGTCTGTTAATACGGAGAAACAAATTAGCGACCATGCTGGGGATCATTTTCATCAACCCGAAAAAGATTCTATCATCGCGGGGATAGAACTTTGTCCACGTTAGGACTCTACATTCCGTCAACACAGAAAAATCCCGACGACTTCATTGGGGAAACATTTCTGTTTAATCCCAGGGAACTCATCTGCCTATCCCTACAGGCACATCATCTGTCTAAACACAGGAAACCCCATTCGTCTACTTCATACGGGAAAAGTCATCTGCCTGATTACAGGAAACTCCATCCGCCTGCTTCATACGGGAAAAGTCCATCTGCCTGAACACAGGAAACTCCATCCGCCTGCTTCATACGGGAAAAGTCCATCTGCCTGAACACAGGAAACTCCATCCGCCTGCTTCATACGGGAAAAGTCCATCTGCCTGAACACAGGAAACTCCATCCGCCTGCTTCATACGGGAAAATTCCATCTGCCTGAACACAGGAAAGTTCATCCGCCTGCTCCATACGGGAAAAGTCATCTACCTGATTACAGGAAACTCCATCCGCCTGCTTCATACGGGAAAAGTCGATCTACCTGAACATAGGAAACTCCATCCGCCTGCTTCATACGGGAAAAGTCCATCTGCCTGAACACAGAAAACTCCATACGCCTACTTCATACGGGAAAAGTCCATCTGCCTGAACACAGGAAAGTTCATCCGCCTGCTCCATACGGGAAAAGTCCATCTGCCTGAACACAGGAAAGTTCATCCGCCTGCTCCATACGAGAAAAGTCATCTTCCTGATTACAGGAAACTCCATCCGCCTGCTTCATACGAGAAAAGTCCATCTACCTGAACACAGAAAACTCCATCTGCCTGCTTCATACGGGAAAAGTCCATCTGCCTGAACACATGAAACTCCATCCGCCTGCTTCATACGGGAAAAGTCCATCTTCCTGAACACAGGAAACTCCACCCGCCTGCTTCATACGGGAAAAGTCCATATGCCTGAACACAGGAAAGTTCATCCGCCTGCTCCATACGGGAAAAGTCCATATGCCTGAACACAGGAAAGTTCATCCGCCTGCTCCATACGGGAAAATTATCTGAATACCGTTTCTCTGCCTACCTCTGCAGTAGCTACCTCCGTTGGTCCCAACCCACAAACGACTTTGAGGAGGACTCTACTGGGGATAGTAACACGAGGAAATCACGGCGACTTCCTTGGGGAAAATACTTTTGTCAAATATCGGAACACAACTCACATACTCTGTCTATCACGGGAGAATCATCTATCTGGATACCGGAAAGTTCATCCGCCTGCTTCATACGGGGAAACACATCTGCCTGGTTCATACAGGAAAATTTATCTGCCTGCTTCATACGGGAAAACACATCTTCCTGATTCATACAGGAACATTCATCCGTCTGCTTCATACGGGAAAATACATCTGCCTTATTCTTACAGGAATAATTCATCTGCCTGCTTCATACGGGAAAACACATCTGCCTGATTCTTACAGGAATAATTCATCCGCCTGCTTCATACGGGAAAACACATCTGCCTGATTCTTACAGGAATAATTCATCCGCCTGCTTCATACGGGAAAACACATCTGCCTGATTCTTACAGGAAAATTCATCCGCCTGCTTCCTACGGGAAAATCCATCTGCCTGATTCTTACAGGAAAATTCATCCGCCTGCTTCATACGGGAAAACTGACTCGGATATAGCTTCTTTGCCTATTCTTTGCAGTAGCTAACTTCACTGGGGATATTATGAAAATAACTGCCCGACACCTGTTTCGACAACAAGTGACCACTTCTGAAGTTTTGATTTATGAGACCCTGAAATGCTGCCGCGACAGTAAACCTGAAGAAACCACTCCGCTGGTCGGATAAGAGAAACTTCAGCCAGTAACTCTGTGGGGAATAACAACAAGGACTGCATCATCACATGTCTCACAGAGAGACTTCAAATATCTGGAAATAGATCTGAGCCGTAACTTCATACTCCTGCTGAGAAACACACCTGAAAGCAAAAGGTTAACCAACCTGATTTATGTTTCAAAATGCGTATGTCTGACAATGGCGTAATGCTCCATACGGCATGGAAATGCTACGCGTTTCTTGGGTAGATGCAAATATGATAATATATGCAAATGAAAATGCAGGTTCAGGCTGCTGGGGAAGCTCAGACAAGCTTGCTTCCACATGGCCGTTGAGGACAAATACCGCCCTGTTGGGGATGAACGGGTATCGCAAAGTATACTGGCAAAATAAATTTCGGAAATACAACCAACTCTGCCGGGGAGAGATTACAAATTGATTTCCACTGGGAGGAAAGAACAACACCTGCTGGGAAGATTAACTCAGCTGGGGGAAGAAGCGACCCTTCTGGGAGACAACTGTCTGGGTACAGTTTACAAACTCGGAACTACCACTCCGCTGGGGATAATCATCCTGACGAAAGCATGACGACCTGTGGGGAGAAGGAAAACCATCCTCGGCGGGGATAATCCTTCTGAACCTACTATCTTGGTTACGTGCCGTGGAAATCCTCCCAGCTGGGGATGGAACGTGCACATACTCGACTCTCTGGGGAGTATAACCTTTGCATGGGACACTGATCTTGTCCTACTGGGGGTATCCTGTGGACAACTTTCATGAGGATACTCTTCTAGGGAAAATAATCCTTCCTTCGGTAAGGGATAACGTCATCTCAACCTCTGGGGATGAGGTGCGACCTGCTGGGAAATAGCGTCAAGTAGGGTCAAGTCCTTCATCCATAGCCTCTGGCTGGGGGATACAATTTTCTGACTGTCTGCTCCAAGGGTGGGAACCCTGCAAAACACAAACGAGATAGAACCAATCTATACAACCAAATCTATTCGGGTTAATGTCCACGACATCTTCTCAGTCAATTCGAGGTTTTATCAATCATTGGCAAGGGCCAGCAAAGTTATACACATGCGAGTTCATCAAAACATCGGCGTTTTCCACATACAAAACAGTAAAGAACAAGCATCAAGTACTGAATAACATATTTTATTGATAATAGGCCTCTGAATAGGAAAATTTTTTTACACCGGATGCAACTCCTGAAAAGAGGAAGTTACGCACACACATACATATATGCACAAAAAGCATAAAATAAAAAATACAAAACAATATTTGTATACATGTCGGCAACATGGTGCAGACAAACATCATGAGCTGATCCTCCTATGACTCGCCTGACTCTGGCGCTTTCCCGATATTCAATTTTCGAAAGAGATTGTGCTGGATAAACGAACCCTCAGGTACTCCCAAACCACTAAGCAATGTTGTATCAGATCCGGACCGCAGTCATTTGCTTTTTCAATCCCTAACTTTTGCGTGAACCGCCCTTTGCGGGTTTTCAATTCACCGGGATACCCTTTTTTGCCGAAGTCGCCCTTTTCAGGTTTTCGACTTCGCAGGTGTACATCTTTTCAATTTTATCCCTAACTTTTGCCCGAACCTTTTATTCATTTTTTACGGTTCGCTAGGATGCCCCATTTTTGCCCGGACTCTCTTTTTACTGTCCAGCGGGTCACTTTCAAGCAAAGTATTTTTTAACTGCGTCCGAATTCACAGGCGACGTAAATTCTTCACCATCCATGGTAGATAGTAGCAAGGCTCCTCCGGAGAAGACTTTTCTGACAACGTATGGACCTTCGTAGTTCGGCGTCCATTTGCCCCTGTGATCTGTTTGTGGTGGGAGAATCTTTTTCAAAACAAGATCGCTCGTCTGAAAGCTTCGAGGGTGTACTTTCTTGTCGTAAGCTTTCTTCATCCGACTCTGATATAACCGACCGTATGCTAGAGAAGCTAGCCTCTTCTCATCCATTAAACTGAGCTGATTCAGTCTATCTTTAACCCATTCTGCCTCGTCAAGTTGGACATCACGTAAAACCCTTAGGGAAGGAATCTCAACCTCTAACGGTAACACTGCCTCCATCCCGTATACCAATGAGAAAGGGGTTGCCCCTGTTGATGTGCGCACCGTCGTACGGTAACCGTGCAAAGCGAAAGGTAGCATCTCGTGCCAGTCCTTATATGTCACAACCATCTTCTGAACAATCTTCTTTATGTTCTTATTGGCCGCTTCAATAGCGCCGTTCATCTTGGGCCGATAAGGAGAAGAGTTGTGATGTTCAATCTTAAAATTCTGACACAACTCTTTAATCATTTTGTTATTCAAATTCGAACCATTGTCGGTGATAATCCGCTCAGGGATTCCATATCTGTGTTGCACCCTAAAATTTGCTCAACCTACTTCACTTGGTTTATGTTTCAATTGCATTGTCATTTGCATAAAAAAGTCATGTACATAGTCTAATCATTTGCATAGCATAGCATAACAAGTAATCTAACAAGGGACCAAGTACTATTCTTATCTCTATGGGCATATCAAGAGGTTCTTATTCAAATTCAATCTCATCTAAGTCATCAGAAAGAAATTGAAATCTAAGAAGTTAGTGGATCAAGCAGTGGATCTATCTCCTATCTTGAGGGTATTTGAAGACCATCAGAGAAGTTGTGAGTCATGAATTGAGAGCATGGAGGGTATATAGACATCATGGAGGACCTATAGGGTCATTTTGAAAGTGAGGCAAGTCATTGATGTGATTACAAGAGCTGCAGTGGAAGACAGTCAACTAGGGTTTCATCTGGGTCAACTCTGGGTCAACCCTAGGTTAAATGCTTGATTGAAGGGCATCAAGGGCTATTTGAAAGATGTGGGGTTCATCATTGGACATGTAGATGTGGATGTGGTGTTGTGCCAAGGAGGAATCAAGAAAAATCAAGAAGGAGAGGAGTTCCTAAATTAGGGTTTCTGTGTAAAATCCCCTGATTTAGGTCAAACTTCCAAGCAAGATAATTCAAAATGCAAGCTTTAAATGGATCCTTGGCCAACATGAAACTTGTAGATGATCTCAAGACCTTTAACTTGAGTGGTGGAAGACATCAAGGAGATTTATAGAACTCAAGTTATGGTCCTTGCAAGTTACAGGTCATCTGAGGCATCTGAAATTTTGTCTGTGAAGGTTACTTGTCTTCCAAGCAACCTTTACCCCTCAAGGAGCTTTCAAATGGATTTCCGGTCAACATGAAAGTTGTTCCTAATGATCTTAGCTTTCTAGAAAGGTATGATATGCCTTCATCTGATTTGTGGAACTCTACCTATGACTTTGGCAAGCAAAGGGTATTTTGGTCATTTGGAAATTACAGGTCATTTCTAGCATATGCCTAAAACTCATACAAGGAAGCTTCAAATGAAAAACTTCACAACATCAAAGTTGTTCCAAATGACATTTTGAGTCTAGAAAAGTGGTCATGGAAGTTGGAAAATGCTCATAGCTCAAGGTTGCAAATTTGGTCAATTAAAGGTGAATTTAATGAATAAAAGTGACTTAAAAAATGAGATTTTTCATAACATGTCCAAATGGGGTGAAATTATAGGTCATTTTGATTGGAATTAATGTTTTGAGAACATTGGCAATAGTGGATTTTTGAGTTTAGTTCAAAATTTGAGAGTTATCATGGCTTGCTTATGATTAAAGTAACATATGCCAAATCATAAGGGATTTGTGTACAAGAAACTTCCAGCAATTTCTAGATGATTCCATGGGCATCTATATAAACCCTAGAGCTGATCCATGAAGGGGTTGCACTTCATTTTGATCCAAAACACATAGTTTCACTCTCTCTTGCATTTTTGCAAATTCATTCAAACTCTCCCAATTCTTCATCATTCTGCAAAATTATTGATCCTACCATACTCCATGATCATCATTGATCACATCCCAAGCAAGATCTGAGTGTATTGAAGTCATAATCGTGTGTTGCAAGTTCATCATTCAAATTGCAAAAAGAGTTTATTACAAGAATCCAAGGCATCTGAGCAAGAACAAGTGCATACAGAACCAAGATCCATAGCCATTGATCAAGTCTAGAGCATTGCTAGCTGTAAATCCAAGAGTTCATCCATCTGTTTTCAGTTTTGCACCAGGTTGGTATTTCTTTCGAATTGACCTAGAATAGATAGCATGATGTAGATTGGTTAGGATAAGCATGACTTAGGTGGTTAGATGAACATTTCTGTAGATTTTGATTGAATTTGGTGAAGTTTGACATTGGAGCACAAATTCTGTTGAGACCTAGAACTTGGTGAATAAACTGTTAGAATCTTAAGTTGATAGTGATTATTGCTCAGTGAGAGGTCAGGAAGAGATTAGTACAATTAGGTTGTTGATTCGTGATGATGAAATTTCTGAGCATGTTGGAGATGGTGATCGTGTTTTATGATAGAGTCGATATGAATTGATGCTGATGACATGAGTGACTTCAGGGAGCAAAATAGAGTAGAATTGGGCTTTGAACTTTTGAAATTGGTGATGTGATGATGATGCACGAATTAATGGAAGATGATGATGAAGGTTCAGTTTCCATGGCGTTCTTACTACAAACCCTAGGTCCATTGGAGAAGATGAGTGACAAGCGTTGGATTAAAACGATTGTGTTGACTGAGAACTTGATCTAATGGCCTGTATTCAAAGATGAAAATAGGAGGGAACTCAGAAACGTGAGACGCACCGTTTCACTTAAGTTCTCAGCATTGGGCTTAATGATCATTACTTTTCACACCCCCAATATCAAGGCCCACACGAATTGAACTGAATTTTCCTGCTATTTACACCGCGCGCGTTTTATTTTTCTTTTGATTTTCTGATTTGGTTTTGCTTAGTATTGGGCTTAAGGTTGTTGCTACTCACACCCCTGGATGCTTGGCCCATAGCATAATTGAACTGGGCGCCCTTGCTGAATGCACCCCCTGGCTTCCATTTATATTTTTTTGTTTTAATTCATTTTCTTACCATTTTATAAAATCCATAATAAATCAAAAAATAAGAATTTTGACATGAGATTTTTTGCAATAGTTTAGAATTGACTTGAAGAAAATTAAAATGATTAAAAAATAATAGTTTAGCTATTTTTTCTATTTTTGCTTATATTTTACATTTTAATTGTTTTTAAATAGATTTAGTTTGTATATAGTTTTTGTAGAATTTCTTTTAGGTGGTTCTCATGATCTTTTTAGGCCAATTTTTTTAGTATAACTAGATACATATATTAGGTGCCCCCTTGATTTTTATACCAATTTTTTAGGATTTATTTTAGGTAGTTTAGTTAGAAACATTAGGCCAATCATTTAGGGTTGTGAATATAATATAGGTCTAACAAAGCAATTTCTTTTGGGTTTTCTTTAGGACAAATTAAGTGATGGGACTATAGAGGTATTAAGGGTAAATAATAGATCCCTTAGAAAATGTTAGACTTCCCCTATTCTATTATTACTATTAGTATATTTTCTGTAATTGGTTGATTGTGTGGTGTGCCCTCTCTAGGGTTATTTGTTTGACTGTGTGGGGTATTGGGCCTGCTTGAGGTTTGGGTTTGAGCTGAAGACTTTGCTGATGAAGCCCATTGAAGACTAAAAGAATGAAGACCAATTTCCAAAGTTGATGAGGAGTATATCTTGCTGGCAGCTGTTGAAGGTTATAGGATCTAGGAGCTAGGTAGAGCTCTAGAATAGAAACTTGATTCACAAACATGGAAGGTCTTGTTTTCCTCCATTCTTTCTCTATGATTCAAAGTCTCTTTTAAATATCCACCTCCTTCCTTTGGAAGGATTAGTGAATGTATTTAAAAGATAGAACTTTTGAGAGAAAACTGTCAGTATCATGTTAACAGTCAGTAGGCCACCCTTGGTAGGCAATTGACTGCTTAACATCCAATTCATCTTGTTGACTGCTGCTCATCTTGGAGAGTGAGACTTGAAGAAAATCCAGTGAAAGATTGAAGATAGAAACCTTGCTTGAAGGCTTGAAGATGAAGACTGATGCTTGCTTGAAGCTTGTAGATGGTTGAAGATGACTTGAAGACAGATGTTGATGAAGACTACTGTTTGCTGTTTATTTTTGCTGTTTATATTTCTTGATGTATTGTTTGAATTTCTCTGATTGTATTGCTTGCTGATTAACCTGTTAGGTTGAAAGCGAATTTTGTTCGCTTTTGCCTGTTGTTTTCTAGGTTCGAGGTTGAGTAGGACTCCCTTGCCTCGCTTGTATTGCTGCATCCATGCATTTTATTGCTTTATTGTATATATGCTATTGTTTCTGTTTCCGTCTATTCCCTTAGGATCTCTGTTTCTCTCTGTGCAAGAGAGGAACATGATAGACATTAGGTCTTAACCCATGCATGATAACATTAGGTTAGTTTGATTCCCTTTTCAACCATAGGTTAGAGTTCCGTCTCTTCTTTCTCAAAACAAACAGAAAAACACAATAAATATTTCAAACACAATAAAAGACACTTCTTCCGTAAAAGAATGTGAACTCATCAAAACGTCAATTTTTGTCCGCTTGGACCAGTAATCAGAAAAACCCTTTTTCAGAAGGAAATAAAAACAATCAAGACAGACTTGTGTCGTACGTGGCCCGAACTACGTTTGCTCTGATCTTTCATGCTGTATGAAAGTACGTAGGTATAGGATGCGATATCCTAGCGAGCAACCTTCCCCTCCTTTCCCGTAGGTAGGCGAACTACGTTGACTCTGATTTCTCGTTCCAGACGGGAATACGTAGGCATAAAGTGCGATACTTTGCCGAGTCCCTTTCTTTATTTTTAACCCTTAACCCTTAGTTTAGATAGAAATAACAATCCGTACTAGAAAACAAGCGTGGATCCCGTCAAGTACGACGGACGTGAGGGGTGCTAATACCTTCCCCTTGCGTAACCGACTCCCGAATCCAGGTTTTGGTTGCGATGACCATCCCTTTCCCGTCTTTGCGATAGGTTTACTCTAAGCGTTTCCTTTCCCTCCTTGGGGATAAATAACGCACGGTGGCAACTCTTGTGTTCAGCCGGCGCCGATTTTCGCAGTAGCGACAATCTGCAGATAAAATCTCGTTTGATAAATCTGGCGACCACTTGTTTGGTGACATTGGCATATGATGCTGCCTCCACCCATTTGGTGAAGTAATCAATAGCCACCAAGATGAACCGGTGCCCGTTTGATGCCGTAGGCTCAATTTTGCCGATCATATCAATTCCCCACATCGAGAAAGGCCACGGTGATGACATCATATTCAGAGGACTCGGAGGTACATGGACTTTGTCCGCATAAATTTGGCATTTATGACACCTCTTCGCAAACTTGAAACAGTCTGTTTCCATAGTTAGCCAATAATAACCTGCCCGCAGCAATTTTCTCGTCATAGCATGCCCACCATCATGTGTACCAAATGTACCCTCATGTATCTCTTCCATAAGCAACTTCGCCTCTTTCTCACCTACACAGCGTAGTGTTGCACCCTAAAATTTGCTCAACCTATTTCACTTGGTTTATGTTTCAATTACATTAGCATTTGCATATAGAGTCATGTACATAGTCTAATCATCTGCATAGCATAGCATAGCCAGTCCTCCAACAAGGGACCAAGCATTATTCTCATCTCTATGAGCCTATCAAGAGGTTATTATTCTAATTCAATCTCATTCAAGTCATCAGAGAAGAAATGGAAGCCTAAGAAGTCATTGGATCAAGCAGTGCATCTATCTCCTATCTGAGGGTATCTGAAGGTCATCAAAGAAGTTGTGAGCTGTCAATTGAGCATGGAGAGTATATAGACATCATGGAAGACTTAGAAAGTCATTTGGAGAAGGAGGCAAGTCATTGATATGATCACAAGAGTTGCAGTTGAAGACAGTCAACTAGGGTTTCATCTGGGTCAACTCTGGGTCAACTCTAGGTCAATTGATTGATTGAAAGGCATTGAGGTATATTTGAGAGATGTGGGGTTCATCATTTGGCATTTAGAGAAGGGTATGGTGTTATGCTACAAAGAAATCAAGAGAAATCAAGGAGAAGAGGAGTTTCTAAATTAGGGTTTCTGTGTAAAATCCCCTAATTTAGGTCAAACTTCCAAGCAAGATAAGTCAAAATGCAAGCTTCAAATGGATCCTTGGCCAACATGAAACTTGTATAGGATCTCAATACCTTTAATTTTAGTGGTGGAAGACATCAAGGAGATTTATAGAACTCAAGTTATGGTCCTTGCAAGTTACAGGTCATCTGAGGTATCTGAAATTTTGTCTGTAAAAGTTACTTGTCTTCCAAGCAATGTTTACCCCTCAAGGAGATTTCAAATGAATTTCTGGTCAACATAAGAGTTGTTACTAATTGTCTTAGATTTCTAGAATGGTATGGTATGCCTTCATATGATTTGTGGAACTCTACGTATGGTCTTGTCAAGCAAAGGGTATTTTGGTCATCTGAGAATTACAGGTCATTTCAAGCCTATGCCCAAAACTCATACAGGGAAGCTTCAAATGGAAAACTTCACAACATCAAACTTGCTCCAAATGACATTTTGAGTCTAGAAAAGTGACCATGAAAGATTGGAAAGGCTCATAGCTCAAGGTTTCAAAATTGGTGAATTTAATGAATGAAAAATGACCTAAAATTGAGATTTTTCATAATTTGGCCAAATGGGGTGAAATTATAGGTCATTTTGATTGGAAAAAATGTTTTAAGAACATTGGCAAAAGTGGATTTTTGAGTTTGGTTCAAGAATTGAAAGATATGCTTGGTTACTTACAAAGGAAGTTACATAATCCAAATCCAAGGGAAAGTGTGCATGGGAAGTTTCTCCAAGGTTCTAGGACTTTCTAATCCCATCTATATATTGAATTGAATAGCTTCATGCCATGGTTGGTGATTCATTTTGTGCATGATACCAAGTTTCACATCATTCTTCCAATTTGCAAAATCACTTCAAACTCCATCAAATCTCTCTCAATTTCCATTTTTCTTGATTTGATCATCATCAACATCTTTCATAGATCAGAATTCACACAAAAATTTGGTTGAATTGAAGAGGAATCGTGCCATACAACTTCATCATCCAAGGAGCAAGAATTTGGTGATTGCAAGATTCAAGAACTTGGAGCAAGATCCATTGCATACAGAATCAAGAATTGAGTGTGTGGATCAAGTTCAGAGCATTGCAAGCATTGGATTTGAAGAATTCAGCAACTGTTTTCACCATTTACACCAGGTTGGTTTCTCATTCGAATTGCTTGATTTAGTCAGCATGTTAGAGTTTTGTTAGGTTAGAACTGTTAGGATAGGTTAGAAGATTAATTTTGGCGAGTTTGAGAAGGATCCATGGAAGTTGCCATTGGAGTGCATAATCTGTTAGGGTTTATATCAGCTAGAATATTGCAAGATAATCTTCATCATATAGCTTAAAATGATCAGTGAAAGATGTAGATCATGCTAGGGTAAAGATTAGCAAGGTTTGGCAGGTTTGATCTCAGGTGAACATGGTGGAACCGAGCTGTTATACCTATCGGGTTTGTTTCTTGAGTGAGCTTTAGAAGGAGATGATGGCGTGGTTGTGTAGAGGGGAAGGAACGGACCAACTTTTCTCTTTACATCGTGTTATTTCATGGAAGATTGAGGGAGAACAGAGGGGTATAAGATGCGTGCATGGAGAAGATTTTCAGAAACCCTAGGGTTTCTAAGGTTGAAGATGATGGACAACCGTTGGATGACCATTTTGACTTGGACTAAGGATCTGATCGTATGGCTCACGTTTAAAAGGAAATTTGGAGGGAGAGACTGTGCACTAAACGCACCGTTTCATTAATGTTCTCAGACTGGGCTTTGATTTCCTTGCTAATGCCACCCCCCAAATGCAGGCCCAAACTAAAATGAACTAAAAATCTTGCTAACTGCACCGTTTAGTGTTTTTTAATTTTTGTTATATTTTCTGAATGCACTGGGCCCAGACGCGCTTGCTATGCGCGCCCCCCAGTCTGGGCCCATCTCTCATTTTCAACTGGAATTAATGCTTGCTGCACCCCTCATTTCATTTAATTCATTTCAATTTTTCTTAATTCATTTCAATTCTTTGGAAAATCATAAATAATTGAAAAATGCATGATTTTAATTGGTTCTTTTTGCATATTGTTCATAATTTTGTTAAGAAAATTATCATTCAAAAAAGTTCCAATTTCATTTCTTTTTTATATTTTTAGCATATTTTCTTTTAAATAGGATTAAATAATGTTTAGTTTGATGCATGAATTTGGTGATTTTAGTTTGATTAAATGCTTTTATATTTTTGATCCATTCTTTTTAGGTTGATTAGCTTAGATCTTTATCTTGTATATAAAATTTAATTCATGATTTTAGAACTTGATTTTAGGTGATTTGCTTAGGTGTGAATAACATGATCAAAATTAGGGTTTTAAGTGAGCATAGATGAGATAGATTAGTTCTTTTAGGAATTTTGATTTGATTTTGGGGTATGGGACTATAGGGGTTATGGGTAGATGATAGATCCCTTAGAAAATATTAGGATTTCCCTACTGCTATCAGTATACTGCTTATACTTGTTTGACTGTGTGGTGTGCCCTCTCTAGGGTTATTTCATTTGTCTGTGTGGGGTATTGGGTTGCTTGGGGATTGGGAGAGCTGAAGACTGTGATGATGAAGCCATTGGAGATCAAGAGATTGAAGTCCAACTTCCAGAGTTGATGAGGAGATTCTTGCTGGAAGCTGCTGAGGAGTATATGATTTATGAGCTAGGCAGAGCCCTAGAGTAGAAAGCCTGATTCACAAATATGGAAGGTCTTGTCTGCCTCCATTCTTTCTCTATGATTCAAAGTCTCTTTCAAATATCCACCTCCTTCCTTTGGAAGGATCAGTGAATATATTTGAAAGATAGAACTTTTGAGAGAAAACTGTCAGTATCATGTTAACAGTTAATGAGCCACCCTTGGTAGGCAATTGACTGTTTAACATTTAATTCATCTTATTGACTGATATTCCTCTTGGAGTTTGAGACTTGAAGAAAAGCCATTGTAGATTGAAGATTGATGATAAAGACCTTGCTTGGAGGCTGTGGAGATGGAGATTGATGCATTGCTTGAAGCTTGTAGCTGTTTGGAGATGACTTGAAGACAGATGTTGATGCAGAGCTGCTGTGGCTGTTTATTTTTAGCTGTTTCATTTCTGATGTATTGTGTGAATTTCCCAGATTGTATTGTTTGCTGTTTAACCTGCTGGGTTGAAAGTGAATCCTGTTCACTTTTGCCTATTGTTTTCTAGGTTCGAGGTTGAGTGGGACTCCCTTGCCTCGCTTGTATTGTTGCATCCATGCATTTTACTGCTTTATTGTATATATCTGCTGTTTCTGTTTTCGTTTATTCCCTTAGGATCTCTGTTTCTCTCTGCGCAAGAGAGGAGCATGATAGACATTAGGTCTTAACCCATGCATGATAACATTAGGGTAGACTTTATTCCCTTTTTAACCCTAGGATTTTAGAGTGTCATCTTTTCTTTCTTCAAAACAACAGAAAAACATTAATGAAGGTTATAACAAAATCAATTCATTTCTTCCGTCAAAAGATTTGAACAAACACAAACCTTTCTGCAATAAGAAAACCCTTGTTTAAGGTGAGATTTTTCATAAAAGACACTTGAACAGCTTGTGTCATGCGTAGCCCGAACTACGTTTGCTCTGATCTTCCATGCTGTGTGGAAGTACGTAGGCATAGGATGCGATATCCTAGCGAGCAACCTTCCCCATCCTCCCCCGTAGTTAGGCGAACTACGTTGACTCTGATTTCTCGTTCCAGACGGGAATACGTAGGCATAAAGTGCGATGCTTTTCCGAGTCATGTTTTCTTTTCTTTTCCGCCCTCATCCTTTAGTTTAGATAGAAGTGTAATCCGTACAAACCAAGCAAGCGTGGATCCCATCGAGTACGATGGACGTGAGGGGTGCTAATACCTTCCCCTTGCGTAACCGACTCCCGAATCCAGGTTTTGGTTGCGATGACCATACCTTTTCCCGTCTTTGCGTTAGGTTTACTCTGAGCGTTTCCTTTCCCTCCCGTGGGATAAATAACGCATGATGGCGACTCTTCTATCAGCCGGCGCCGATTTTCGCAGTAGCGACAGCTGGCGACTCTACTAGGGATCCAACGTCCCCTGGCTGCTAAGGACTGCGATGGTTCCTTATGCGTTTGGGATCCAACATCCCTTGAGCGAGTCAATCCTAGCGCTTGTTTTCCCGTCGAGGAATTTGTGTGGATTTATATTTCTGTCATTTACATTTCAGTATTTTATTATTGTTATTATTGCTGTACTGGGGTGTGATGGGTGTTCTATGATTGAGAGATAAGCCGGACCTGGGCTTGAGCGCACCTAGAATTAGAGTAGAAAGTAGTGGGCGCGTGCCGGCTTTGCTTGCATTAGTGTCTCATGAAATCTACACTCGAACGAGGTTCTTCTGGTTGGCTTCTTTTTCTACCCTTTGGGTCGAAGGGGTTGTTGGTCAGCTGAATTGTCGACTCCGGGAACCGATCATTTGGAAGTTGGCTAAGTGAGGCCTCTTCAGGATTTGATGATGCCACTCCTTTTGGGAATCGTATCATTAACCCTGAAAGTCTGTGACGCCGACGACCGCATAGGATGCCATACCTTTGTCAGTTACTAGGACCTCCACCTGTGAGAGGGTTTGGGGTTATGCAGGTAACTAGACCTTCAGATGCCGGTTATTTCTTGATCAAAGATCCTGGGTATTTATGGATAGTTGAGGTCTGTCAGAGACCAGGTGGAGTTATGATTTGAGGTCTGTCAGAGACCAGTCAGAGTTATGATATGAGGTCTATCAGAGACCAGTGTTGGAGCTTTGTTTTGGGTCTATCTGAGACCAGGGTTTGAGGAATCCTGGAGGGTCTATATGAGACTTTTGATATGATTCAGGCTTCTCAGCTATGGCATTTCGTCCCTGTTGCATGTTACTTGCATTGCATCGTTTGCATACCATTATCATTGCATCCCATTAACGTGTGTCTGTGCTGCAGGTGCATTCGCATATTCCCTGGTTCTAGTGCCCGGACTTCTGCTTATCGATCATGGCTGGTTTGAGGAAGACAGTTGCGTATAAGCTACCTACACCTGATATTACTCCTTTGCTTGGTCTGATGTCCCTTGCTGATGAGGAGGTTAGGAGAAGTTTCAGAATGAGCCATGGAAGATTGCTGAGATTAGTCTGCAAGCCAACTGCTGTCGAGATGAATGGGTTGTACACCTTGATGCAATTCTATGACCCAGCATTGAGATGTTTCACATTTGCTGACTTTATTTTGGGGCCTACTATTGAAGAGTATGTAGAGTTTACTGAGCTACCAGTACAGAACAAGGTTCCCTTTATTCATTCAGCTGCTGAGCCCAAGTTGGAGGATTTAGCTAAGGCCTTGCACATGAATGCTTCTGAGTTGTTAGTGACTTCTTGGCTTGGGGTTCCAGGTTTCTCCCTTGATTTTCTGGTTGGCAAAGCCCAGGAGTATGCCAAGAACAGGTGCTGGATAGTCTTTAATGCTATCCTGGCTCTATGCATTTACGGAATAGTGCTGTTTCCCAACTTACCCAATTTTGTGGATTTGGAAGCTTTCCATCTGTTTGCTGCTGGCAACCCGATGCCCACTTTGATTGGAGATCTCTATCATTCATTGCACTACAAAAATGAAAATAGAAGGGGAAAGACTGTTTACTGTTGTGCGCCGCTGTTGAACATGTGGTTTAAGAGCCATCTTCCCCTGAAGGGACCCTTTGTGGATAGTGCGACTACAGCTGACTGGCCAGAGCGTATGATGAGGCTGTCTTCTGAAGACATTGAGGGGTTTGACCGGGACTTGCTGGGGTCCGAGCTTATTTTCAGTTGTTCTGGGTATCCTATGTTCCTTTGATAGGAAGAAAAGGGTGTATCAACTACAACCCATCCCTGTTTGTCCGCCAGTTTGGATATGCGCTGAAGAACCCGCCTCAAGAGGAATAAGTACAGGAATCTCTGTACTTCACCGGTGATTTGAGTGGAGAGTTACTAGCCAAGCTTCGGCATGCCTGGATGCGCATTAACAGAAAAGGGAAGCCACTGTTGGGGAAGAATGATTGTCAGGCATATGCACCCTACAAAGTTTGGATCCAGGTGAGAGCAAGACAGTTATTGATGTCATTTCCAGCTGCGCCAGTCCCTGTTCATATTCCGGTGGAAGAGCCAACCACTGTTGCTACGGAGGTCTACGAGCAAGTTGTGAAAGAAAAGGAAGCCTTGATGAAGATTAATGAAGAGTTAGAGAAGGAGCTAGCTCAGATGCGGAGTGAGAAGAATAAGGCTGTACGTTCTTTCCAACAGCAGATCGAACTAGTAAACAGGCTAGGTGCTGAGTTGACTAAGGAGAAAAAGAAACGCGAACGGCTGGGTCAAGAGTTCAGAAGCTCTCACGACATGTTGGAGTCCAAAAAGAAAGCACTCGATGCCGCTCACCGAGAAATCTCTTCTTGTAATAAGACATGGAATGCTACGCTAACCAACAACAAAAAGAGGGAAGATAAATTGAAGCAGCAAATTTCTGACCTCGAAGAGCAGTTGAAGGCTAGCATTAAGAAGCATGAAGAGGAGGTAATGGCCAGATATAGTCTCCAAAGCGCATTGAACAAGGCCATCGAAGGCAGGAACAAAGTTGTGTCTCAGAAGCGGAAGCTAGAGGATCGCTTCGGAGAAGGGGCATGGGAGGAAACTGCTGGAGACGTGCGACGTGTGCTCAAACGAAGAAATCAACTTGTTGAAGGGCTGCTTACCCGGCCAAGTCATCCAGAGACCAAGAAGTTAATAGAAGAGTACCGGGCTTATGGGAGTACTTGATCATTTCATGTATTAACTTGTATGCTTTATTTGCATAGCGCTGACCATCACCAGGATTGTTGGTTGAGGTCATGCCTTCTTATTATACTCTCAGTGATATTGTATTCTTGGATTTCTCTGCAATGTACGAGGTTTTCTATGATTCGGCTCCAGTCACCGTATTGCTAGCACTGTCACTGCACTGGCACATGCACACTAGAATCGGGGAATGATAATCCCTAAAAGCACAGACACATTGCATTTTGCATACATACTCATATTTGCATTGCAGGTTTGTGAATCGTGTATCTTATCTCCTGCATCCGTTCCAGGTATTTTCAGGATTGCAGAAAAGCGGGTCCACCGTTACTCTACAAGGATTAACCAGAAGAAGATCATGGACAACGTGCAGAGTGAAATGCAAGAGATGCGTGACAGGATGACCCTGCTCATGCAAACCATGGAGACTATCGCCAAGGGACAAGAGCAGCTGCAGAATCTGGTTCAACCGATAGTCGCACGGGCTGAAAACAACGGGACACCGCATGGTGAAAATATTGCTGCTTCTCCCCGAGTTGAGAATCGTCAAAGTGCTGATGTTATTCCCGTAAACAGTTTGAATGCTGGAGAAACTGGTCCTGTAGGTGGAGGTGGGAATGCCGGTAATATGAATGTCAATGCGGATACTGCTGGAGTATTTGTGGGTAATGTCAACCAGGGTTTCAATGGGGGCGTTGAGAATGTCGGAATGAATGGTATTAATGGTAACCAGGGCTTCAATGGTGTGAATATGGGGTATGGCAGCACGGCTGGCGCCAAAGCTGGGTTTGGTGGCTATGGTAATCTTGGATATGGAGCTGGCGCATACAACACTCAAGAGATGGGTAATCTGAGGTATGACCCCAGGTATGTCCAAACGGGTCCGGGCCGTGATGCCGATTATGGTGGATATGATGCAGTACCTCGCTGGGAGGATCGTCAAGAGGATGTGTTCTCTGGTCAGAACGAGGGCTATGAAAGAGTCAGGGATGACAACCATCGGATGAGATTGCTAGAAGAGAAAGTGAATGGATTGGCCAGCCAGAATGCTCTTGGGCTGGATATGTCAAATATGGGATTAGTCCCAGGGTTGAGGGTCCCACTGAAGTTCAAAGAACCGTCATTTGATAAGTACAAAGGGGATACATGCCCTAGGGTGCATGTGCGCGCGTTTTACAGGCGTATGTCTGCATATTCTGAGGATGAAAAGATGCTAATGCACTTCTTCCAGGATAGCCTGTCAGGGCCATCGCTGGAGTGGTACATGAGCTTGAAGCCTACTCAGATCAGGAGTTGGAAAGAGCTGGCAGAGGCTTTTGTTCGACAGTATCAGTACAATAGTGATCTCGCCCCTAACCGAGTCCAGCTGCAAAGCATGTCTCAAAAGTCTAGTGAGAGCTTTAAAGAATACGCCCAGAGGTGGCGAGATCTGGCGGCTAGGGTGCACCCTCCGATGGTGGAGCGCGAAATGATGGATATGTTCATAGGAACTTTCTCTGGAATGTACTATGATCGGCTGCTCAATTTTTCGATGAGTACTTTCTCTGAGTTGATTTTGATGGGGGAGCGCATTGAAAACGGGGTAAAGATTGGTAAAATTCAAGCGGGCGAGTCCAGTTCCGCAGGAGGTAATAAGAAGACGTTTGGTGGTAAAAGGCAGGGTGATACCAATGCTGTATACAGTGCTCGACGAAGGAATAAGGGTCAAAACTGGCGTCAGCAGTCGCAAATTGCAAGTGTAACCATTCCAGGGCCTTCTCAGCAGCAGAGACAAGAACCACCGCAGCAGGCTCAGCAGCAGCCTAATAATAATCAGCGCAGACTTCAGAACCCGCGACCGAGGAGAGTATTCGAGGTACCGCCGGTATCATATGCAGAACTCCTTCAAACTTTGTTGAAATTGCAGCTAGTCGAGAAGAGGACCTTAGCACCACCAACTGGCCAGCCACCAGTCAGGTACGATGTTAATGAGCACTGTGACTTCCATTCAGGTGCACCAGGGCACAATATTGAAAATTGCCTGGCTTTCAAGCATAAAGTGCAGGATTTGCTCGATAGTACGGCTATTAACTTCGGGAAGGACGATCCCAATATCACACAGCAGCCAATGCCCAAGCATGGTGGGGCTGGGGCCAATGCAATCATGGTAGATGATGAGTTGAACTTGGTTTCAGAAGTGAGCGAGCTGAAAACCCCTTTGAGTTACGTAAAGCAGCGCTTGTTGAAAGGAGGAGTCTATCCCGGATGCAGCGAAGAGTGTGCTGACTGTTTGGTTCAACCTGAGGGTTGTGAGAAGTTGAAGAGGGGAGTTCAAAGTTTGATTGATAAAGGAATTTTGCAGTTTGACAGGGCTGTGGGGCGAGAGAAGTTTGTTAAGAAAGAATTTGAGAAAGAGCGCAGGGAGGTTGCTACGATCACCATTCCGTTCAAATCTGTGACGATTTCGGCATCATCGAAAAGGCCGACCATTACTATTACCAAGGCTAAGCCAACCCCTTTTGAAAGCACAAAGGCAGTCCCGTGGAGTTATGGTGCTGAAGTGTATTGCAACGGGGAGAAGATTGACTTGAATGATCCGCCAGCGGGATCCGTGGATAACGTCGTGGGAGCGGGTGGTATAACCCGGAGCGGGAGAATTTTCACTTCACCTGAGGTTGAAGCAGAGAGGCTCGCCAGAGGTAAGAACAAAGTTGTTGAGGGGGAATCTTCGAGAAGTAAAGAGAAAGAGCCGATAACCAAAGATGTGGAAGAATTCATGAGGTTGATCCGCAAGAGTGATTACAAGATTGTAGATCACCTGCAGCAGACCCCGTCAAAGATCTCCATATTATCGCTGCTGTTGTGTTCTGAGGCGCATAGAAATGCCCTGTTGAAGGTACTGGAGACATCTTTCGTGCCGCAAGAGATTTCAGTTAATCAGCTGGAGGGAGTTATGGCACATGTTAACGCTGGGCATGGACTGGGATTCACGGATTTTGACTTAACACCTCGAGGGCGTGATCATAATAATGCTTTGCACATCTCTATCGAATGCAGGGGCACCACTTTATCCCATGTGCTGGTAGACACTGGGTCCTCGTTGAATGTGTTACCAAAGAAAGCCCTGTTGAAATTGGATACCCGTGGGTTGTTGTGCACACCTAGTGATTTGGTAGTAAAGGCCTTTGACGGAACAAGAAGGTCAGTATTCGGTTCGATAACGTTACCCATTCAGGTAGGTCCGGAGGTGTTCGATACAATGTTTTACATCATGGATATCCAGCCTGCGTACAGCTGTTTGATCGGGAGACCTTGGATTCATGCCGCTGGGGCAGTAACTTCTACACTCCATCAGAAGCTGAAATATATGGTTGAGGGGAGTATTGTGACAGTGTGTGGCGAAGAGGACATCTTAGTCAGTCATTTGTCTTCCTTCAAGTACGTGGAGGTAGATAGAGAGATTCATGAAATGCTGTGTCAAGCGTTCGAAGGGGTGAAGGTTACAGAAGAAGCTCCATTAAAGAGTGAAGGGCTAGAGGTGGCAGTGTCCTCATATAAAGAAGCCAAGGCATTGGTACAAGCAGGAGAAACTCAGAAGTGGGGGAAAGTTCTGGACATTCCAGTGAAGCAAGATAAGTATGGCTTGGGGTACCGCCCATCTCCCTCGCAGAGTGCGCCTAAGTACAAGGGACCTGTCGTGTTCACGCCCGGAGGAGTTAGCTTCGAAAGGATTAATGTCGTGTCTGATACTGAGGAAGCGGATAGCGATTGCGACATGGACGCATGGATTCGACCCAGCACGCCGGGGCAAAGCCTATGCAACTGGTCCATCCAGGACGTCATCCAAGTCACCAAACAGTAATGCATTGTTTTTTCAATCATTGTATGATCACATGCCTTGCCCGGGGCATCGATGATCTTGTCTTAGGGCCTAACTGTTTACCTGTATGTTTGCATGATTAATAAATGACGGCGTTTTTTACATTCAAATGTTGTGATCCCTTTCTTTCTGTTTTTATTTTTCAATAAAATGGCAGCGTAGTTATGCATTTCATCATTTTGAAGCACTTAACCGTTTCCCTCGCAGGATTCATGAATTTTCAGATGACACCTGTTGCACCCCAAAATTTGCTCAACCTTTTCTTACCTGGTTTATGTTTCATTTTCATTAACATTTGCATAGTTCTAACATTTGCATATCATAGCATATTATTATTTAGCAGGGGATCAAGTGTGATTCATGTCAAAAGAAGCCTAACCAGAGGTCTTATTCAAGTTCGAGAAGTCACCAAGGTCATCAGAAGTTGGTTTGAGGTTTCAAGAAGTTTAAATGCTCATGTGGATTTTTCTCCTATCTTAAGGACCATTGAAGACCATCAGTGGGATGTGAAGCTTGGATTGTGAATAAAGGATGTGTATAGATCTCATGGAGTGCCTAGAAGGCCATGTTGAAGCTTAATCAGGTCATTGTGCCAATTGCAAGAGTTACAGATGAAGTGGATGCAACTAGGGTTCCATCCGGGTAATCCTAAGACAAGTTGAGCAAATCGAAGAGGGTCAAAGCCCATTTCTAAGTCATTGAGATCTTTAGATGATATGTCAAAGCATTTGAGACATTTTTTCAAGTCTAATCAAGAAGAATCAAGAGTGGTTGGAGTTGCTAAGTCAGGGTTCCTAGGGTAAAATCCCATGTTTAATGCAAAACTTCCAGGCCATGTAAATCAAGAGATAAGTATCAAATGACTTTGACCTCCACATGAATGTTGTGGAGGATGTTCATAGCTTTAATTTGAGTACTAGAAGTCATCCATCTGATTTATAGAACTCAAGTTACAAGCCAGACAAGTTACAGGTCCTCGGATGCATCTGAAATTTGTCTGCGAAAATCATCTGACTTCCAAGCTATTTTTGACCTAGAAGGAGGTTTCACCTGAATTTTTGGCCAACATGAAAGTTGTTCCTCATGATCTTAGCTTTCTAAATTGTACTATAAGTCTTCCATCTGATTTGTAGAACTCAAGATATGAGGTTTATAAGTCATAGGTATTTTTGGAAGGTGAGATTATAGGTCATTTTCAATCGTAGGTCAAAATCTCCAACTTGCACTCTTCAAATGGAGATTTGTTCAACATGAAAGTTGCTTAAAATGGAATTTTAAGTGAAACCAAGTGGTCATGTGGAATTGGTTTGGCTCATAGCAAAAAGTCACTTAAAATGGCCTAAAAAAGGGAATTTTTCAAATGGATTAAGGAGGGAAAATTGACTTTTTGAGTTAGAGGACCAAAACATGTCATATGAATACATTTTTTGAATGGAAATCACATTCTAAGCACATTGGCATTGGCAGAATTTTGAGCATAGGCCAAGTTTTGGGAGTTGTCATTTAGATTACTTCACCATGAAGTTACATAATCAAAAACAACCATTGGATCAAATACAAGGATCAAATCCCAGCCCTTCACACTCCACCTACTGTTATTAGTTGAATTGAATCATCTTGGAGCCAAAACATTGCCATTTTCGTGTACCTTCAAGAGCAAAAAGTGGTGAAATTTTGAAAATTCATTTTGGGCCTAGAGGCAAGGATTGGGCTTTCTTTGGATCCATATCCATTGTATATAACATTTCTAACCTTCACAAATCATCATAATTCGAATTTGGAGGCAAAAAGCTCAAGAACAAAGTTGAAAAAGTGATCCAATTGATATCAAAGACTTGTCTTCCCTAGATCACATTGGTAAAGTACTGAAAAAAAATGCCCTTTTATCAGCGCAGAAAATTAACTTTCTTTCACGAGCTTTACTGCTTCCATTCTTTGTACCAGGGATAAAAAAGAAATTGCGTATAGCAAGAAAGGAAGAAGAATGATAGATGACTAAAGTAGGTACTGGGACCTTTTGGAACATGATTAGGGAAAAAAAGAATATCTAATAGACTGATACGTACGAGCGAACAATAGTTCTTATCTCTTCTCTGTACCGGTAAAGTGTTCAACATGAAAGTTGCTTAAAATGGAATTTTAAGTGAAACCAAGTGGTCATGTGGAATTGGTTTGGCTCATAGCAAAAAGTCACTTAAAATGGCCTAAAAAAGGGAATTTTTCAAATGGATTAAGGAGGGAAAATTGACTTTTTGAGTTAGAGGACCAAAACATGTCATATGAATACATTTTTTGAATGGAAATCACATTCTAAGCACATTGGCATTGGCAGAATTTTGAGCATAGGCCAAGTTTTGGGAGTTGTCATTTAGATTACTTCACCATGAAGTTACATAATCAAAAACAACCATTGGATCAAATACAAGGATCAAATCCCAGCCCTTCACACTCCACCTACTGTTATTAGTTGAATTGAATCATCTTGGAGCCAAAACATTGCCATTTTCGTGTACCTTCAAGAGCAAAAAGTGGTGAAATTTTGAAAATTCATTTTGGGCCTAGAGGCAAGGATTGGGCTTTCTTTGGATCCATATCCATTGTATATAACATTTCTAACCTTCACAAATCATCATAATTCGAATTTGGAGGCAAAAAGCTCAAGAACAAAGTTGAAAAAGTGATCCAATTGATATCAAAGACTTGTCTTCCCTAGATCACATTGGTAAAGTACTGAAAAAAAATGCCCTTTTATCAGCGCAGAAAATTAACTTTCTTTCACGAGCTTTACTGCTTCCATTCTTTGTACCAGGGATAAAAAAGAAATTGCGTATAGCAAGAAAGGAAGAAGAATGATAGATGACTAAAGTAGGTACTGGGACCTTTTGGAACATGATTAGGGAAAAAAAGAATATCTAATAGACTGATACGTACGAGCGAACAATAGTTCTTATCTCTTCTCTGTACCGGTAAAGTGTTCAACATGAAAGTTGCTTAAAATGGAATTTTAAGTGAAACCAAGTGGTCATGTGGAATTGGTTTGGCTCATAGCAAAAAGTCACTTAAAATGGCCTAAAAAAGGGAATTTTTCAAATGGATTAAGGAGGGAAAATTGACTTTTTGAGTTAGAGGACCAAAACATGTCATATGAATACATTTTTTGAATGGAAATCACATTCTAAGCACATTGGCATTGGCAGAATTTTGAGCATAGGCCAAGTTTTGGGAGTTGTCATTTAGATTACTTCACCATGAAGTTACATAATCAAAAACAACCATTGGATCAAATACAAGGATCAAATCCCAGCCCTTCACACTCCACCTACTGTTATTAGTTGAATTGAATCATCTTGGAGCCAAAACATTGCCATTTTCGTGTACCTTCAAGAGCAAAAAGTGGTGAAATTTTGAAAATTCATTTTGGGCCTAGAGGCAAGGATTGGGCTTTCTTTGGATCCATATCCATTGTATATAACATTTCTAACCTTCACAAATCATCATAATTCGAATTTGGAGGCAAAAAGCTCAAGAACAAAGTTGAAAAAGTGTTGAAAATTCAAATTTCGAATTCTCCGATTTACTCCGTTTCAAGTTGAATTGAAGATTGTAGAAGCTTTATTGTGGATCATTGAACGTGTTTGGATCATTTTCTTCAAGCTTTAGCAAGGATTGAAGGCTCGGTGGAAGTTCTCCACTAGGTAACTTTAATTTAACCTTACACTCTCAATACTTGATGATTCTTCGCCATTTTTGTTGCATTACGATCCTTGAAGCATGTAGATCGATTATGGATCATAATTGTTTGCGTTTGTGACGATCGATTTTCGGAGCTCCAAACTTGTTGTTTCGGTTTGATCATTTCTTGAGGTGTTTTGCTTGAATTTTCATGGATCTATAACCTACATAACATGAGAATGATGTTAGGATAAAATTAATTGAGTTTTGATGAACTTTTGTTTTTGTGCACCAAACTTGTTATTCGTTTTTCTCTTTAATGGTGAAGAATCAATGAAAAATAACGGTAGATTTGGATTCCTTGTCGCGAGTAGATAAATTTTCATATAAAATTTGTAAAAAACGGATGAAAATTGCATTTAGTATGTGTTATTCATGAACACATGGTGGTTGGACAAAGGAAGAAGACAACCGAAGGGGTTCCGACGGCGGTTTCCGGCTGGGGAGGGGGAGGCCGCGCGGCCGTTGGATTTTGCTGGAGAAGGAGACCAAGTCTCCTGATCCAAGGGCGCGTAGAGCGCCACGTGTGCAGAACGCCAAACGGCGTCGTTTTAGTCAAAAGGGGGAGGGGATGCACGCGGGTTCAACTCCCGCTGAGTGCATTTGCCACTTTGCCATTTGCTGTTTTGTGTTTAGTTTTGTTTATTTATTTGTTTCATTGTTTTATTTGGTTTGCTGATTTTAGAATTTCGTATGGGCCTAGCTGCTATCCGCCCCCCCTTAAGCCCAGTCCATTTGTTTGCACTTGTTTTGTTTGCTAGTTGCACCATTTAATTAGTATTTTCGTTTTTAAATTCTGCTTTGCATGCTGTTACAAATTAATTCGAATAAAATAGTTCCAATATCATAAAAATTCCCAAAAAATATTTTTCATAAACCTTGAGATGTCTAGTTCATTCTGAATATTTTTATTTTATTTTTTTAGTTTATTTTCTATTTTTAAATGAATTAAATACCGGAGCTATTTTATTTGATTTAATTTGTAGTTCTGTTCTTTCTTGATTTTATTTCCATGCTTATTTTCTTATTTTTGCGTGATCCTTTTTTGAGCATTGTTTTAACATGTTAATTGATCTTTGGATATT
Source organism: Lathyrus sativus (assembly GCA_963859935.3). Classification (NCBI taxonomy): domain Eukaryota; kingdom Viridiplantae; phylum Streptophyta; class Magnoliopsida; order Fabales; family Fabaceae; genus Lathyrus; species Lathyrus sativus. The sequence continues at coordinate 326,435,665 of OZ012739.1, forward strand.
TTTTTCATAATTTTTAAGTGCTGTTTCCATGTGATTTGAAGTGCTTTTTGTTCTCTCTCCATTTCTGCCTTGGTTTAGGACACTCTTGGTGTTTGCCCTTTGTTGTGGCCTTTCCCTTTTGATTTTCAATCCCTCCTTTTGACCCCTGGTTCCTAGTACCTTGGGGGTCCTTTGAGATTTTAATTGGCATTTTTAGATGCATTTTCATATTTTTCATGTATTTTGCAAGTCGCTTCATGTGTGTGCTTCTCTACTTGTGCACTTGGTTTGTTTTGCTTCCAAAAGCTTGGTTGTGCATTAGTGATGAATTTAATTCTGATTGTTTCATGTTACGGGCTTGTTATAGGTCTTGTGTGTTGATTCATAGGTCTTTAACTTGTGCATAAGTTGTTCATTTGATTTCATACTTTCATGTTTGCATATTGTGTCCATATAATTGGTGTTTACTTGCATTGTTTGGTGTTATTGTTGGCATTTGCTTGTGATGTTTTACTTTAACTTTTGAGATCTCTTCTTCTCATCCCCATTCTGTCCAATGACCTTGGTGTGTCATTTAAGGTGGCTTGGTCCCTCCTTAGGAGGAACTTGAAGTTTACCTAAAGTGATGAATCCATGAGGACTTTTTCTCATTGTTTTTGTCATTTGTGTATTTGCTTTTGATGCATCTTTCTTCTACCTTTTTCTTGCATTCCCATATGCATGCTTGGTCGAGACGAGCTTGTGGAGGCCGCTGCCCCACACACCTTTTCCTCCCACTTTCATTCTAATTGTGCATTTGATGTGTGCATTCATTCATTTGCATGTTTTATTTGTCATTTCTTCTTCTTCTTTTGTCTTCTTTTCCTTAGGATTTCTAACCTCTCTTGTTTAAGAGGGGTTATGATAGACATTTAGGTCATAAACATGCATGATAACATTAGGTAGATATTTCCCTCTTGTAATCCCAACTTTAGGTGCATTTTGCATGACAACTTTTAGGGTTTGGTCCAGTCCCCCCTTAGTTTATCCCGTTCTCTTCTCATCTTCAAACAACTTCAATTCACTTAATAAATGCAATGGATGTTGTGCCATAAGCCTTGTACTTGGGAAATGGTGATTGAGTGGCTACCTCTCAATTGCCTAGAGTGTTTAGTGTACGTCCTTAGGACGATATGCGACGCATTCGATCCTAGGTTTTAGACTTTGTTACAACATACATCATGAACACTGTAATTCAAAACACTTCTTCCTTAAAAGACTTCAAACAAACAATTCAAACTCTTTTTGTCCTCTTGGACTTTTAATCAAGAAAAACCCTTTCATAAGGAGATAAAAAACTGTCATACAAACCTGTGTCTTCCGTAGTTACCCGAACTACGTTTGCTCTGATCTTTCATGCCGTGTGAAAGTACGTAGGCATAAGACGCGATGTCTTAGCGAGCAACCTTCCCTCCTTTCCCGTAGGTAGGCGAACTACGTTGACTCTGATTTCTCGTTTCAGACGGGAATACGTAGGCATAGAACTGCTGTGTTTTGCCGAGTCACTTTTGTTTTCTTTTGTCCATAGACCTTTTAGTGTAGATAGTTAAACACACCCTTTTAGATAGACAACAAGCGTGGATCCCATCGAGTACGATGGACGTGAGGGGTGTTAATACCTTCCCCTTGCGTAACCGACTCCCGAACCTAGGATTTGGTTGCGATGACCATTCCTTTCCCTCTTTGCGTCAGGTTTACTCTGAGCGTTTCCTTTCCCTCCTTTGGGATAAATAACGCACGGTGGCGACTCTTCTGTCATTTGTCGGCGCCGATTTTCGCAGTAGCGACAGCTGGCGACTCTGCTGGGGACAGGAATATCCCCTATGCGAGTCAATCCTAGCGCTTGTGTGTTTTCTTTTGGGTGTTGTATATATGTACTTTATTCTTTATTTACTTCCGCATTTTACTTTCCGCATTGTATCATACTTGTTGTGCTGTGGGGAGGGAAGTTCTATTGAGTGATAAGCCGGACCTGGGCTTGAGTACAAACCTAGAATTAGTTGTGGAGATTAGTGGGTGGACCTGTTTGCTTAGCAGACACAGTTCCCTACGAAATTCGCGCTCAGACGAGGTTCTCTTTGATGATTTCCTTTCCGATCCTTAGGATCCGATTGGGAGTTGGATCTGAGAGTTGTCGACTCTGGGGACTGTCATTTGGGATTCAGCTAAGTGAGGCCGCTTCAAGAGATGATGATGTCACACCTTCTGGGTATCGTATCGTCGTTTCTTGAAAGTCTGTGACGCTGATGACCGCATAGGATGCCGAACCTTATCAGTGGATAGATCCATACATGCGAGTGGGCGGGTTATGCAGGAAACTTTGACCTCCAGACTACCCAGTTCTTGACAGTGTGAACCAGTGTTCATGGTACCAAGGGGTTTCTTATGTCAGTGATTTGTCAGTGCTAAAGCGAAGCGCCGGTTCTTCTCAAGCTGCAGCACAACAAGCTTGATCCTCTGCTACATGTGCATTCTCATTTGCATTCTTTTCATCTACATTTCATTAACGTGTATTTGTGCTGCAGGTATACATTTCCCTCCCGATTCCAGTGGTCCTGTTCTTCATTCTTGACATGGAGCCTTTGAAGAGGACGATTGCTTACAGGTTTCCTACTCCAGATGTCAGTTCCCTGAGGAGTTTGATTGCTATGGCTGATGCGAAGGTGATGGAGGATTTTAGACAAGCCTATGGGAGATTAGCTAGAGTTGTCTGCAGACCTTCTTCCTTTGAGATTAGTGGAGTTTATACCCTTCTACAGTTCTATGACGCTCCATTAAGGTGTTTTGTCTTTCCAGATTTCGTTTTGGCGCCTACATTGGAAGAATATGCCGATATGCTAGGAGTGCCTATCCTTGATCAGATGCCTTTCGTTCATGTTGATGCTAAGCCAGATTTGGCTAAACTTGCCGCTATTTTACAGTTGGATGTTAAGGAACTAGAAGGGAAACTGATTGAGAGGAAAGGGACTTATGGGTTTCTCTTACCTTTTCTTGTTGAGAAAGCCCAGAAGTTCGCTAAGAACGGATGCTGGATCGTGTTTAGTGCTATTCTGGCACTTTGCATTTATGGTATTGTCTTATTTCCGAATCTCCCAGATTTTGTTGATGTGGATGCTTTTTACTTACTAGCTTCGGGGAATCCCGTACCTACTCTTCTAGGAGATGTCTATCATTCTGTGCACCACAAGAATGAAAACCGAAGAGGGAAGAATGTCTCGTGTTGTGTCCCTTTGCTCTATAGGTGGTTGATGAGTCACATGCCTAAGAGTGGTAAGTTTGTGGATACTATTGCTACCTCAGAGTGGTCTGAGAGGATGATGGGTTTGACTGCTAAGGATATTACGTGGTTTGATAGGGATTTGCTTGGTATGGATATTGTTTATAGTTGTGGTGGATTTCCTAACGTTCCCTTGATTGGACGTAAAGGTTGTATTAACTATAACCCTTCTCTTCTTGTGAGACAGTTTGGCTATGCTTTAAGGGACTCTCCGGTTGAAAACGAAATACAGGAATCTCTGTATCTCACAGGTTTATTAGACGGAGACGTTTTGGTCAGATTGAGGCGTGCTTGGGGTAATATTCACAGAAAAGGAAAAATTTCGCTTGGTAAGAGTGATAGTCGAGCTTACGATCCTTATCGGCTATGGATCCTTGAGAGAGTTAGGACTTCTTTGATGCCATATCCTGCTGCAGAACCTTTGTATCTTCCGGTGATTGAGGAACCTACTTCAGTAGAAATTGAGAAGTATAACAAGCTGCTAGCTGAGAAGGAAGAGTTGCAGAGAGCAAATGAAGAGCTAGAGAAAGAGATTTTCCAACTTCGGTGTGAGAAGAGTGAGGTAACTTTCACGGTAAAGAAGCAGACCGAGATGATTAATAGGTTGGGTTCAGACTTGACTGAAGAAACCATAAAGAGAGAGAAAGTAGGAGCAACCCTGAATGGTGTTAGTAGTGTACTGGCTACTAAGAAAGAACTTCTAGACAAGGCTTATTCTCGACTTTTTAAATGGGAATCTTTGTGGAATACAACACTTACTAAGCGGAAGGAGCGTGAAGATAAGTTGAAGCTTCAGATTTCCTACTTAGAGGAGCAGATCAGTGCTAAGGATGCGAAGATTGCTGAAGAGATAGCTCTTAGACGAGACGTTGAGTCTAGAGTGAGCAACATGGTCAAAGAGACTACGGGTGGCGAATTGAAGGCTGGCTCCAAGAGATGCAGGGTTGATGAGTGTTCTAGCAGAAGAACTTGTGAAGAGGACGCCAAAAAGCTGAGATCCACTGTTGAGCGGCATGCATTACTGATACAGGAGCTAATCTCTAGACTAGGTCATTCGGAGACGATGGGGATATTGGAAGATGTCAGAGCTCGCCATTTGGCCTGATTTATCTTTGCTTTACTCTTGTTATTTTCACTTGTATTCTGACCATTGCCAGACTTGTTGGCCGAGGTCTTTTTAGTTGTATTCAGTTGTACCTTTGTACTCGGCCTCTGGGCATTTGTTTATGAATGAGGTTTCTGTTTATGCGGTTTCCTATTTCAGACTCCATTGTCGTCATGGCTTCATCTCCGAAACTAGAATCGGGGGGGAGAAATTAACCTGTTGCATATTTACACGTGTGCATTTGCATATTCATATTGCATGACAGGTATATTTTTGAACTCGAATCTTATGTCCTGCATCTTGAAGGTTGTTTCAGGATTGACGAACAGAGAATTCACCGGTACGCTACGAGAAGCAACAGTAAGAAAATCATGGATCAAGTACAGTCTGAGATGCAGGAGATCCGGGATAGGTTGGCCCAATTCATGCAGACCATGGAGGCTGTGGCTAAAGGCCAGGAACATCTTCAAACTCTGGTGCAACCACTGCTGGCACGAGCGGCTGGTAATATTGAATACAACTCTGTTCATGTTGATACTCCTCGTAGGGAAGAGGCGATACCAAATGCTGGTGAAACTGGTTTTGGCAACGGCAACACTGATAACAGAAATGCCAATGAGAATATGGAAATTAACAGGAATGTTGGTATTAACACTGGTTTCGGTGACAACAATCAGGGTCTTGGCTTCGGTAATCAGGATGGCAATGATGGCTTCAATACTCAGGGCTTCGGCAATGGAGGGTTTGGTGATAACAATCAAGGTTATGGTAATAATGGCTACGACAATGCTGGGTTTGGCAATGTGAATACCACTGGCGCTGGGATGGGTCCTTTCAATACTGGTTTTGGGACAGTGGCTGCTAATCAAGAGCTGGGCAATCTGAGGTATAACCCCCGGTTCTTCCAAAGTGGTCATGGTCATGGTCGTAATGTTGCTTTTGACGGATATGGTAATCAGGGGCCGTACTGGAATAGAGATTGTCAGGAAGATGCCTTTTCTGGGCAAGGCATGGGCTTTGAGGGGCCCACTGATAGTGATCGCAGGATTAAGATGCTGGAGGAACAGATGAGAGGTATAGCCAATCAAAATTCTGCAGGTTTGGACATGGCTACCATGGGGCTAGTTCCTGGACTGAGAGTGCCATTGAAGTTCAAAGCTCCTACTTTCGATAAATATAAAGGAGATACATGCCCACGGGTTCATGTGCGTTCATACTGTCGCTACTGCAAAAATCGGCGCCGGCTGAACAGAAGAGTCGCCACCATGCGTTATTTATCCCAAAGAGGGAAAGGAAACGCTCGAGGTAAACCTACCGCAAAACGGGGAAAGGAATGGTCATCGCAACCAAAACCTAGATTCGGGAGTCGGTTACGCAAGGGGAAGGTATTAGCACCCCTCACGTCCGTCGTACTCGACGGGATCCATGCTTGCTTTCTTATCGAAAGGATTGTTATTCTATCTACACTAAGGGTTAAGGGTTAAAAGAAAATAAAATGACTCGGCAAAGTATCGCACTTTATGCCTACGTATTCCCGTTTGGAACGAGAAATCAGAGTCAACGTAGTTCGCCTACCTACGGGAAAGGAGGGGAAGGTTGCTCGCTAGGATATCGCATCCTATGACTACGTACTTTCATACATCATGAAAGATCAGAGCAAACGTAGTTCGGGCCACGTACGACACAAGTCTGTCTTGATTGTTTTTATTCCTTCTGAAAAAGGGTTTTCCTGATTACTGGTCCAAGCGGACAAAAATGACGTTTTGATGAGTTCACATTCTTTTACGGAAAAAGTGTCTTTTATTGTGTTTGAAATCTTATTGTGTTTTTCTGTTTGTTTTGAGAAAGAAGAGACAGAACTCTAACCTATGGTTGCAAAGGGAATCAAACTAACCTAATGTTATCATGCATGGGTTAAGACCTAATGTCTATCATGTTCCTCTCCTGCGCAGAGAGAAACAGAGATCCTAAGGGAATAGACGGAAACAGAAACAATATCAGATATATACAGTAAAGCAGTAAAATGCATGGATGCAACAATACAAGCGAGGCAAGGGAGTCCCACTCAACCTCGAACCTAGAAAACAATAGGCAAAAGTGAAAAGGATTCACTTTCAACCCAACAGGGTAAACAGCAAACAATACAGTCAGGAAAACCAATCAATACATCAGAAACGAAATACAACAAAAATAAACAGCCACAACAGCTCTGCATCAACACCTATCTTCAAGTCATCATCAAACAGCTATAAGCTTCAGGCAAGCATCAATCTCCATCTACACAGCCTTCAAGCAAGGTCTTTGATCATCAGTCTTCAGTCTACAGTGGCGTTTCTTCAAGTCCCAAACTCCAGGAGGAATATCAGTCAACCAGATGAAGTGAATGAATGTTAGACAGTCAATTACCTACCAAGGGTGGTTCATCAACTATTAACATTAAACAGACAGTTTTCCCTCAAAAGTTCTATCTTTCAAATACATTCACTGGTCCTTCCAAAGGAAGGAGGTGGATATTTGAAAGAGACTTTGAATCATAGAGAAAGGATGGATGCAGACAAGGCACTCCATGTTTGAGAAACAAGCTTTCTAATCTAGAGCTCTGCCTAGCTCCTAAACCCTAGTCTCCTCAACAGCTGCTAGCAAGAATCTCTTCTTCAACTCTGGAAGTTGGACTTCAGTCTCTGGATCTCCAATGGCTTCATCATTACAAGTCTTCATCTCTCCCAATCCCCAGGCAATCCCAGTACCCCACACAAACAAGCAATAATCCCCAGAGGGCACACCACATCAGTCAAACAAATACAGATAGTATTAATAGTAGTAGGGGAATCCTAATGATTTCTAAGGGATCTAATAACTACCCATAGTCCCTATAGTCCCATATCTAAAATGTACAATCTCTAAATCCTAAGGGAAATGATTCAATTCTCCTAAGTCATCACTTAAACCCTAATTTTGTTCATGTTGTTCTCTCCTAAACTAATCACCTAAAATTAATTCCTAAAAATATATGAACTAATTTTTATATACAAGATACATGTCTAAACTAATCAACCTAAAAAGAATGGATTAAAAATGCTAAAGCATCTATTAGAACAAAAATCATCAAATTTAAGTATCAAACTAGACTTAATAAAATGCTATTTACAAGAAAAATGCATGAAAAATATTAAAACAAAATAAAATACCATTTTTATTTTTCTATATTTTTCTAGACATAATAATGGACCTATAGCAAAAAGAAGGAATTAAAAATCTCAATTTTCCTATTTTTTATGATTTTTTTAAAGATGAGAAAATATTAAAGAAATTAAAATAACAAAATATGAAATAAAATGGGGAGGGGTGTCAGAAGTAAACTCGCCCAGTTGTATTCTCCATTGGGCCAAGAACCAGGGGTGTGAATAACAATTCCATTAAGCCCAACGCGCTCAGAAAAAATCACATGAAAATTGCCAGAAAAAAGAATAGATCCGCGGTGCAGATAGCATTAATATCACGTGTAAATTGGTGGGCCTATCAATTGGGGGGTGGGGATAGAAATCTGATCCAAAGCCCAACGTTTCATTTTAAATGAAACGCGGTGTTTCACTGCACAGCTTCCCTCCATTTTTTAAATTGAATTTGGACCACACGATTGGATGAGAAAGTCAAATAACCAGGACAATCGGACGGCTTCCCTTCATCGTCCCCAAACTAAAACCCTAGCACTCAGAAAATTCCCCCCATGCAGCCATGCTCAGGTACCTCGTGCTCCTTCAATATGCCATGAAAAGCCACGATCCAAAGACCAAAATTGCTCCCCATATCCCCAAGAATACAATGGTACACCTAGTTTTCACTGAAACATCGTATCTCTCTCTAACAGAACGCATCAACATTAGGGTTTCACCATTTTCAACTGATATCGACCTCTCCAATTCTCTCTAAGTCTTGCCCTAAATTAATCCATATCTTGCACTGATCACCATAAGCTACTCATTCAAGATTGTCATGCAATATCCTAATAGTTACAAGCCTCAACAGTTCATGTACTCCATGGCCAATCTTCATGAAACCTCTCCAAACTCACCAGAATCAGTCATCTAACTATGCTTAACCATTCTATACTAACAAACCTCTAGGATCCTAACTAAATAGTGCAATTCGAATAGAAACTGACCTGGTGTAAAATGGTGAAAACAGATGCCAAAACCTCTTGATCCAATGCTTGCAAGGAGTGGTGATTGATCAGGGAACCTGTTCTTGAGTTTTGTATGCACTGAATCTTGTTCAATTCCCTTGGATCTTGCAATTCCAAGCTTCTTGCTTCTTGGATGATGGAAGTGTGTGGCACGGGTTCTACTCCAATCTACCAAATTCTTGTGAGAATTGCAATCTAGGAATGATGATGATGAAGATCAGATCAAGAATGGTGAAGATTGGTGAAGATTTGAGGTAGTTTGAGAAGCTTTTGCAAACATGGAAGATTGGTATGAAACTTGGGTTTTGAACAATATGGAGCACCAACCCTTGCATGAATCTTCTCATATCAATATATACATGACATTAGAACCTCCTAGAAACTTGGAGAAACTTCCCTTGTATGATTTCCCTTGGATTTGGCTTATGTTTCTTCCTTTGTAAGCAACCTTGAATAACTCCCAAAATTTGAACTAACCTCAAAATTCAACTTTAGCCAATGTTATCAAAATGACTTTTCCATTCAAAATGACCTATAATTTTGTCCCATTTGGCCAAAATATGAAAAATCTCATTTTAAGTCCTTTTTTATTCATTAAATCCAACAATTTTGAAACCTTGTGCTATGAATCTTTCCAATCTTTCATGATCACTTTTCTAGACTCAAAATGTCATTTGGAGCAAGTTTGGTGTTGTAAAGTTTTCCATTTGAAGCTTCCTTGTATGAGTTTTGGGCATAGGCTTGAAATGACCTGTAATTCTCAGATGACCAAAATACCCTTTGCTTGCCAAGACCATAAGTAGAGTTCCACAAATCATATGAAGGGATACCATACCATTATAGAAAGCTAAGACAATGAGGAACAACTCTTATGTTGACAAGAAATTCATTTGAAATCTCCTTGAGGGGTAACAATAGCTTGGAAGTCAAGTCACTTTCACAGACAAAATTTCAGATACCTCAGATGACCTGTAACTTGCAAGGACCATAACTTGAGTTCTATAAATCTCCTCAATGTCTTCTACCACTAAAATTAAAGGTATTGAGATCCTCTACAAGTTTCATGTTGACCAAGGATCCATTTGAAGCTTGCACTTTGACTTATCTTTCTTGGAAATTTGACCTAAACTAGGGGATTTTACACAGAAACCCTAATTTAGAAACTCCTCTTCTCCTTGATTTCTCTTGAATTATTCTTGACATATCACCATATCCTTCTTTAAATGCCAAATGATGAACCCCACATCTCTCCAATAGCCCTTAATGCCTTTCAATCAGTCAGTTGACCTAGAGTTGACCCAGGGTTGACCTAGATGAAACCCTAGTTGACTGTCTTCACCTGCAATACTTATGCTCACCTCAATGACTTGTCTCCTTCTCCAAATGACTTTCTAATTCCTCCAAGATGTCTAGATACTCTCCATGCCTTCAATTCACAGCTCATAACTTCTTTGTTAATCCTCAGATACCCTCAGATAGGAGATGGATGCACTTGCTTGATCCATTGACTTTCCAGCCTTCCAATTCTTTCTGATGACTTGAATGAGATTGATTTAGGATAATAACCTCTTGATAGGCCTCTAGAGATGAGAATAATGATTGGTCCCCTATTGGATGACTTACTATGCTTATGCTATGCAGATGAGTGGATTATGTGCATGACCCTATATGCAGATGCTAATGATATTGAAACACAAACCAAGTGAATAAGGTTGAGCAAATTTTAGGGTGCAACAGCTGCCCCTATTCGAGCGACTTGGACCCGATTGGGTGAAGAGCGAACGGCCTTCAAACATTCGAGGTACGAGACGGTTGAATACTAAGAACCCGGAAATTTGCCAACCGCAGAAATAAACTGCACCACTGCTTGGGGAACGATATTCATCAACTGAATCCGACTGCTTACAGCAACCCACTGATCTCGTGATGGGGATTATTTTCATCAGCCTGCAACAGACTTTATCATCGCAATGATAGATTTTTATCCACGTTAGGACGCCTGTGTCGTCAACACAAAGAACTCTCAACTAAACTCGTCCACGTTAGGAAAAATCTCGACAACTTCACTGGGGATGGCTCGTCTGCCTCTCATCAGGAATAAATCGTCCACGTTAGGACTAAACCCTTCCACGTAAGGAACACATCGTTCTTCCACGTAAGGAATCAATCTTTCCACGTCAGGGACGCTATCTTTCCACGTAAGGACACATTTTGATTCGTCCACGTAAGGACTCCAACTTGATATGTCCACGTAAGGACTCAACCTTTCCACGTAAGGAATAACATTCTGGATCTGTCCACGTAAGGACTCCAAGCTTTCCACGTAAGGAATACGATTTTTATTCGATCTGTCCACGTAAGGACTCCATCTTTTTTCTGAATCTGTCCGCGTCAGGACTAAACTTTCCACGTAAGGAATACGTCTCTTTTTTTCCCGATTTGCCCACGTAAGGACTCTCTTCTTTCCACGTAAGGAACCCGTCTTCTTTCCACGTAAGGAAACTAATTTTCTTCCACGTAAGGAATACATCTTAATCTGTCCACGTAAGGACTCCAATCTTTCCACGTAAGGAATACAATCTTCGTTCCACGTAAGGAATATCATTTCTTTTCCACGTAAGGAATACTTCTTTTTCTACGTAAGGAAACCGATCTGATACGTCCACGTAAGGACTCAATCTTTCCTCTGATGAAATAATAGAACCTGTTCACGTTAGGACTTTCACGTCTTCGACTTGCTGGGGAAGTGAGACTTATCCATGTCAGGACTCATACTTTGCTCACAGCGCGGAGGAGGATAAATTTGCCCACGTCAGGACTCTCGCATCTTGACGACACGAAGAACTATAAACCTGTCCACGTCAGGACGCACATTTCACCATCACGAATAAAGCTAGCTGCTGGAAATAAATTGTCCACGTCAGGACACCAACACGAAGAGTAACCCACTTTTGTCCACGTCAGGACTTCCTATTTAAGTAATTCTGAGTAATCGAACCTGTCCACGTCAGGACTAACACCTTTATCAGCTATGAGGAAATAAATCTGTCCACGTTAGGACCCACCTCTTCTCTAATACAAAGAAAACCTGTCAATAAAATTGTCCTCGTCAGGACTCATCCTTCCATTGGTCCGCAAACTTCTTATCACTGACGTTACAGCAACTTTGCAGCTGACTATACTGGGGACATTTGGAAACCAAACTACCGGACGCCCGTTCTGATAACCGGCTGCAGCCTCTGAAATTCTGGTTCGGGAACCCTTTAATGACAAATAACTCTGCTTGAGAATGAGGAGAAATCTTGCCTACCCACTCTGGCGGGGAAAACACGAGAAACTCACAAATAACCCTGTGGGGAATAATGCCGAAGCTGACACTTCATTGAATATCTCCCGTCGAGACCTCGACTATTTGGTGATTTATTGGAGCAAGAACTCTCTCTACCTGCAAGAGAAACAATACTTGAAATAAACGGTTAGCCAACCTAGTTTATGTTTCAAAAATGCGTATGACAATGATGCAATGCTCCATTCGACATGGAGAGGCTACGCTTTTATTTGGTGGATGCAAGTATGACACTATATGCCGATGCAAATGCAGACTCGAACTGTTGAGATACAGGAACTGCTTCAGCAAAATAAATGCTGAAGATAAAGCCAACTCCGCTGGGGATAGCCAGATGCTATAGAACTATTCCAGCAAAATAAATGCTGGAAGAGTGACGTCGACTCAGTTGGGAAATTGGGAACTTGAATCAAGCATCTCCTTGAAGTAACCCCTGCTGGGGAGTATAACTCTGCTGGAGAATAGTAGATGGGCTTGGTACGTTTGAACTTCTACTGGAGAGTGACCGGATATCACACGGTATTAAAATAAATGCCAGGGCGCACCACCAACTCTGCCGGGGAGAGTCTTAGTCTTCGAGTTCCACTGGAAGGAATGAAAACACTTACAAAGAGAATTCCGCTGGGGATGGGATGATTCTCTTGGGGAAAATTAACTGACTCCGCTGGGGGAGAGTAAATGACCCTGCGGGGAAAGGTAAACTGCCCGAATACGGCTCACAAATATTAATCTTCTGAGGCTAAACCCACTCTGCTTGAGATACACTGTCTGGATACAGCCTTATAATCTTGGAATCGCCAAACTCTGCTGAGGATGAATGACTTGGCTGGAGAATGTCCTTCGGATAAGCTACGACTAGCTAGGGAGTTCGATCCCTCTTCAGGAAGAACATGCATGACCTGCGTGGGAGTCAAATCTTTCGTTATTGCAATCTTTTGATCGTCTTCCTCGTACGGCTACGAAACCTGCAACAACACAAACAAGACAAGACAAACCTATGCAACCAAAATCGATTCAGGTTAGTGACGTTATTTTCAGTTAATTCAAAGCTTTAGCAATCGTTGGCAGGGGCCAGTGATGTTATACACATGCTAGTTTCAATAAACTTAGGCGCTTTATCATGCACAAAACAGTAAAGAACCAGCATCAAATACTGAATAACATATTTTATTGATTGGGCCCCTGAATGGGCGGAATTTTTGTACACGGGATGTAACTCCTGAAAAGAGGAAGCTACGCAAAGCAGATATACAAGTATGCACAAGAAGCATAAATATATTGACAAACTAAATTTGTACACATGTCGGCAACGGGATGCAGACGAACACCACGAACTGATCCTCCCATGACTCGTCCGACTCTAATGCTTTCCCGGTATCCATACTTCCGAAGAGATTGTAACTGATAACCGACCCCTCAAACGTATTCTCCCGCGCCGATGCTCACGGTAATATCAAATTCGGACCGCAGTCATTTGCTTTTCAAATCCCTAACTTTTGCGTGAACCGCCCTTTACGGGTTTTCAGTTCACCGGGATACCCCTTTTTGCCGAAGCCGCCCAGTGTAGGTTTTCAACTTCGCGGGTGTACATTTTTTCATTTTATCCCTAACTTTTGCCCGAACCTTTCATTCTGTTTTTGGTTCGCCAGGATGCCCCATTTTTGCCTGGACTCTCTTTTTTTCGTCCAGCGGGTCAATTTTAAGCAGAGTATTTTTTAACTGCGTCCGAATTCACAGGCGACGTAAAGTCTTCGCCGTCCATGGTGGACAACAATAACGCTCCTCCTGAAAAGACTTTTCTGACAACATATGGCCCTTCGTAATTGGGGGTCCACTTGCCCCTGTGATCTGCCTGCGGCGGGAGAATCCTTTTTAGCACAAGGTCGTCCGTCTGAAAGCTTCGCGGATGTATCTTCTTATCATATGCTTTCTTCATTCGGCTCTGGTACAAACGACCGTATGCTAGAGAAGCTAGCCTCTTCTCATCCATCAAACTCAATTGGTTCAACCTGTCTTTCACCCATTCTGCCTCATCTAATTGAACATCTCGCAATACCCTCAGAGAAGGGATCTCAACTTCCAATGGTAATACCGCTTCCATTCCGTATACTAACGAGAACGGGGTTGCCCCGGTTGATGTGCGTACCGTCGTACGATAACCGTGCAAAGCAAAAGGTAGCATCTCGTGCCAATCCTTATAGGTCACCACCATCTTCTGTACAATCTTCTTGATATTTTTATTGGCCGCTTCGACAACGCCATTCATCTTGGGTCGGTAAGGGGAGGAGTTGTTATGTTCGATCTTGAAATTCTGACAGAGCTCCTTCATCATTTTGTTGTTCAGGTTTGAACCGTTGTCCGTGATTATCCGCTCGGGGATCCCATATCGGCAAATGATATCTCTCTTGATGAATCTGGCCACCACTTGCTTAGTTACATTTGCGTACGACGCCGCTTCCACCCACTTGGTGAAATAATCGATTGCTACTAGAATGAACCGGTGTCCATTGGACGCTGTCGGCTCTATCTTTCCAATCATATCGATTCCCCACATTGAGAATGGCCATGGCGATGACATCACATTCAGAGGACTCGGAGGCACATGGATCTTATCAGCATAGATTTGGCACTTGTGGCACTTTCTCGCAAACTTGAAAAAATCAGTTTCCATAGTCAACCAAAAATAACCTGCCCGTAGCAGCTTCCTCGTCATAGCATGCCCACCAGCGTGCGTACCAAAGGTACCTTCGTGTATTTCCTCCATGAGCAGCTTCGCCTCTTTTTCATCTACACAATGCAACGGCACCAAGTCGTGGTTTCTTCTGTATAAGACCCCATCCGGATTCAAATATAAATTACCCGCTAATCTCCTGAGAGTCTTCTGATCTTGACTGGATGCCCCAGCCGGGTACTCTTTATTCTTCAGAAAGTTAAGGATATCAAAATACCATGGTTTGTCGTCAGATGCTTCGTCAATAGCAAATACGAAAGCTGGTCTGTCAAGCCGAGAGATAATGATTCTGGGAGCCTCGTTCCAGAAATTGACCTTGTACATGGAAGACAAAGTGGCGAGAGCGTCGACCATTTGATTTTCCGCTCTCGGTACATGATGCAATTCAACCTTGTCAAAGAAAGGCAACAATCTCCTTGCATAATTCATGTAACGTATCAAATTGGGCTAACGTGTCTCCCATTCCCCTTTGATCTGATTCACCACCAGAGCTGAGTCTTCGTATACGTCCAGATGTTTGATTCACAAATCAATGGCTTCTTCAAGCCCCATTATACAAGCTTCGTATTCGGCTTCATTATTGGTAACGGCAAAGGTCAATCGGGAAGTAAACGGGATGTGCGACCCGTGTGGCGTAGTGATGACTGCCCCTATTCCGCTACCGTAAGCGTTCACAGCTCCGTCAAATATCATCCTCCATTTGGAACCCAACTCTGGTCCTTCGTCTGGCAACGACTCTTCACAATATTTCATCTTTAGGTACATGATATCCTCGTCAGGAAAATCAAACCTCATTGATTGGTAATCTTCAATAGGCTTCTCAGCCAAGTACTCCGACAGCACACTCCCCTTTATAGCCTTTTGCGAGACGTATTGGATGTCATATTCAGTCAAGACCATCTGCCAACGGGCAATTCTCCCTGACAACGCCTGCTTTTCGAATACATATTTGATAGGATCCATCTTCGAGATGAGCATGGTTGTATGATTCAGCATGTATTGCCTCAAACGCTTGGCGGCCCAGGCCAGCGCGCAACAAGTTTTCTCAAGCATTGAGTATCGAGATTCACAATCTGTAAATTTCTTACTCAGGTAGTAGATCGCATGCTCTTTTCTCCCTGTCTCGTCGTGTTGACCGAGAACACAACCCATGCTTCCCTCAAGAACTGTCAAATACATAATCAAGGGTCTCCCTGCCACTGGGGGTATCAAAATAGGAGGTTCCTGCAAATACTGCTTTATTTTATCGAACGCCTTTTGACAATTTTCATTCCATGTTACAGCTTGATCTTTCTTCAATAACTTGAATAATGGTTCACACGTGGCCGTTAGATGAGATATGAACCGAGCGATGTAGTTCAACCTCCCTAAAAACCCGTGCACCTCTTTCTCTGTTTTAGGCGCCGGCATTTCTTGTATCGCTTTTATTTTAGCAGGATCGACCTCTATTCCTCTTTCACTTACGATAAATCCCAGCAGCTTACCCGATCTCACCCCGAAGGTGCATTTATTAGGGTTCAGTCTCAGCCTGAACTTCCTAAGCCTTTTAAATAACTTCAGCAGATTCACCAGATGCTCTTCCTCCGTCTGGGATTTGGCAATCATATCGTCAACATAAACTTCGATCTCTTTATGCATCATATCATGGAAAAGAGTCGTCATCGCACGCTGATATGTTGCCCCAGCATTTTTCAAGCCAAAAGGCATCACTTTGTAACAAAATGTTCCCCAAGGCGTTATGAAAGTAGTCTTCTCCATATCCTCTGGCGCCATTTTAATCTGATTATAGCCTGAAAAGCCATCCATGAAGGAGAATACGGAGTATTGAGCAGTATTATCAACTAGCACGTCGATATGAGGAAGTGGAAAATCGTCCTTTGGGCTTGCTTTATTCAAATCCCTATAATCCACGCACATTCGAACCTTGCCATCTTTCTTTGGCACTGGTACGATGTTAGCAACCCATGAGGGATATTTTGTCACAGCCAGGAAACTAGCATCCCACTGTTTTTGAACTTCCTCTTTGATCTTTACTGCCATGTCTGGTCTAGTTCTGCGAAGCTTTTGTTTGACCGGTGGGCATTCTTCTTTCAATGGCAAATGGTGCACGACCATGTCTGTATCGAGCCCCGGCATATCTTCATACGACCAAGCGAACACATCACTATACTCTCTGAGCATTTCAACCAGTCTTCGCTTGATATCACTCTGCAGCGTGGCTCCGATACGAATGTTCTTCTCAACCCCTTCCGACTCTAAGTTGATAATTTCGATGACCTCTTCGTGAGGCAGAATGACTCTTTCTTCTTGCTTCATCAACCAAGACAGCTCTTCAGGAACGTCACTATCTTCGACAACCTCTTCTTCAGCCTGAAATACCGGGTGCTCAAAGTCGGGACGAGTCATAGGTGGTTCAAGGATGTCATCTGAAAGTGTTATCCTACAAAAGGAATGGTTAAATGCTTCAAAATGCGTATAAAGCGGATAACCACATTGCCATTTTATTGGAAAATACAAACAAGAAAAACAGAGATTACATTATTTGCACATGAGAAAACGCCTTTTTATTTAATGATTAACACGCAATGTTCATAACAACACAACCCTAAGCAAATCCTGATGCCCCGGGCAAGACATCAGATTATTCAACAATTAATAAAACAAAGCATTACTGTTTAAGAGTCACAGGAACAAGCTCCTGAATAGACCAGTTGCACAATCCCTGTCCTGGCATGCTTGGCTGAATCCAGGCATCCATATCACAGTCGCTGTCTCCTTCGTCAGACTCCGAAGCAGCATTGATGGTTTCATGACATACTCAACTAGCAGAGATGGTTATTGGCCCTCTGAAACGGGGTGCCCCCACAGCAGGTGCTGACGACGACGGTTGGTATCCCAGCCCGAACCGGTCCATCTTTACAGGAATATCCATCACTTTGCCCCAGCCCTTTGCTTCTCCTGCCTCCACCAGAGCTTGAGCTTCTTTATACGACGAGACGACTATCTCTGACACTTTGCTCGGCCCGGGACCTTTGTCCTTGATACGCAACCCTTCAAATGCCTGGCAGGGTGTTTCGTGGATCTCTCCGTCGACCTCCACATATTTAAACGACGATAGATGGCTGACCAGGATGTCTTCTTCTCCGCATACGGTGACTACACTGTCTCCGACCATATATTTCAACTTCTGATGCAGGGTAGACGTGACTGCCCCAGCCCCATGAATCCAGGGTCTTCCGAGCAAGCAGCTATATGCAGGCTGTATATCCATGATATAAAACTCCGTCGCAAACACCTCTGGCCCTACCTGCAGAGGCAATGTTATCGACCCAAAGACTGTTCTTCGCGTGCCATCGAATGCCCTAACTACCAAGTCACTGGGCGTGCACAAGATTCCTCTGACATCCAGCTGCATCATCGCTTTCTTGGGCATCACATTTAAAGACGATCCGGTGTCGACCAATACATGCGACATTACTGATCCTCTACACTCGACAGATACGTGCAGCGCCATATTATGATCTCTCCCTTTCGGGGTCAAATCGAAGTCGGTAAAGCCCAAGCTGTGGCCTGCATTCACATGTGCCAACACTCCTTCCAGCTGATTCACGGAGACGTCTTGGGGTACGAAGGAAGTATCCAGAACTTTTAACAAAGCATTTCTGTGAGCTTCAGAACATAGTAGCAACGACAGGATAGATATCTTGAAGGGCGTCTGTTGCAGATGCTCCACAATCTTATAATCACTTTTTCGAATCAAGCGCATGAACTCTTCTACATCTTTCGAGGCCGCTTCTTTGCCGCTTGCTTGCACTGGGACACTCTCAACCATCTTCCCCTTTCCTTTCGCTAGTCTTTCGGCCTCCACTTCAGGTGATATAAAGATCCTACCACTCCTTGTCATGCCTCCTGAACCAACCACATTCTCTACAGTCTCGGCTGGTTGCTTATTAACATCAATCTTTATCCCGTCACAATACACCTCCAACCCATATGACCATGGGACTGCTTTTGTGTTCTCGTACGGGATCGGTCCGACCTTAGTTATGGTGATCGGTGGTCGCTGGACCGGTGCTGCAATAGTGATTGTCTTTCGAGGGATCGTTACAGTGGCCACATCACTCTGATCATCTGCTACTGCCCCTGCAGGCTCTTCAATTGCTGCTCGGTCAAACTGTAATGTGTCGTCATCAATTAAATCCTGAACGCCTTTCTTCAAATCATCACACCCCCCAGCTAGGGTCCAGCATTCTAAGCAATACTCGTCACATCCTGGATAAACACCCCTTAGTAACAATATGCTTTTTATCTCTCTCAGCGGCGTCTTTAAATCATCGACATTCATAATCAGATTCAACCCTTCCTCAGTCAGAATGGCGTTTGCCCCATGATTAGGCATGGGTTTCTGCACTATATTCGGACCTGCCATTCCGAAATTGATAGTCTTATTGTCCAAAAGATCCTGCACAACGTGCTTAAAAGCATGACAACCCTCTATATCGTGGCCCGGAGCCCCAGAATGAAACTCACAGTGCCTGCTTGCATCATAACCATACGGAGGAGTTCCCGTTATCGGTGCCAGAGTTCTCTTCTCTACCAGGTTCAAACCCAACAATGTCTGCAACAAATCTGCGTACGTTGAGGGAGGCTTCTCAAACACTCTTCTTGGTTTACCACCCTGGAATCTTCGCTGAGCCTGCTGTGCCCCCTGCTGTGGCTGCTGCTGTTGTTGCATTGGCTGCTGCTGAAACGGTTGTTGTTGTTGAAATGGTTGTTGCTGATATGGGATAGTAACACTCGCCACCTGCTGCGGCTGATGATATTGGTTCCGACCTCTGCCTCTGCCTCGGCCCCCAAACACTGCGCTTGCCTCGCCCTGCCGGCGGCCACCAAAAGCCTTCCTATTACTGCCGGATGCAGTTGATTCCTCAGTTTGGAATTTTCCCTGCTTAATGTTATGTTCAATCTTTTCTCCCATCAGAATTAAGTCTGAGAAACTGGCCAGAGATGTATGAAACAACATGTCATGAAACAAGCCTGTGAATGTGCCGACGAACATGTCATTCATTTCCTTGTCTTCTAAAGGAGGACGGACCCTGGCAGCCATATTGCGCCACCTTTGCGTGTATTCTTTAAAGCTCTCACCCTTCTTCTGAAACAGCCCTGTCAATTGGACCCGATTGGGCGCCAAGTCGCTGTTATACTTGTAGTGAGCTACAAATGCCTCTGCTAGCTGTTTCCATGTCTTGATATTAGTTGGCTCCAATCCCATATACCACTCTAGGGAAGGGCCTGACAAACTATCTTGAAAGAAATGCATTAGCATTCTCTCATCAGTGGAGTACGCAGACATCTTTCTGTAATAAGCCCGCACGTGCACTTTCGGACAGGTGTCCCCTTTATACTTATCAAACGTAGGAGCTTTGAATTTGATTGGCACCCTCAAGCCAGGTACCGGACCCATTGTTGCCATGTCTAAGCCCACAACACTTTGGTTCAGGACCCCCCTCATCTGCTCTTCTAGCATTCTGATCTTCTGGGAGTCATCCATCGGCCCTTCGAAACCTCCGCCGGAGAAAGCGTCCTCCTGCTGATCTTCTTGCCACATACCGTTCCCCGCTCCATACCCATCATATCCATTATTACAGCCAGCTCTGATCTGGTTCATCACCGGGCCTCGGCCTCTGTTGTCGTACCCCTGAACACCTCCGGCAGGCCCAAAAGCCATTAACCCAGCGCCGTTTCCATTTCCGAAACCTCCGTAACCCTGATTGGCCACACCATAACCATCTTGCCCAAAGCCTTGAGCATTGAAACCATATTTCCCAGCGTTATCGAATCCCTGATCATTGAACCCGAATCCAGCATTGCCAAAGTCGTTGCCTCCCATATTATCACCCAAGTTGATATCACCAAGCTCGACGTTATGGACAGCAGTCTCATTCCCCACTCCGACGTTGCCGTTCCCAGCAGCGGTAGCGTTGTTGACAGTAGCAGCAGGTATATTGAATACAGGTGGAGCCACTGGCGTGGGAGTTCCATCTCCATGAACAGTATCGACTCACACAGATTGATGATCCTCGTTACCGTGACCGGCGTTTCTGACCAACAGAGGTTGCACCATGGCTTGCAAATTCTCCTGACCTTTTGCAATAGCTTCCATGGTCTGCATAAAGAGAGCTAGCTTCTCGCGCACATCTTACATCTCGTTCTGCATTTGATCCATGATTCTTCGGCAGTTGGTGCGAGTGGAATAGCGGTGCGGGTGCTGATCTGCAATCCTGAAAGTACCTGGTACAGAGCAGGAAATAAGACATCATCCGATGATTACCTGTAATGCAATATGAATATGAATGCAATGCAATGTGTGTGTCTGTGCATTAGGGAAATTCATCCCCAATTCTAGTGTGAAGGTGCCGGTGCAGTGACAGTACTAGCTATACAAAGATCGGAGTCGAATCACAGAAAACCTCATATATTGCAGAGAACCAATGAGCCAAGAATACAATATCACTGGGAGTACAATAAGAAGGCATGACCTCAACCAACAATCCTGGTGATGGTCAGCACTTATGCAAATAAAGCATACAAACTAATACATGAAATGATCAAACCCTCCCATAAGTCTGGTACTCCTCTAGCAACTTCTTGGTCTCCGGATGACTTGGTTGGGTAAGCAGCCCTTCAACAAGTTGGTTCCTTTTCTTGAGAACACGTCGCACGTCTTCAGCAGTTTCCTCCCATGCTCCTTCTCCGAAGCGATCCTCTAGTTTACGCTTCTGAGACACAACTTCATCTCTGCCTTTGATGGCCTTGTTCAGTGCATTCTGGAGGCTATACCTGGTCATCACTTCTTCTTCACACTTCTTGATGCTGGACTTCAACTGCTCTTCGAGGTCGGAGATTTGCTGCTTCAACATATCTTCCCTCTTCTTATTGTTGGTGAGCGTGGCATTCCAAGTCTTATTGCAAGAAGAGATCTCTCGGTGAGCGATGTCAAGTGCTTTCTTTTTGGATTCAAGCATGTCATGGGAGCTTCTGAACTCTTGCCCCAGACGTTCGCGCTTCTTCCTCTCCTCAGTCAACTCAGCCCCTAATCTGTTCATTAGCTCAATCTGCTATTGGAAAGCATGCACGACCTTGTTTTTCTCGCTGCGTATCTGGGCTAGCTCCTGCTCTAACCCTTCGTTGATCTTCATCAAGGCTTCTTTTTCTTTCACAAATTGCTCGTAAGCCTCCCTAGAAACAGTAGTTGGCTCTGCTACCGGAATAGGAACAAGGGCTGGTGCATCTGGAAACGGCATCCGCAACTGACTTGCTCTCTCCTGGATCCAAACTCTGTAAGGTGCGTAAGCCTGACAGTCATTCTTCCCTAACAACGGCTTCCCTCTTCGGTTAATACACGTCCAGGCATGCTGCAGCTTGGCTAGTAACTCCCCCTTCAAGTCTCCAGTGAAGTACATAGATTCCTGTACTTCTTCCTCCTTTGGTGGGTTCTTCAGCGCATATCCGAACTGACGGACCAACAAGGATGGGTTGTAGTTGATACACCCTTTTCTTCCTATCAGCGGGACATTAGGGTACCCAGAACAACTGAAGATAAGCTCAGATCCCAGCAGATCTCTATCAAACCATTCAACGTCTTCGGAAGATAGCCTCATCAGGCGCTCTGACCAGCTAGCTGTGGTTGCACTCTCCACAAAAGATCCCTTCATGGGAAGATGACTCTTGAACCACATATTCAACAAAGGCGCGCAGCAGTAAACAACCTTTCCCCTTCTGTTTTCGTTCTTGTAGTGCAAGGAGTGGTAGAAGTCTCCGATCAATGTTGGCACTGGATTGCCGGCAGCAAATAGATGGAAAGCGTCCAAGTCTACGAAATTGGGCAAGTTAGGAAACAGCACAATCCCATAAATGCATAGAGCCAAGATAACATTGAAAACCACCCAACATCCGCTCTTGGCATACTCCTGAGCTTTGCCAACCAGGAAATCAAGAGAGAAACCTGAAACCCCAAGCCAAGAAGTCACTAACAGTTCTGCAGCGTCCATATGCAAGGCCTTGGCTAAGTCCTCCAACTTGGGCTCAGCAGCAGAGTGAATAAAGGGAACCTTGTTCTGCACTGGTAGCTCAGCAAACTCCACGTACTCCTCAATGGTAGGCCCTAGAATGAAGTCAGCAAACGTAAAACATCTCAATGCGGGATCATAGAATTGCATCAAGGTGTACAGCCCGTTCATCTCATCGGCAGTGGGTTTGCAGACTAATCTCAGCAATCTCCCATGACTCATTCTGAAGCTTCTCCTAACCTCCTCGTCAGCAAGAGATATCAGACCAAGCAAAGGAGTAATATCAGGTGTCGGCAGCTTATACGCAACTGTCTTCCTCAGACCAGCCATAGTCAATACTCAGGAGTCTGGGCACTAGAATCGGAGGATATGCAAATGCACCTGCAGCACAGACACACGTTAATGGGATGCAATGATAATGGGTATGCAAACAATGCAATGCAAGTATCATGCAACAGGGACCAAATGCCGTAGCTGAATAGCCTGAACCATATCAAGAAGTCTCAGATAGACTCTTATAGAAGTCCTCAAACCCTGGTCTCAGATAGACCTAAAACAAAGCTTCAACAATGGTCTCTGACAGATCTCAAACTATAACCCCAACTGGTCTCTGGTAGACCTCAAACCATATCTCCAACCGGTCTCTGACAGACCTCAGAACTCTCCAACTGGTCTCTGACAGACCTCAGAACTCTCCATAAATACCCATGATCTCAGATCAAGAAACAACCGGTATCTGAAGGTCTAGTTACCTGCATAACCCCAAACCCTCTCACAGGTGGATGTCCTAGTAACTGACAAAGTATGGCGTCCTATGCGGTCGTCGACGTCACAGACTTTCAGGGTTGATGATACGATTCCCAGAAGGAGTGGCATCATCAAATCCTGAAGAGGCCTCACTTAGCCAACTTCCAAATGATCGTTCCCGGAGTCGACAATTCAGCTGACCAACAACCCCTTCGACCCAAAGGGTAGAAAAAGAAGCCAACCAGAAGAACCTCGTCCGAGTGTAGATTTCATGAGACACTAATGCAAGCAAAGCCGGCACGCGCCCACTACTTTCTACTCTAATTCTAGGTACACTCAAGCCCAGGTCCGACTTATCTCTCAATCAAAGAACACCCGTCACACCCCAATACAGCAATAATAATCAATAATATAAAGCTGAAAATAGAGGTCAGAAATATAAAATAACTCCATACAAAATCCTCGACGGGAAAACAAGCGCTAGGATTGACTCTCTCAAAGGGACGTTGGATCCCAAATGCATAAGAACCATCGTGGTTCTTAGCAGCCAGGGGACGTTGGGTCCCCAGCAGAGTCGCCAGCTGTCGCTACTGCGAAAATCGGCGCCGGCTGAACAGAAGAGTCGCCACCGTGCGTTATTTATCCCAAAGAGGGAAAGGAAACGCTCGAGGTAAACCTACCGCAAAACGGGGAAAGGAATGGTCATCCCAACCAAAACCTAGATTCGGGAGTCGGTTACGCAAGGGGAAGGTATTAGCACCCCTCACGTCCGTCGTACTCGACGGGATCCATGCTTGCTTTCTTATCGAAAGGATTGTTATTCTATCTACACTAAGGGTTAAGGGTTAAAAGAAAATAAAATGACTCGGCAAAGTATCGCACTTTATGCCTACGTATTCCCGTTTGGAACGAGAAATCAGAGTCAACGTAGTTCGCCTACCTACGGGAAAGGAGGGGAAGGTTGCTCGCTAGGATATCGCATCCTATGCCTACGTACTTTCATACAGCATGAAAGATCAGAGCAAACGTAGTTCGGGCCACGTACGACACAAGTCTGTCTTGATTGTTTTTATTCCTTCTGAAAAAGGGTTTTCCTGATTACTGGTCCAAGCGGACAAAAATGACGTTTTGATGAGTTCACATTCTTTTACGGAAAAAGTGTCTTTTATTGTGTTTGAAATCTTATTGTGTTTTTCTATTTGTTTTGAGAAAGAAGAGACAGAACTCTAACCTATGGTTTCAAAGGGAATCAAACTAACCTAATGTTATCATGCATGGGTTAAGACCTAATGTCTATCATGTTCCTCTCCTGCGCAGAGAGAAACAGAGATCCTAAGGGAATAGACGGAAACAGAAACAATATCAGATATATACAGTAAAGCAGTAAAATGCATGGATGCAACAATACAAGCGAGGCAAGGGAGTCCCACTCAACCTCGAACCTAGAAAACAATAGGCAAAAGTGAACAGGATTCACTTTCAACCCAACAGGGTAAACAGCAAACAATACAGTCAGGAAAACCAATCAATACATCAGAAACGAAATACAACAAAAATAAACAGCCACAACAGCTCTGCATCAACACCTATCTTCAAGTCATCATCAAACAGCTATAAGCTTCAGGCAAGCATCAATCTCCATCTACACAGCCTTCAAGCAAGGTCTTTGATCATCAGTCTTCAGTCTACAGTGGCTTTTCTTCAAGTCCCAAACTCCAGGAGGAATATCAGTCAACCAGATGAAGTGAATGAATGTTAGACAGTCAATTACCTACCAAGGGTGGTTCATCAACTGTTAACATTAAATAGACAGTTTTCCCTCAAAAGTTCTATCTTTCAAATACATTCACTGGTCCTTCCAAAGGAAGGAGGTGGATATTTGAAAGAGACTTTGAATCATAGAGAAAGGATGGATGCAGACAAGGCACTCCATGTTTGAGAAACAAGCTTTCTAATCTAGAGCTCTGCCTAGCTCCTAAACCCTAGTCTCCTCAACAGCTGCTAGCAAGAATCTCTTCTTCAACTCTGGAAGTTGGACTTCAGTCTCTGGATCTCCAATGGCTTCATCATTACAAGTCTTCATCTCTCCCAATCCCCAGGCAATCCCAGTACCCCACACAAACAAGCAATAATCCCCAGAGGGCACACCACATCAGTCAAACAAATACAGATAGTATTAATAGCAGTAAGGGATCTAATAACTACCCATAGTCCCTATAGTCCCATATCTAAAATGTACAATCTCTAAATCCTAAGGGAAATGATTCAATTCTCCTAAGTCATCACTTAAACCCTAATTTTGTTCATGTTGTTCTCTCCTAAACTAATCACCTAAAATTAATTCCTAAAAATATATGAAATAATTTTTATATACAAGATACATGTCTAAACTAATCAACCTAAAAAGAATGGATTAAAAATGCTAAAGCATCTATTAGAACAAAAATCATCAAATTTAAGTATCAAACTAGACTTAATAAAATGCTATTTACAAGAAAAATGCATGAAAAATATTAAAACAAAATAAAATACCATTTTTATTTTTCTATATTTTTCTAGACAGAATAATGGACCTATAGCAAAAAGAAGGAATTAAAAATCTCAATTTTCCTATTTTTTATGATTTTTTTAAAGATGAGAAAATATTAAAGAAATTAAAATAACAAAATATGAAATAAAAGGGGGAGGGGTGTCAGAAGTAAACTCACCCAGTTGTATTCTCCATTGGGCCAAGAACCAGGGGTGTGAATAACAATTCCATTAAGCCCAACGCGCTCATAAAAAATCACATGAAAATTGCCAGAAAAAAGAATAGATCCGCGGTGCAGATAGCATTAATATCACGTGTAAATTGGTGGGCCTATCAATTGGGGGGTGGGGATAGAAATATGATCCAAAGCCCAACGTTTCATTTTAAATGAAACGCGGCGTTTCACTGCACAACTTCCCTCCATTTTTTAAATTGAATTTGGACCACACGATTAGATGAGAAAGTCAAATAACCAGGACAATCGGACGGCTTCCCTTCATCGTCCCCAAACTAAAACCCTAGCACTCAGAAAATTCCCCCCATGCAGCCATGCTCAGGTACCTCGTGCTCCTTCAATATGCCATGAAAAGCCACGATCCAAAGACCAAAATTTCTCCCTATATCCCCAAGAATACAATGGTACACCTAGTTTTCACTGAAACATCGTATCTCTCTCTAACAGAACGCATCAACATTAGGGTTTCACCATTTTCAACTGATATCGACCTCTCCAATTCTCTCTAAGTCTTGCCCTAAATTAATCCATATCTTGCACTGATCACCATAAGCTACTCATTCAAGATTGTCATGCAATATCCTAATAGTTACAAGCCTCAACAGTTCATGTACTCCATGGCCAATCTTCATGAAACCTCTCCAAACTCACCAAAATCAGTCATCTAACTATGCTTAACCATTCTATGCTAACAAACCTCTAGGATCCTAACTAAATAGTGCAATTCGAATAGAAATTGACCTGGTGCAAAATGGTGAAAACAGATGCCAAAACCTCTTGATCCAATGCTTGCAAGGAGTGGAGATTGATCAGGGAACCTGTTCTTGAGTTCTGTATGCACTGAATCTTGTTCAATTCCCTTGGATCTTGCAATTCTAAGCTTCTTGCTTCTTGGATGATGGAAGTGTGTGGCACGGGTTCTACTCCAATCTACCAAATGCTTGTGAGAATTGCAATCTAGGAATGATGATGATGAAGATCAGATCAAGAATGGTGAAGGTTGGTGAAGATTTGAGGTAGTTTGAGAAGCTTTTGCAAACATGGAAGATTGGTATGAAACTTGGGTTTTGAACAATATGGAGCACTAACCCTTGAATGAATCTTCTCATATCAATATATACATGACATTAGAACCTCCTAGAAACTTGGAGAAACTTCCCTTGTATGATTTCCCTTGGATTTGGCTTATGTTTCTTCCTTTGTAAGCAACCTTGAATAACTCCCAAAATTTGAACTAACCTCAAAATTACACTTTAGCCAATGTTCTCAAAATGACTTTTCCATTCAAAATGACCTATAATTTTGTCCCATTTGGCCAAAATATGAAAAATCTCATTTTTAAGTCCTTTTTTATTCATTAAATCCAACAATTTTGAAACCTTGTGCTATGAATCTTTCCAATCTTTCATGATCACTTTTCTAGACTCAAAATGTCATTTGGAGCAAGTTTGATGTTGTAAAGTTTTCCATTTGAAGCTTCCTTGTATGCGTTTTGGGCATAGGCTTGAAATGACCTGTAATTCTCAAATGACCAAAATACCCTTTGCTTGCCAAGACCATAAGTAGAGTTCCACAAATCATATGAAGGAATACCATACCATTATTGAAAGCTAAGACAATGAGGAACAACTCTTATGTTGACAAGAAATTCATTTGAAATCTCCTTGAGGGGTAAAAATAGCTTGGAAGTCAAGTCACTTTCACAGACAAAATTTCAGATACCTCAGATGACCTGTAACTTGCAAGGACCATAACTTGAGTTCTATAAATCTACTCAATGTCTTCCACCACTCAAATTAAAGGTATTGAGATCCTCTACAAGTTTCATGTTTACCAAGGATCCATTTGAAGCTTGCACTTTGACTTATCTTGCTTGGAAATTTGACCTAAACTAGGGGATTTTACACAGAAACCCTAATTTAGAAACTCCTCTTCTCCTTGATTTCTCTTGAATTATTCTTGACATATCACCATATCCTTCTTTAAATGCCAAATGATGAACCCCACATCTCTCCAATAGCCCTTAATGCCTTTCAATCAGTCAGTTGACCTAGAGTTGACCCAGATGAAACCCTAGTTGACTGTCTTCACCTGCAATACTTATGCTCACCTCAATGACTTGTCTCCTTCTCCAAGTGACTTTCTAATTCCTCCAAGATGTCTAGATACTCTCCATGCCTTCAATTCACAGCTCATAACTTCTTTGTTAATCCTCAGATACCCTCAGATAGGAGATGGATGCACTTGCTTGATCCATTGACTTTCCAGCCTTCCAATTCTTTCTGATGACTTGAATGAGATTGATTTAGGATAATAACCTCTTGATAGGCCTCTAGAGATGAGAATAATGATTGGTCCCCTGTTGGATGACTTACTATGCTTATGCTATGCAGATGAGTGGATTATGTGCATGACCCTATATGCAGATGCTAATGATATTGAAACACAAACCAAGTGAATAAGGTTGAGCAAATTTTAGGGTGCAACACATACTACCGGAGGATGTCGGCTTACTCTGATGATGAGAAGATGCTTATGCATTTTTTCCAAGATAGTTTGTCAGGACCATCACTGGAATGGTACATGGGACTAGAGCCTGCACAGGTCGGAAGCTGGAAAGAATTGGCTGATGCTTTCGTCAAACATTACCAATATAATAGTGACCTTGCACCAAATAGGGTTCAGCTTCAAAGTCTATCACAGAAGAACGGGGAAAGCTTCAAGGAGTATGCTCAGCGTTGGCACGATCTGGCGGCAAGGGTCCACCCCCCTATGGTTGAAAGGGAGTTGATTGATATTTTTGTTGGAACATTTTCTGGGATGTATTATGATAAATTGCTCAATTGCTCGATGGGTAGTTTCTCTGACATGATACTCATGGGGGAACGAATTGAAAATGGCATCAAAATTGGTAAAATTCAGGCCGGTGAATCAACCTTAGCCGGAGGTGCTAAGAAGGTCTTCGGTGGTAGAAGACAAGGAGACGCCAGTGCAGTGTTTGGTGGTCGAGGCCGAGGTAGAGGTAGGAATCAGTATAGTCAACAACAGGTTGCTAGTGTGATGATCCCTATACCTCAACAACGACAACAACCACAACCACAACAGCAACAACAACAAAGGTATAATCCTGCTCAGAGAAGGATTCAAGAGGGTAGGCCAAAGAGGGTTTTTGAAGCGCCTCCGACGACGTATGCAGAACTCCTTCAGACATTGTTGGGGTTAAATTTTGGTTGAAAAAAGAACGATGGCTCCACCAACGGGCACACCTCCGTTTGGTTATGACACCAGTAAGCACTGTGAGTTTCATTCTGGGGCACCCGAGCATGATATTGAGAGTTGCCACGCTTTCAAGCACAAAGTTCAGGATTTGATTGACAGTAAACTCATAAATTTCGGTCGCGATACTCCCAATATTGTACAACAACCAATGCCGAATCATGGGGCGAATGCCATTCTAGTAGAGGAGGATTTGGATCTGGTTATGGACGTAAATGAATTGAAGACACCTTTGAGTTGTGTTAAGAACAGATTGTTGAAAGGGGGATTCTTCCCCGGATGTGATGAGTATTGTTTGGATTGTTGGACCCAACCAGAGGGCTGTATTGATTTGAAAAGAGGTATTCAGGCCATGATTGATGAGGGAACTTTACAGTTTGACCGCACTGCTGTTGAGAAGCCTGTTGAGGCAATATTTGAAAAGCAGGGTGAGATTGCAACAGTCACAATTCCACGAAAGACTATTACGATATCGGCGCATGCCCAGCGGCCGACTATCACGATAACGAAAGCAGGACCCGTTCCTTATGAGAGTACGAAAGCCATTCCATGGAATTATGGGTTGGAAGCTTTTTGCAACGGGGAAAAAATTAATATGGATAGCCAGCCAGCAGGGGCAGTGGGTAGTCTTGTTGAAACGGGAGGTATGACCCGAAGTGGTAGAATCTTCACTTCACCTGAAATCGAGGCCGAAAGGATTGCTAGAGGCAAAGCCAAAGTGAATGGGGAAGGACCTTCCCAGTCGAAAGAGAAGGAAACATCCGTCAAGGATGCAGAAGAGTTTATGAGGTTGATTCACAAAAGCGACTATAAGATCGTGGAGCACTTGCAGCAGACGCCCTCCAAAATTTCAATACTATCCTTGTTGCTTTGTTCCGAGGCCCATCGGAATGCCTTGTTGAAAATCTTGGACACGTCTTTTGTACCTCAAGAGGTGACTATCAATCAACTTGAGGGGGTACTAGCGCATGTGAATGCCGGCCATAGCTTGGGATTTACTGACTTTGATTTGACGCCTAGAGGTCGCGATCATAATTTGGCTTTGCACATTTCAGTGGAGTGTCGGGGCACTGTCATGTCGCATGTTCTGGTAGATACCGGATCATCTTTAAATGTGTTACCGAAAAAGGCGATGATGAAGTTAGATGTCCGAGGAATCATATGCACGCCAAGCGATTTGGTCGTAAGGGCTTTTGATGGGACCAGAAGGTCAGTGTTTGGATCCATAACGTTGCCACTCCAGGTCGGGCCGAAAGTGTTTGACACTGTGTTTTATATCATGGATATACATCCCGCTTACAGCTGTTTAATTGGGCGACCATGGATACATTCTGCAGGGGCTGTGACGTCCACGCTGCATCAGAAACTTAAGTATATGGTTGGTGGTAGTGTCGTCACTATTTGCGGGGAAGAAGACATTATGGTTAGTCATCTTTCATCATTCAAGTATGTCGAAGTGGATGGAGAGATCCACGAGACACCATGCCAGGCTTTTGAAGGAGTGCAGGTCAAAGTTGAAACCCCTGTCATCAGCAAAGGGCCAGAGGTGGCCATGTCTTCCTACAAAGACGCCCAAGCGTTGGTTCAGACCGGTGAAACTAAAGGATGGGGTCAAGTTTTGGAAATTCCTGTCAAGATGGACAAGTTTGGATTGGGATATCATCCGACGTCGGCATCCTCGTCAAAAAGTGCCCCAAGGTTTAAAGGCCCAGTGGTGATCACTCCAAGTGGAGTATGCTATGAAAGGATCAATGCTATTTCCAATGCTGAAGACGAAGATAGCGATTGTGACATGGATGCATGGATCAAACCCAGCGCCAGGACAAAGCCTATGCAACTGGTCTATCCAGGAGTTTGTCCAAGTGACTACAAAACAGTAATGATTTGTTTTCTCAATTATTGTATAATCCTGTGTCCTACCTGGGGCATAGTGATTTTGTTTTAGGGCTACCTGCTTATGTGTGTACTCTGCTTAATCATTAATAAAGGCATTTTTTGCATACAAATTTTGTGATCCTTGTTTTTCCTGTTTTAGTTTTAACAATAAAATGGCAACGTGGTTAGGTGCTTTGTTTGCATTATTTGAAACATTTAACCATTCTCATTGCAGGATTCATATTTCAGACGACACCGATCATGATACCGATCTTGAACTTCCTATGACTCGCTTAGACTTCGAGCACCTGATATTTCAAGCAGAAGAAGAGATTGTTGAGGATAGTGACTTATCAGAAGAGCTGACTCGACTTTTGAAACAAGAAGAGAGAATCATTCTGCCTCATCAGGAGGAAATTGAAATTATCAACGTGGGGTCCGAAGAGGTTGTCAGGAATATCCGGATAGGGGCTGCGCTGCAAAGCGATATCAAGCAGAGTTTGATCGAGATGCTGCGGGAGTACAGTGATATCTTTGCTTGGTCTTACGAAGACATGCCTGGTTTGGATACTGATATGGTGGTGCACTGTCTACCATTGCGCGAGGAATGTCCGCCGGTTAAGCAAAAACTCAGAAGGACTCGACCAGATATGGCTGTGAAAATTAAGGAGGAAGTTCAAAAACAATGGGATGCCGGTTTCCTAGCTGTTACAACTTATCCCTCATGGATCGCTAATATAGTACCTGTACCAAAGAAAGATGGTAAGGTGCAGATGTGCGTGGACTATCGATATTTGAACAAAGCGAGCCCGAAAGACGACTTTCCACTTCCTCACATTGATGTTTTGGTTGATAACACAGCTCAGTTTTCAGTGTTCTCCTTCATGGATGGCTTTTCAGGCTATAACCAGATAAAAATGGCGCCAGAGGACATGGAGAAAACGACCTTCATAACACCTTGGGGAACATTTTGTTACAAAGTGATGCCCTTCGGATTGAAGAATGCTGGGGCAACGTATCAGCGGGCTATGACAACTCTCTTTCATGATATGATGCACAAAGAGATCGAAGTCTACGTTGATGATATGATTGCCAAATACCAGACTGAGGAAGAACATTTGGTTAATCTGCTGAAATTATTCAAGAGACTTAGGAAATTCAGGCTGAGACTGAATCCTAACAAGTGCACCTTCGGGGTGAGATCTGGTAAGCTACTGGGGTTTATTGTGAGCGAAAAAGGAATAGAGGTTGATCCTCCTAAGATAAAAGCAATACAAGAAATGCCAACGCCGAAAACAGAAAAAGAAGTTCGTGGCTTTTTAGGGAGGTTGAACTACATTGGCCGGTTCATATCTCATCTAACGGCCACGTGCGAGCCATTATTCAAGTTATTAAAAAAGGATCAGGCGGTAACCTGGAATGAAGATTGTCAAAGGGCGTTTGAAAAAATAAAAGAATATTTGCAGGAACCTCCTATTTTGATACCTCCAGTGGCCGGGAGACCATTGATTATGTATTTGACGGTTCTTGAGAAAAGTATGGGTTGTGTTCTCGGTCAACATGACGAGACTGGACGTAAAGAGCATGCGATTTACTACTTGAGTAAAAAGTTCACAGATTGTGAGTCCCGTTACTCAATGCTCGAAAAAACGTGTTGTGCGCTAGCTTGGGCTGCCAAACGTTTGAGGCAATACATGCTAAATCATACAACCATGCTAATTTCAAAGATGGATCCGATCAAATACGTGTTTGAAAAGCAAGCACTTTCCGGAAGGATTGCCCGATGGCAGATGGTATTAACAGAATATGATATCCAGTATGTTTCACAAAAGGCTATTAAAGGTAGTGTTCTGTTAGAATACCTAGCTGAGCAGCCAATTGATGATTACCAGTCGATGAGTTTTGATTTTCCTGACGAGGATATCATGTACTTAAAAATGAAGGACTGTGAGGAGCCGTTGCCGGATGAAGGTCCAGAGTTGGGTTCCAAATGGCAATTGATATTTGATGGTGCCGTTAATTCATACGGAAGTGGAATAGGGGCAATCATTACTACTCCCCATGGGTCGCACATCCCATTCACTGCTAGATTGACCTTTCCAGTTACCAACAATGAGGCCGAATATGAAGCGTGTATTATGGGGCTCGAAGAAGCTATTGATCTGAGAATTAAAAATCTTGATGTATACGGAGACTCCGCTCTAGTTGTGAACCAGATCAAGGGAGAGTGGGAGACTCGTCAGCCCCATTTGATACATTATATGAATTATGCAAGGAGGCTGTTACCTTTCTTTGATAAGGTGGAATTGCACCATGTACCACGAGCAGAAAATCAGATGGCAGACGCTCTCGCGACTTTGTCTTCAATGTATAAAGTTAACTTCTGGAATGAGGCTCCCAGGATAGTTATCTCTCGCCTTGATAGGCCCGCTTTCATATTCGCCATTGAGAAAGCTTCCGATAGTAAACCGTGGTATTATGATATCCAGAATTTCCTGAAGAACCAAGAGTATCCGGCTGGGGCATCCAGTCGTGATCAGAAGACTCTTAGGAGATTGGCTGGAAATTTCTATCTGAATCCGGACGGGGTTTTGTACAAGAGAAACCATGACTTGGTGTTGTTGCGGTGTGTGGATGAGAAAGAGGCTAAGTTGCTCATGGAAGAAGTCCACGAAGGTACATTTGGCACGCATGCCGGCGGACATGCAATGACGAGAAAGCTATTAAGAGCAGGGTATTACTGGCTGACAATGGAAATAGATTGTTTCAAATTTGCAAAGAAGTGTCATAAATGCCAGATTTATGCGGACAAGATTCATGTGCCTCCGAGCCCTTTGAATGTTATTTCATCGCCTTGGCCTTTTTCCATGTGGGGAATTGATGTGATTGGAAAGATTGAGCCCACGGCATCCAACGGACATCGTTTTATCTTGGTAGCTATTGATTACTTCACCAAATGGGTTGAAGCGGCATCATATGCTAATGTTACCAAGCAGGTGGTAGCCAGATTTATCAAGAAAGATATTATCTGCAGATATGGAATCCCGGAGCGGATTATCACTGACAACGGTTCAAATTTGAATAACAAGATGATGAAGGAATTGTGCCAGAATTTCAAAATTGAACATCACAACTCTTCTCCTTATCGGCCCAAGATGAATGGCGCTGTTGAGGCGGCCAATAAAAACATAAAGAAGATCGTTCAAAAGATGGTTGTGACTTATAAGGACTGGCATGAGATGTTGCCTTTTGCTTTGCACGGTTATCGTACGACGGTACACACATCAACCGGGGCAACTCTTTTTTCACTTGTATATGGTATGGAAGCTGTCCTACCATTGGAGGTTGAGATTCCTTCTCTGAGGGTTTTGCGTGATGTCCAACTTGATGAGGCAGAATGGGTGAAAGATAGATTAAATCAGCTCAGTTTAATGGATGAGAAGAGACTGGCTTCTCTAGCATATGGTAGGCTGTATCAGAGCCGGATGAAGAAAGCTTATGATAAAAAGGTGTGTCCTCGAAGCTTTCAGATGGGCGATCTTGTGCTGAAAAAGATTCTCCCACCACAATCAGATCACAGGGGCAAATGGACTCCTAACTATGAAGGTCCATACGTCGTTAGAAAGGTTTTCTCTGGAGGAGCCTTATTGTTGTCCACCATGGATGGTGAGGATTTTACATCCCCTGTGAACTCAGATGCAGTTAAAAAATACTTTGCTTAAAGAGACCCGCTGGACAGAAAAAAGAGAGTCCAGGCAAAAATGGGGCATCCCGGCGAACCAAAAACAGAATAAAAGGTTCGGGAAAAAGTTAGGGATAAAATTAAAAAGATGTACACCCGCGAAGTCGAAAACCTACACTGGGCGGCTTCGACAAAAAAGGGTATCCCGGTGAACTGAAAACCCGCAAAGGGCGGTTCACGCAAAAGTTAGGGATTCGAAAAAGCAAATGGCTGCGGTCTGAGTTTGATACTGCGTTGCTTAGTGGTTTGGGAGTACCTGAGGGTCATATATCCGAAACAATCTCTTCCGAAGATCGAGTATCGGGAAAGCGTCAGAGTCAGGCGAGTCATAAGAGGATCAGCTCATGGTGTTCGTCTGTACCACGTTGCTGACATGTATACAAATTTTCTTTGTATTTCTGTATATTTGTATTTTGTTTGTGCGTGACTTCCTCTTTTCAGGAGTTGCATCCAATGTACAAAATTTTGCCTATTTACAGGCCCGTTATCAATAAATCATGTTATTCAGTACTTGATGCCTGGTCTTTACTGTTTTGTTTGTGAAAAACGCCGATGTTTTTGATAAACTTGCATGTGCATAAACTTGCTGGCCCTTGCCAATAATTGCTAAAACTTCGAATTGACTGAACGAATGTCACGGATACTAACCGGAATAGATCTTGTTGTATAGATTTGTTTTGTCTTGTGTGTTTTGCAGGGTTCTCACCTTTGGAGCAAATAGGCAGGAAAGTTGTGTTCCCCAGCCAGAGTCCTTTAACGTATTGATAGTATCATTCCTCAGCAGATGGAAGTCACATCTTGTTTCAGAAGATTTGAGATGGCACCTACCCCTATTGAATGTGGATGGTCCTCCCCAGAAGAGTATTCCCCAGGAAAGCCACCCAAAGAATATCCTCAGTGGATTTTGATGTCCCTAACAGAAGGTGCATTCCTAGCAGCGAGTATATGCACACTCCATACCCAGCATGGGTAACTCCCACATGGTGTAACCAAGTCGTCTTTGGTTCAGAAGGATTATCCCCGCGCAGGATTGTGTTTCCTTCTCCCCAGCAGGTTGTTGTTTTTCCTCCGGCAGGATGAACATCGTCAGTAAAATTCGTAATTTCAAGCTTGTGAGCCATTCCTCAACAGGAGGGTTATCCCCAGCAGAGTTGGTTTTTACCGTTCCAGCATTTATTTTGTTGGGATACTTTGTGATATTTGGTTATCCCCAGCGGATTGGGTCTTGTCTTCAGCATTTATTTTGCTAAAGCGCCTCTTGGCATCTTTGCATTTTGTATATATCATCATATTTGCATTTACCTAAGCGCGTAGCATTTCCATGTGGTATGGAGCATTACGCCATTGTCAAACATACGCATTTTGAAACATAAGCCAGGTTGGTTACCTCTTTGGTTTCAGGTGTTATCCCTTGCAGAAGAGTGGGATTCTTGCTCAGAAGGATCTCTAGATATTCAAATTCTCGGCGTGAGATAGGTGGGGTTAATGTTCGTCCCATAATAGAGTTGCTCGGTTAAGTTTCTCTTTGTCCCCGGTGGGATTATTCTCAGGTTGCTGTTACGTCAGCAGTAAAAGATTTCATGCTTTAAACATTCGAAGGTGTTACTAGTGATTTCCCCCACAGGGTGGTGTGATTAGGTTTCTCGTATTTCCCAACAAAGTATTCTTCGATTGTTACCTGTGATGGACAGAGATTGTTGCCTGTGTTGACAGAGATTCGTTGCCTGTGATGGACAAAGATTGTTCCCTGTGTTGACAGAGATTGTTGCCTGTGTTGACAGTGATTTGTTGCCTGTGATGGACAGAGATTGTTCCCTGTGTTGACAGAATTCTTCCCTGTGATTGACAGAGATTGTTACCTGTAATGGACAGAGATCACGCCTGTGTTGACAGAGATTGTTACCTGTGATGGACAGAGTTTGTTCTCCATATTAACGGAATTGTACCCGTGCTGACGGTGATTGTTATCCGTGTTGACGGAATTGTACCTGTGGTGGACAGAGTTTGTTCTCCGTGTTGACGGAATTATTACCTGTAATGGACAAAGATTGCGCCTGTGTTGACAGAGATCGTACCTGTGTTGACAGAGTCGTTACCCGTGATTGACGGAGTTGTCAAAGAGGAGTTGCCGGAGATTGTTATCCGTGTTGGCAGAATTGTACCTGTGTTGACAGTGATGTTTACCCGTGCTGACGGTGATTGTTGTCCGTGTTGACGGAATTATTACCTGTAATGGGCAGAGATTGCGCCTGTGTGGACAGAGATCGTACCTGTGTTGACAGAGTTGTTACCCGTGATTGACGGAGTTGTCAAAGAGGAGTTGCCGGAGATTGTTATCTGTATTGGCGGAAATGTTACCTGTGTTGACAGTGATGGTTACCTGTTTGGACGAAGTTATTATCCGTGATCGACGGATTAGCCCCAGTAGATTTGTTACCTGTGACTGACAAAGATCGTTATTCCAATTATGGACGGAATTGTACCCGTGTTGATGGAGTCCTTCCTCGTGTTGACGAAGTTTAGTCCCGTTATGGACAGAGTTGTTTCTTGCAAAGTTAATTCGATACCTGTGGCGTCACACATGGAGTTAATGTTGAAATCAAAAGTTTTATTAGATGATTGGTTAGTTGTTGTCGTAACAACTGGGTTCAGCACAACGGATGTTGTTCCCCAAGCAGTTTTTGCAGTATATTTCTGCAGTTGGCAAATTTCCGGGTTTCTTGGTATTCAACCGTCTTTTACATCGATTGTTCGAAGGCCGTTCGCTCTTCACCCAGTCGGGTCCAAACCGTTTGAATAGGGGCAGCTGTTGCACTCCAAAATTTGCTCAACCTTTTCTTACCTGGTTTATGTTTCATTTTCATTAACATTTGCATAGTTCTAACATTTGCATATCATAGCATATTATTATTTAGCAGGGGATCAAGTGTGATTCATGTCAAAAGAAGCCTAACCAAAGGTCTTATTCAAGTTCGAGAAGTCACCAAGGTCATCAGAAGTTGGTTTGAGGTTTCAAGAAGTTTAAATGCTCATGTGGATTTTTCTCCTATCTTAAGGACCATTGAAGACCATCAGTGGGATGTGAAGCTTGGATTGTGAATAAAGGATGTGTATAGATCTCATGGAGTGCCTAGAAGGCCATGTTGAAGCTTAATCATGTCATTGTGCCAATTGCAAGAGTTACAGATGAAGTGGATGCAACTAGGGTTCCATCCGGGTAATCCTAAGACAAGTTGAGCAAATCGAAGAGGGTCAAAGCCCATTTCTAAGTCATTGAGATCTTTAGATGATATGTCAAAGCATTTGAGACATTGTTTCAAGTCTAATCAAGAAGAATCAAGAGTGGTTGGAGTTGCTAAGTCAGGGTTCCTAGGGTAAAATCTCATGTTTAATGCAAAACTTCCAGGCCATGTAAATCAAGAGATAAGTCTCAAATGACTTTGACCTCCACATGAATGTTGTGGAGGATGTTCATAGCTTTAATTTGAGTACTAGAAGTCATCCATATGATTTATAGAACTCAAGTTACAAGCCAGACAAGTTACAGGTCCTCGGATGCATCTGAAATTTGTCTGCGAAAATCATCTGACTTCCAAGCTATTTTTGACCTAGAAGGAGGTTTCACCTGAACTTTTGGCCAACATGAAAGTTGTTCCTCATGATCTTAGATTTCTAAATTGTACTATAAGTCTTCCATCTGATTTGTAGAACTCAAGATATGAGGTTTATAAGTCAGGGGTATTTTGGGAAGGTGAGATTATAGGTCATTTTCAATCGTAGGTCAAAATCTCCAACTTGCACTCTTCAAATGGAGATTTGTTCAACATGAAAGTTGCTTAAAATGGAATTTTAAGTGCAACCAAGTGGTCATGTGGAATTGGTTTGGCTCATAGCAAAAAGTCACTTAAAATGGCCTAAAAAAGGGAATTTTTCAAATGGATTAAGGAGGGAAAATTGACTTTTTGAGTTAGAGGACCAAAACATGTCATATGAATACATTTTTTGAATGGAAATCACATTCTAAGCACATTGGCATTGGCAGAATTTTGAGCATAGGCCAAGTTTTGGGAGTTGTCATTTAGATTACTTCACCATGAAGTTACATAATCAAAAACAACCATTGGATCAAATACAAGGATCAAATCCCAGCCCTTCACACTCCACCTACTGTTATTAGTTGAATTGAATCATCTTGGAGCCAAAACATTGCCATTTTCGTGTACCTTCAAGAGCAAAAAGTGGTGAAAATTTTGAAAATTCATTTTGGGCCTAGAGGCAAGGATTGGGCTTTCTTTGGATCCATATCCATTGTATATAACATTTCTAACCTTCACAAATCATCATAATTCGAATTTGGAGGCAAAAAGCTCAAGAACAAAGTTGAAAAAGTGTTGAAAATTCAAATTTCGAATTCTCCGATTTACTCCGTTTCAAGTTGAATTGAAGATTGTAGAAGCTTTATTATGGATCGTTGAACGTGTTTGGATCATTTTCTTCAAGCTTTAGCAAGGATTGAAGGATCGGTGGAAGTTCTCCACTAGGTAACTTTAATTTAACCTTACACTCTCAATACTTGATGATTCTTCGCCATTTTTGTTGCATTACGATCCTTGAAGCATGTAGATCGATTATGGATCATAATTGTTTGCGTTTGTGACGATCGATTTTCGGAGCTCCAAACTTGTTGTTTCGGTTTGATCATTTCTTGAGGTGTTTTGCTTAAATTTTTATGGATCTATAACCTACATAACATGAGAATGATGTTAGGATAAAATTAATTGAGTTTTGATGAACTTTTGTTTTTGTGCACCAAACTTGTTGTTCGTTTTTCTCTTTAATGGTGAAGAATCAATGAAAAATAACGGTAGATTTGGATTCCTTGTCGCGAGTAGATAAATTTTCATATAAAATTTGTAAAAAACGGATGAAAATTGCATTTAGTGTGTGTTATTCATGAACACATGGTGGTTGGACAAGGAAGAAGACAACCGAAGGGGTTCCGGAGGCGGTTTCCGGCTGGGGAGGGGGAGGCCGCGCGGCCGTTGGATTTGGCTGGAGAAGGAGACCAAGTCTCCTGATCCAAGGGCGCGTAGAGCGCCACGTGTGCAAAACGCCAAACGGCGTCGTTTTAGTCAAAAGGGGGAGGGGATGCACACGGGTTCAACTCCCGCTGAGTGCATTTGCCACTTTGCCATTTGCTGTTTTGTGTTTAGTTTTGTTTATTTATTTGTTTCATTGTTTTATTTGGTTTGCTGATTTTAGAATTTCGTACGGGCCTAGCTGCTATCCGCCCCCCTTAAGCCCAGTCCATTTGTTTGCACTTGTTTTGTTTGCTAGTTGCACCATTTAATTAGTATTTTCGTTTTTAAATTCTGCTTTGCATGCTGTTACAAATTAATTCGAATAAAATAGTTCCAATATCATAAAAATTTCCAAAAAATATTTTTCATAAACCTTGAGATGTCTAGTTCATACTGAATATTTTTATTTTATTTTTTTAGTTTATTTTCTATTTTTAAATGAATTAAATACCAGAGCTATTTTATTTGATTTAATTTGTAGTTCTGTTCTTTCTTGATTTTATTTCCATGCTTATTTTCTTATTTTTGCGTGATCCTTTTTTGAGCATTGTTTTAACATGTTAATTGATCTTTGGATATTTTTTTCATAATTTTTAAGTGCTGTTTCCATGTGATTTGAAGTGCTTTTTGTTCTCTCTCCATTTCTGCCTTGGTTTAGGACACTCTTGGTGTTTGCCCTTTGTTGTGGCCTTTCCCTTTTGATTTTCAATCCCTCCTTTTGACCCCTGGTTCCTAGTACCTTGGGGGTCCTTTGAGATTTTAATTGGCATTTTTAGATGCATTTTCATATTTTTCATGTATTTTGCAAGTCGCTTCATGTGTGTGCTTCTCTACTTGTGCACTTGGTTTGTTTTGCTTCCAAAAGCTTGGTTGTGCATTATTGATGAATTTAATTCTGATTGTTTCATGTTACGGGCTTGTTATAGGTCTTGTGTGTTGATTCATAGGTCTTTAACTTGTGCATAAGTTGTTCATTTGATTTCATACTTTCATGTTTGCATATTGTGTCCATATAATTGGTGTTTACTTGCATTGTTTGGTGTTATTGTTGGCATTTGCTTGTGATGTTTTACTTTAACTTTTGAGATCTCTTCTTCTCATCCCCATTCTGTCCAATGACCTTGGTGTGTCATTTAAGGTGGCTTGGTCCCTCCTTAGGAGGAACTTGAAGTTTACCTAAAGTGATGAATCCATGAGGACTTTTTCTCATTGTTTTTGTCATTTGTGTATTTACTTTTGATGCATCTTTCTTCTACCTTTTTCTTGCATTCCCATATGCATGCTTGGTCGAGACGAGCTTGTGGAGGCCGCTGCCCCACACACCTTTTCCTCCCACTTTCATTCTAATTGTGCATTCAATGTGTGCATTCATTCATTTGCATGTTTTATTTGTCATTTCTTCTTCTTCTTTTGTCTTCTTTTCCTTAGGATTTCTAACCTCTCTTGTTTAAGAGGGGTTATGATAGACATTTAGGTCCTAAACATGCATGATAACATTAGGTAGATATTTCCCTCTTGTAATCCCAACTTTAGGTGCATTTTGCATGACAACTTTTAGGGTTTGGTCCAGTCCCCCCTTAGTTTGTCCCGTTCTCTTCTCATCTTCAAACAACTTCAATTCACTTAATAAATGCAATGGATGTTGTGCCATAAGCCTTGTACTTGGGAAATGGTGATTGAGTGGCTACCTCTCAATTGCCTAGAGTGTTTAGTGTACGTCCTTAGGACGATATGCGACGCATTCGATCCTAGGTTTTAGACTTTGTTACAACATACATCATGAACACTCTAATTCAAAACACTTCTTCCTTAAAAGACTTCAAACAAACAATTCAAACTCTTTTTGTCCTCTTGGACTTTTAATCAAGAAAAACCCTTTCATAAGGAGATAAAAAACTGTCATACAAACCTGTGTCTTCCGTAGTTACCCGAACTACGTTTGCTCTGATCTTTCATGCCGTGTGAAAGTACCTAGGCATAAGACGCGATGTCTTAGCGAGCAACCTTCCCTCCTTTCCCGTAGGTAGGCGAACTACGTTGACTCTGATTTCTCGTTTCAGACGGGAATACGTAGGCATAGAACTGCTGTGTTCTGCCGAGTCACTTTTGTTTTCTTTTGTCCCTAGACCTTTTAGTGTAGATAGTTAAACACACCCTTTTAGATAGACAACAAGCGTGGATCCCATCGAGTACGATGGACGTGAGGGGTGCTAATACCTTCCCCTTGCGTAACCGACTCCCGAACCTAGGATTTGGTTGCGATGACCATTCCTTTCCCTCTTTGCGTCAGGTTTACTCTGAGCGTTTCCTTTCCCTCCTTTGGGATAAATAACGCACGGTGGCGACTCTTCTGTCATTTGCCGGCGCCGATTTTCGCAGTAGCGACAACACCGACCAAAAACTTCCTATGACTCGTTTAGACTTCGAGCAGCCGATCCTCCAAGCTGAGGAGGAGATTATGGAGGATAGTGACTTACCAGAAGAGCTTAGTCGGTTACTGAAGCAAGAGGAGAGATTCATTCTGCCTCACCAGGAAGAGATCGAAATTGTCAACTTGGGGTCTGAAGAATGCGTCAGGAATATCCGTATAGGGGCCGCGTTGCAAGAGGATATCAAGCGAGAGCTTATTGAGATGCTGCGTGAATATAGTGATATATTTTCTTGGTCCTACGAGGACATGCCAGGTTTGGATACTGACATGGTTGTTCATCGTCTGCCGTTGAAGGAAGATTGCCCGCCTGTGAAGCAGAAACTCAGAAGGACTCGTCCTGACATGGCTGTAAAGATAAAGGAAGAGGTGCAGAAGCAATGGGATGCTGGATTCCTGGCTGTTACCACTTATCCCACTTGGGTCGCCAATATCGTGCCTGTGCCGAAGAAAGATGGCAAGGTTCGAATGTGTGTTGATTACAGGGACCTAAACAAAGCAAGCCCGAAGGATGATTTCCCGCTGCCACATATTGATGTGTTAGTTGACAACACGGCTCAGTTTTTGGTATTCTCCTTCATGGATGGATTTTCGGGGTACAACCAGATCAAAATGGCTCCGGAGGATATGGAAAAAACGACCTTCATCACCCCGTGGGGAACCTTCTGTTATAAGGTGATGCCCTTTGGTTTGAAAAATGTTGGGGCAACGTATCAGCGGGCAATGACAACGCTTTTTCACGACATGATGCACAGAGAGATCGAGGTGTATGTCGATGACATGATTGCCAAGTCTCAAACAGAGGAAGAACATCTGGTTAATCTGTTGAAGTTGTTCAAGAGGCTGAGGAAGTTCAGGCTGAGGCTGAATCCTAACAAATGTACCTTCGGAGTGAGATCCGGGAAGCTACTGGGGTTCATTGTGAGCAAGAAAGGAATCGAGGTCGATCCTGCAAAAATAAAAGCAATACAAGAGATGCCAGCACCGAGAACCGAAAAAGAAGTCCGTGGATTCTTAGGGAGGTTGAATTACATTGCTAGGTTCATCTCTCACCTAACGACCACGTGTGAACCATTATTCAAGTTGTTAAAGAAAGATCAAGCGGTGGTCTGGAACGAAAATTGCCAAAGGGCATTTGAAAAGATAAAAGAATACTTGCAGGAACCTCCGGTGTTGATACCCCCAGTAGCGGGACGACCACTGATTATGTATCTGACGGTTCTGGAGAACAGTATGGGTTGTGTTCTCGGTCAACATGACGAGACAGGGCGGAAAGAGCATGCAATTTACTACTTGAGTAAAAAGTTCACGGACTGTGAATCTCGATACTCTATGCTCGAAAAGACGTGTTGTGCATTGGCGTGGGCTGCCAAACGTCTAAGACAGTACATGCTGAATCATACGACCATGCTGATATCGAAGATGGATCCGATCAAATATGTGTTTGAGAAACAAGCGCTCTCTGGAAGGATTGCTAGATGGCAGATGGTATTGACAGAATACGATATCCAGTATGTTTCCCAGAAGGCCATTAAGGGAAGTGTTTTGTCCGAATACCTTGCCGAACAGCCAATTGAGGATTATCAGCCTATGAAGTTTGAGTTTCCTGATGAGGACATAATGTACTTGAAGGCTAAAGATTGTGATGAGCCGTTGCCTGGTGAAGGTCCTGAGCGGAGTTCCCAGTGGCAATTGATTTTTGATGGGGCTGTCAATTCATACGGTAGCGGGATCGGGGCAATCATTACAACTCCCCACGGGTCGCACATCCCGTTCACAGCCAGATTGACTTTTCCAGTGACGAATAATGAAGCCGAGTATGAAGCTTGTATTATGGGGTTAGAGGAGGCTATCGATATGAGGATTAAGAATCTGGATGTTTATGGGGATTCAGCATTGGTTGTGAATCAGATTAAGGGAGAATGGGAGACGCGCCAACCTAATCTGGTGTCGTACATGAATTATGCGAGAAGGTTGCTACCTTTCTTTGATAGAGTGGAGTTCCATCATGTACCTCGGGCGGAGAATCAAATGGCGGACGCCCTTGCAACGTTATCTTCGATGTATAAAGTCAACCGCTGGAATGAGGCTCCCAGCATTGTCATCTCTCGCCTCGATAGGCCGGCCTTTGTGTTTGCAATTGATGAAGCATCTGACGATAAACCTTGGTATTTCGACATACATAATTTCCTGAAGAATAAGGAATATCCGGCTGGGGCATCCAGTCGTGATCAGAAGACTCTAAGGAG
Organism: Lathyrus sativus; assembly: GCA_963859935.3. Lineage (NCBI taxonomy): Eukaryota > Viridiplantae > Streptophyta > Magnoliopsida > Fabales > Fabaceae > Lathyrus > Lathyrus sativus. Next base: position 326,480,557 of record OZ012739.1, read on the forward strand.
ATTAGCAGGCAACTTTTATCTGAATCCCGACGGCGTTTTGTATAGAAGGAACCACGATTTGGTACTCCTCCGATGTGTAGACGAGAAGGAAGCCAATTTACTCATGGAAGAGGTCCATGAAGGAACTTTTGGTACACATACTGGTGGGCATGCTATGACCCGAAAGTTGTTGCGAGCAGGGTATTATTGGTTGACGATGGAAACTGATTGTTTCAAGTTTGCCAAGCGGTGTCACAAGTGCCAGATCTATGCTGATAAGATCCATGTGCCACCCAGTCCGCTGAACGTTATGGCTTCTCCGTGGCCATTCTCCATGTGGGGAATTGATATGATCGGCAAGATTGAGCCTACTGCTTCTAATGGGCATCGCTTCATTCTGGTCGCGATCGATTATTTCACCAAGTGGGTAGAAGCAGCATCTTACGCCAATGTGACGAAGCAGGTGGTGGCTAGATTTGTCAAGAAGGATATAATTTGCAGATACGGTATTCCTGAACGGATCATTACTCATAATGGTTCGAATTTGAACAACAAGATGATGAAAGAGCTGTGTCGGGATTTCAAGATCGAGCATCATAATTCATCTCCCTACAGACCCAAGATGAATGGCGCTGTTGAAGCGGCCAACAAGAACATAAAGAAAATTGTTCAGAAGATGGTGGTAACGTATAAGGATTGGCATGAGGTGCTGCCATTCGCTTTGCACGGTTATCGTACTACAGTGTGTACATCAACCGGGGAAACACCGTTCTCACTAGTATATGGCATGGAGGCTGTCCTGCCATTGGAGGTTGAGATACCATCTTTGAGGGTTTTACTTGATGTTAAGCTGGACGAGGCAGAATGGGTAAGAAGCAGATTGAATCAGCTGAGCTTGATAGATGAGAAAAGACTGGCATCCATTGCGCATGGTAGGCTGTATCAGAGCCGGATGAAGAAAGCGTTCGACAAGAAGATTCGACCTCGAAGCTTTCAGACGGGTGATCTTGTGCTGAAGAAGATTCTCCCACCGCAATCGAATCATAGGGGCAAATGGACTCCCAATTACGAAGGTCCATATGTCGTGAGAAAGGTCTTCTCCGGAGGAGCCTTATTGTTATCCACCATGGATGGTGAAGACTTTTCGTCCCCTGTGAACTCGGACGCAGTTAAAAAATACTTTGCTTAAAATTAACCCGCTGGACAGTAAAAAGAGAGTCCAGGCAAAAATGGGGCATCCTGGCGAACCGAAAAACAGAATAAAAAGGTTCGGGCAAAAGTTAGGGATATAATTGAAAAATGTACACCCGCGAAGTCGAAAACCTACACTGGGCGACTTCGGCAAAAAAGGGTATCCCAGTGAATCGAAAACCCGCAAAGGGCGATTCACGCAAAAGTTAGGGATTTGAGAAGCAAATGACTGCGGTCAAAGTTTGATTATTAACGGTTTGGGAGCATCTGGGGTCAATTATCCAAAGCCATCTCTTCTAAAGACAAAGATCAGGAAAGCGTCAGAGTCCGACGAGTCATAGGAGGATCGGTTCATGGTGTTCGTCTGTAACACGTTGCCGACATGTGTACAAATTTTATTCTGTATATTTGTATACTTCTGCATTTTGTTTATGTGTGACTACCTCTTTTCAGGAGTTGCATCCGATGTACAAATCTTGCCTATTCTCAGGCCGTTATCAATAAAGTGTTTATTCAGTGTAGTGTGTGACTTTGGCTTTAATTTTTTACAGTTTGGTTTGTAAAAAGCGCCGATGTTTTTGATAAACTTACATGCGTGTAACCAGGCGGGCCTCGGCCTATGATTGTTGAAACCAAAAATTACTTGAATAGTTGTCGTGGGTGATTACCAAGATGTTTCTTTCTTGTATAGATTGCCTTGTGTTTGTTTGTCGACTTTTGCAGGTATTCAAAAGTTTGCAGAGTTCACCGCCAGAGTCCATGGCAGGCTGGTACCCTCTCCAAAGGTTGAATGTTGTGTCCTCCCCAGTGAAGCCGCCCCAGGCAAAATTGAATGTTGTCTCCCCAAGAGAGTTGAGACTGCGTCCAAGGAAAAGATCAATGTATCTTCGGTTCAGCATTGGCTTAGCAAGCGGAGCAGAGTCCCCCTCATCGAGAGTCGAGACAAATGTGATTAACTTCCCAGAGAGTTCTTGTGCAGTGCAAATCAGAATGTGTAGTTCAATCCCCCGCTCAGTGATAGCGGGATGATTTCCCCAGCTCAGTGATAGCAGGAGAGGTTCCCCACAGAGTGTGATCAGGTGGTTGGAGTTGCTGAAAGGAGTTCTCCCGAGCACGATTGTCCTTTCTTTCCCCAGCAAGTCGCTCTTCCTCGGCAGGAGGATCGTCCTCAGCAAATTTTGGAGTTTTGAGTTCGTGAGCTACTTTCCTAACAGGATGGTTATCCCCGGCGGAGTTAGTTCATCTTTCCAACATTTATTTTGTTGGAAGCATATCGGCAGTATTCTGGTCATCCCTAGCAGATCCAGTGTGTCTTCAGCATTTATTTTGCTGAAGTAACTCTTTGCATAAACATGCATCATGAGCATTTGCATTTCACACGAGTATGTAGCATTTCCATGCGGTGTGGAAGCATTACATGCATTTTTGAAACATAAGCCAGGCGGTTACCTCTTCAATTTCAGATATGATGTTCCCTGCCGATAAGAGAAATCGTGGTTTCAGGAAGATGTTGATTTATGGTCAAAGTACGCAGTGATCGTATTTGTACCATCTATGGGGTTCATGTTGCAAGGCACGCGGTGATCGTGTTGATTTTGAGATGTTGATTGGTGGCCCAAGTATGCAGTGATCGTATTTGTGCCAGATATGGGGTTCATGTTGTGTGACACGCCATGATCGTGTTGATCTTGGTATGTGCATCTGTGGTCGAATGGCGCAGTGATCGTATTCAGCCCGATCTAAGAAGATTGTTTTGTAAGACACGCAGTGATCGCGGTTACCATATCACGTGATGTTGTTGGTCGATATATGCAGTGATTGTATTCGTCCGTTATACAGTGGTTATGGGTTGACACGCAGTGATCGTGTTCATCCAGTTTTGTTGGTCGGTATACGCAGTGACCGTATTCGTCCGTTATACGGTTTGGTTATGGGGTGAGGCACGCAGTGAACGTGTTCATCTGGTTGTTGATGGCCGAAGTACGCAGTGATCGTATTCGTCCCATGTTTGAAGTTGCGCCACAGCACGCAGGGATCGTGTTTCCTCCAGTCAAGAGGGCCGTGACATGAAGCGCGCAGTGATCGCATTTACCCTATGTATGGTTAGAACATGCAGCGATCGTATTCGTCCAGTTATGTGGGTTAGTTGAGACACCGCACGCAGTGATCGTGTTTTCTCCAGTCAAGAGGATCGTGGCTCAGAACGCGCAGTGATCGTGTTCAAACACGCAGTGATCGTGTTCAAGATGCGCAGTGATCGTATTCGTACAGCATGCAGTGATCGTGTTGATAGTACCATGGGAACTTGTGACGTGGGGCACGCAGTGATCGTGGCTATCGTGTCAGTTGGTTTTGTTGGTCGGCATACGTAGTAATCGTATTCGTCCTATTGCATGGGTTGGTTTCGTTACACACACAGTGATCGTGTTGACATCATTCTGGGGTTTTGTTGGTCGAGATGCGCAGTGATCGTATTCGTCTTATTGCAGCACACGCAGTGATCATGTTCATTATATTGGTGGTTGAAGTACGCAGTGAACGTGTTCGCCTTTTCTATATGGATTTATTCTGTTTGGCACGCAGTGATCATGTTTACCTCATCCGGTTGGATTTATGGTCGATGAGATTTTGGTTGTAACGCAGCACGCAGTGATCGTGTTTGTCCCATTATATGGCTTTGTTTGTGACATCGGACAGCATGCAGTGATCGTGTTTGTCGTGTTTGTCTCTTTAGTTGAGGTTGTTTGTGATACACGCAGTGATCGTGTACGGCTCATTTTTTGTGGATTTGTGGTATAAGACATGCAGCGATCGTATTTGTTATGCCACACATTCCCCTAGCAGAGTTGCTTGGTCAGGCACCTCTTTCTCCCCAGCCGAGACCTTCTCAGAGCGTGGTGGAGACAAATCTTGGGTGGTTATCTGCAATTTCCCTAGTAGAGACATAATCCCTAGTAGGGTGGCCTTCAACGAGGTACTTGGTTAAGACCCTCGTAGTCCCCGGCAGGGTATTCTTCGACAAGTCGCTTGGTTAAGTTACTTGTATTCCCCCAGCTGAGTCTTTCTCAGATGATGTGGTATCAGTATTAGAAGGTGGTAATACAGATTTTCGGGTGGTTACCCGCGATTCCCCCAACAGAGTTATGTGCTCCAGCAGGGTGTCACTTCAATGGTTTGATTGGTTAAGTCCCCCAATTTCCCCAGCAGGGAGCTTGTTACGGGAGTTGTTTGGTTAAATTCCTCGTATTTTTCAACAAGGGTGCTTGGTTAAGTCCCCAATTTCCCCAGCAGGTGTTTGACGACCGTCGTTAGAATTGGCCTCAGAGTTGCTTAGTTAAGTTTCTCGTTTCCCCGCAGAGTCGTTTGTTCATGTCTTCGAACATTGCCCCGCTCGGTTAAGCGTTTGCTCGTTTCTTCAGGATACGAAAGGTTGATCAGTGAAGTCAACATGACAAGTGAAGTCAATATTCTCCCGCTGGTTAGCGTGAGCTTGGTTGATAAGTGAGATCAACAGAGGTTGATAAGTGAGATCAACAGAGGTTGATAAGTGAGATCAACAGAGGCCGATAAGTGATATCCACAATTTCTCGTTGTGTGGTGTATGCTCATTTCTTAGGAATGGAGTGGTCTGCGGACAATATCAGGTTATTTCACAAAAGCAGATTGACAGATGGATGGCTAGTTGTTGCTGTGACAACAAAAGTCATTTCCCTGAAGGGTTTTCCCCAAACAGTAGTCGTATTCACAATTTCTTTTTGCGGTTGGCAAATTTCCGGGTTATTTCGTATTCAACCGTCTCGTACCGCGAATGTTTGAAGGTCGTTAGCTCTTCACCCAATCGGGTCCAAGTCGCTTGAATAGGGGCAGCTGTTGCACCCTAAAATTTGCTCAACCTATTTCACTTGGTTTATGTTTCAATTACATTAGCATTTGCATATAGAGTCATGTACATAGTCTAATCATCTGCATAGCATAGCATAGCCAGTCATCCAACAAGGTACCAAGCATTATTCTCATCTCTATGAGCCTATCAAGAGGTTATTATTCTAATTCAATCTCATTCAAGTCATCAGAGAAGAAATGGAAGCCTAAGAAGTCATTGGATCAAGCAGTGCATCTATCTCCTATCTGAGGGTATCTGAAGGTCATCAAAGAAGTTGTGAGCTGTCAATTGAGCATGGAGAGTATATAGACATCATGTAAGACTTAGAAAGTCATTTGGAGAAGGAGGCAAGTCATTGATATGATCACAAGAGTTGCAGTTGAAGACAGTCAACTAGGGTTTCATCTGGGTCAACTCTGGGTCAACTCTAGGTCAATTGATTGATTGAAAGGCATTGAGGTCTATTTGAGAGATGTGGGGTTAATCATTTGGCATGTAGAGAAGGGTATGGTGTTATGCTAAGAAGAAATCAAGAGAAATCAAGGAGAAGAGGAGTTTCTAAATTAGGGTTTCTGTGTAAAATCCCCTAATTTAGGTCAAACTTCCAAGCAAGATAAGTCAAAATGCAAGCTTCAAATGGATCCTTGGCCAACATGAAACTTGTAAAGTATCTCAATACCTTTAATTTGAGTTGTGGAAGACATCAAGGATATTTATATAACTCAAGTTATGGTCCTTGCAAGTTACAGGTCATCTGAGGTATCTGAAATTTTGTCTGTAAAAGTTACTTGTCTTCCAAGCAATTTTTACCCCTCAAGGAGATTTCAAATGAATTTCTGGTCAACATAAGAGTTGTTCCTCATTGTCTTAGCTTTTTATAATGGTATGGTATGCCTTCATATGATTTGTGGAACTCTACTTATGGTCTTGGAAAGCAAAGGGTATTTTGGTCATCTGAGAATTACAGGTCATTTCAAGCCTATGCCCAAAACTCATACAGGGAAGCTTCAAATGGAAAACTTCACAACATCAAACTTGCTCCAAATGACATTTTGAGTCTAGAAAAGTGACCATGAAAGATTGTAAAGGCTCATAGCTCAAGGTTTCAAAATTGGTGAATTTAATGAATGAAAAATGACCTAAAATTGAGATTTTTCATAATTTGGCCAAATGGGGTGAAATTATAGGTCATTTTGATTGGAAAAAATGTTTTAAGAACATTGGAAAAAGTGGATTTTTGAGTTTGGTTCAAGAATTGAAAGATATGCTTGGTTACTTACAAAGGAAGTTACATAATCCAAATCCAAGGGAAAGTGTGCATGGGAAGTTTCTCCAAGGTTCTAGGACTTTCTAATCCCATCTATATATTGAATTGAATAGCTTCATGCCATGGTTGGTGATTCATTTTGTGCATGATACCAAGTTTCACATCATTCTTCCAATTTGCAAAATCACTTCAAACTCCATCAAATCTCTCTCAATTTCCATTTTTCTTGATTTGATCATCATCAACATCTTTCATAGATCAGAATTCACACAAAAATTTGGTTGAATTGAAGAGGAATCGTGCCATACAACTTCATCATCCAAGGATCAAGAATTTGGTGATTGCAAGATTCAAGAACTTGGAGCAAGATCCATTGCATACAGAATCAAGAATTGAGTGTGTGGATCAAGTTCAGAGCATTGCAAGCATTGGATTTGAAGAATTCAGCAACTGTTTTCACCATTTACACCAGGTTGGTTTCTCATTCGAATTGCTTGATTTAGTCAGCATGTTAGAGTTTTGTTAGGTTAGAACTGTTAGGATAGGTTAGAAGATTAATTTTGGTGAGTTTGAGAAGGATCCATGGAAGTTGCCATTGGAGTGTATAATCTGTTAAGGTTTATATCAGCTAGAATATTGCAAGATAATCTTCATCATATAGCTTAAAATGATCAGTGAAAGATGTAGATCATGCTAGGGTAAAGATTAGCAAGGTTTGGCAGGTTTGATCTCAGGTGAACATGGTGGAACCGAGCTGTTATACCTATCGGGTTTGTTTCTTGAGTGAGCTTTAGAAGGAAATGATGGCGTGGTTGTGTAGAGGGGAAGGAATGGACCAACTTTGCTCTTTACATCGTGTTATTTCATGGAAGATTGAGGGAGAACAGAGGGGTATAAGATGCGTGCATGGAGAAGATTTTCAGAAACCCTAGGGTTTCTAAGGTTGAAGATGATGGACAACCGTTGGATGACCATTTTGACTTGGACTAAGGATCTGATCGTATGGCTCACGTTTAAAAGGAAATTTGGAGGGAGAGACTGTGCACTAAACGCACCGTTTCATTAATGTTCTCAGACTGGGCTTTGATTTCCTTGCTAATGCCACCCCCCAAATGCAGGCCCAAACTAAAATGAACTAAAAATCTTGCTAACTGCACCGTTTAGTGTTTTTTAATTTTTGTTATATTTTCTGAATGCACTGGGCCCAGACGCTCTTGCTATGCGCGCCCCCCAGTCTGGGCCCATCTCTCATTTTCAACTGGAATTAATGCTTGCTGCACCCCTCATTTCATTTAATTCATTTCAATTTTTCTTAATTCATTTCAATTCTTTGGAAAATCATAAATAATTGAAAAATGCATGATTTTAATTGGTTCTTTTTGCATATTGTTCATAATTTTGTTAAGAAAATTATCATTCAAAAAAGTTCCAATTTCATTTTATTTTTATATTTTTAGCATATTTTCTTTTAAATAGGATTAAATAATGTTTAGTTTGATGCATGAATTTGGTGATTTTAGTTTGATTAAATGCTTTTATATTTTTGATCCATTCTTTTTAGGTTGATTAGCTTAGATCTTTATCTTGTATATAAAATTTAATTCATGATTTTAGAACTTGATTTTAGGTGATTTGCTTAGGTGTGAATAACATGATCAAAATTAGGGTTTTAAGTGAGCATAGGTGAGATAGATTAGTTCTTTTAGGAATTTTGATTTGATTTTGGGGTATGGGACTATAGGGGTTATGGGTAGATGATAGATCCCTTAGAAAATATTAGGATTTCCCTACTGCTATCAGTATACTGCTTATATTTGTTTGACTGTGTGGTGTGCCCTCTCTAGGGTTATTTCATTTGTCTGTGTGGGGTATTGGGTTGCTTGGGGATTGGGAGAGCTGAAGACTGTGATGATGAAGCCATTGGAGATCAAGAGATTTAAGTCCAACTTCCAGAGTTGATGAGGAGATTCTTGCTGGCAGCTGCTGAGGAGTATAGGATTTAGGAGCTAGGCAGAGCCCTAGAGTAGAAAACCTGATTCACAAATATGGAAGGTCTTGTCTGCCTCCATTCTTTCTCTATGATTCAAAGTCTCTTTCAAATATCCACCTCCTTACTTTGGAAGGATCAGTGAATATATTTGAAAGATAGAACTTTTGAGAGAAAACTGTCAGTATCATGTTAACAGTTAATGAGCCACCCTTGGTAGGCAATTGACTGTTTAACATTTAATTCATCTTGTTGACTGATATTCCTCTTGGAGTTTGAGACTTGAAGAAAAGCCATTGTAGATTGAAGATTGATGATAAAGACCTTGCTTGGAGGCTGTGGAGATGGAGACTGATGCATTGCTTGAAGCTTGTAGCTGTTTGGAGATGACTTGAAGACAGATGTTGATGCAGAGCTGTTGTGGCTGTTTATTTTTAGCTGTTTCATTTCTGATGTATTGTGTGAATTTCCTAGATTGTATTGTTTGCTGTTAAACCTGCTGGGTTGAAAGTGAATCCTGTTCACTTTTGCCTATTGTTTTCTAGGTTCGAGGTTGAGTGGGACTCCCTTGCCTCGCTTGTATTGTTGCATCCATGCATTTTACTGCTTTATTGTATATATCCGCTGTTTCTGTTTTCGTTTATTCCCTTAGGATCTCTGTTTCTCTCTGCGCAAGAGAGGAGCATGATAGACATTAGGTCTTAACCCATGCACGATAACATTAGGGTAGACTTTATTCCCTTTTTAACCCTAGGATTTTAGAGTGTCATCTTTTCTTTCTTCAAAACAACAGAAAAACATTAATGAAGGTTATAACAAAATCAATTCATTTCTTCCATCAAAAGATTTGAATAAACACAAACCTTTCTGCAATAAGAAAACCCTTGTTTAAGGTGAGATTTTTCATAAAAGACACTTGAACAGCTTGTGTCGTGCGTAGCCCGAACTACGTTTGCTCTGATCTTCCATGCTGTGTGGAAGTACGTAGGCATAGGATGCGATATCCTAGCGAGCAACCTTCCCCATCCTCCCCCGTAGTTAGGCGAACTACGTTGACTCTGATTTCTCGTTCCAGACGGGAATACGTAGGCATAAAGTGCGATGCTTTGCCGAGTCATGTTTTCTTTTCTTTTCTGCCCTCATCCTTTAGTTTAGATAGAAGTGTAATCCGTACAAACCAAGCAAGCGTGGATCCCATCGAGTACGATGGACGTGAGGGGTGCTAATACCTTCCCCTTGCGTAACCGACTCCCGAATCCAGGTTTTGGTTGCGATGACCATACCTTTTCCCGTCTTTGCGTTAGGTTTACTCTGAGCGTTTCCTTTCCCTCCCGTGGGATAAATAACGCACGGTGGCGACTCTTCTGTCAGCCGGCGCCGATTTTCGCAGTAGCGACACGTAGCAACACCAAGTCGTGGTTTCTTTTGTATAGGACACCGTCAGGATTCAGATAGAAATTGCCAGCCAATCTCCTGAGAGTCTTCTGATCTCGACTGGATGCCCCAGCCGGATACTCCTTGTTCTTCAGGAAATTCTGGATGTCAAAGTACCAGGGTTTACCATCGGGAGCCTCGTCAATGGAAAATATGAATGCAGGCCTATCGAGCCGAGAGATAACAATCCGGGGAGCCTCGTTCCAGAAGTTAACTTTATACATTGAAGACAATGTCGCCAGGGCATCAGCCATTTGATTTTCTGCTCGCGGCACATGATGCAATTCCACCTTGTCAAAGGAAGGCAACAATCTCCATGCATAGTTCATATATGGTATCAAATTGGGCTGACATGTCTCCCATTCTCCTTTAATCTGATTCACCACTAGAGCTGAGTCTCCGTACACATCCAGATGTTTGATTCGCAAATCAATAGCTTCTTCCAGACCCATGATGCAAGCCTCATATTCAGCCTCATTATTGGTAACGGGAAAAGTCAATCGGGCGGTAAAGGGGATGTGCGACCCCTGAGGAGTAGTGATAATTGCGCCTATTCCGCTACCATAGGAATTTACAGCTCCGTCAAATATTAACTGCCACTTGGAACCCAACTCTGGTCCTTCATCCGGCAACGGTTCTTCACAATCTTTCATCTTTAGGTACATGATATCCTCGTCAGGAAAATCAAACCTCATCGATTAGTAGTCCTCAACAGGCTGCTCCGCAAGGTACTCCGACAGAACGCTACCTTTAATAGCCTTTTGCGAGACATACTGAATATCATATTCGGTTAACACCATCTGCCATCGGGCAATTCTTCCGGAGAGTGCTTGCTTCTCAAACACGTATTTGATTGGATCCATCTTTGAAATTAGCATGGTTTTATGATTCAGCATGTATTGCCTCAAACGTTTGGCGGCCCAGGCTAGCGCGCAACACGTTTTCTCGAGCATTGAGTATCTGGACTCACAGTCAGTAAACTTCTTACTCAAATAGTAGATCGCATGCTCTTTACATCCGGTCTCGTCGTGTTGACCGAGAACACAACCCATACTTTCCTCAAGAACCGTCAAATACATAATCAAAGGTCTCCCGGCCACTAGGGGTATCAAAACAGGAGGTTCCTGCAAGTATTCTTTTATCTTGTCGAACGCCTTTTGACAATTTTCATTCTAGGTCAACACCTGATCCTTCTTCAACAACTTGAATAACGGCTCGCATGTCGCAGTTAAGTGAGATATGAACCGGGCGATATAGTTCAACCTCCCTAAAAATCCACGCACTTCTTTTTCTGTTTTAGGCGTTGACATTTCTTGTATTGCTTTTATTTTCGCAGGATCAACCTCTATCCCTTTTTCGCTCACGATAAACCCCAGTAGTTTGCCCGATCTCACCCCGAAGGTGCATTTATTAGGGTTCAGTCTCAACCTGAACTTCCTGAGCCTCTTGAATAGTTCCAGCAGATTAACCAAATGCTCCTCCTCCGTCTGGGATTTGGCAATCATATCATCAACATAAACCTCGATCTCTTTATGCATCATGTCGTGAAAGAGGGTCGTCATAGCACGTTGATATGTTGCCCCAGCATTCTTCAATCCGAAGGGCATCACTTTGTAACAAAATGTTCCCCAGGGAGTAATGAAGGTAGTCTTCTCCATGTCTTCTGGCGCCATTTTGATCTGATTGTAGCCCGAGAAGCCATCCATGAAGGAGAATACGGAGAACTGAGCAGTATTATCGACCAGCACATCGATGTGAGGAAGTGGAAAGTCATCTTTCTGGCTCGCTTTGTTCAAATCACGGTAGTCTACACACATTCGCACTTTACCGTCTTTCTTCGGCACTGGCACAATATTAGCGACCCATGAGGGTTATTTGGTAACAGCTAGGAAACCAGCATCCCACTGTTTTTGAACTTCCTCCTTGATCTTCACAGCCATATCCGGTCTGGTTCTCCTGAGCTTCTGCTTAATAGGCGGACATTCCTCTCGCAGTGGCAGACGGTGAACAACCATATTCGTATCCAACCCAGGCATATCCTCGTACGACCAAGCAAATATATCACTGTACTCTTTGAGCATCTCAACCAACCTTTGCTTGATGTCGCTCTGCAGCACAGCCCCTATACGGATGTTTCTCACAACCTCTTCCGACCCCAAATTGATAATCTCAATGACTTCCTCATGAGGCAGAACGATTCTTTCTTCTTGCTTCAATAACCATGTCAACTCTTCTGGCACGTCGCCATCTTCTACAACCTCTTCCTCAGCCTGAAATACCGGGTGCTCAAAGTCGAAGTGAGTCATAGGCGGTTCATAGATGTCATCTGAAATTGTAATCCTGCAAAGGAAATGGTTAAATGCTTCAAAACACAGACAAAGCGAATAACCACATTGCCATTTTATTGTAAAAGATAAAAACAGAAAAAAACAGGGATCACAATACTTGTATATGAAAAACGCCTTTATTTCATGATTAAACAATGTAATGTACATAACCAAATGGCCCTAAGCAAAATCACTATGCCCCGGGTAGGACACAGGATTATTCAACAATTAAGAAAACAAATCATTACTGTTTAGTTGTCACAGGAACAGTTTCCCGGATAGACCAATTGCAGAGACTTTGTCCTGGCACGCTTGGCTTGATCCACGCGTTCATATCGAAGTCGTTGTCTCCTTCTTCAGAATCGGAAACAGCATTGATGGTCTCAAAGCTCACCCCGCTTGGCGTAATCGTGACCGGTCCTTTGAACCTGGGCGCTCCTGAAGAGGATGTTGACGACGAAGGATGATATCCAAGCCCGAATTTGTCATTCTTCACGGGAATCTCCAATACCTTCCCTCAACCCTTAGTTTTGCCTGTCTGCACTAGAGCCTGAGCCTCTTTGTAGGAGGACACTGCCACATATGATGTTTTGCTGGAACCCTGAGCATTGTCTTTAATTCGCAACCCCTCGAAGGCTTGACAGGGTGTTTCGTGTATTTCGCCGTCGACCTCGACATATTTGAACGAAGAGAAATGGCTAACCAGAATATCTTCCTCTCCACAAACAGTGACGACACTATCCCCAACCATATACTTCAGCTTTTGGTGCAACGTGGATGTGACTGCCCCGGCAGCATGGATCCATGGGCACCCAAGAAGACAACTATACGCTGGCTGGATGTCCATTATATAGAATTCAGTTTCAAATATTTCAGGCCCCACCTGCAACGGTAATGTTATTGATCCGAAAACTGACCTCCTCGTTCCATCGAACGCTCTCACCACTAAATCACTAGGCGTGCAGATAATTCCCCTAATATCCAACTTCATCAAGGATTTCTTCGGTAGCACATTCAGGGAAGATCCAGTGTCTACTAAAACATGGGACATGACCGTGCCCCGGCATTCTACTGACACATGTAATGCGATATTGTGCTCTCGCCCTCTCGGAGTCAAATCAAAGTCTGTGAAGCCCAAACTGTGCCCCGCATTGACATGCGCCATCACCCCTTCTAACTGATTAACAGAAACTTCTTGAGGAACGAACGACGTGTCTAGAATCTTCAGCAAAGCGTTCCGATGGGCCTCGGAACATAACAGCAATGACAAGATGGAAATTTTTGACGGCGTTTGCTGGAGGTGTTCAACGATTTTGTAATCACTTTTACGAATGAGCCTCATAAACTCCTCCACATCTTTAAGTGGCGTTTCCTTTTCATTCGACTGAGAGGGACCATTCTCAGTTACCTTGGCTTTACCCTTGGCCAATCTTTATGCCTCTACCTCGGGTGATGTGAAGATTCTTCCGCTTCTAGTCATACCCCCTGTTCCAACAACATTATCTACAACCCTAGCTGGTTGTCCATTGACTGCTATTTTCTTACCGTCAAAATATACCTCCAACCCGTAGGTCCACGACACTGCTTTAGTACTCTCAAAAGGGACTGGTCCTGCTTTAGTAATTGTGATCGTCGGCCGCCTGGCAGGCGCCGTTATCGTTATTGTTTTCCTCGGAATCGTCACCGTCGCAACATCGTTCTGCTCATCACACAACGCCTCTACAGGCTTTTCAACCGCGGTTTGATCAAATTGCAAGGTACCTTCATCCATCATAGCCTGAATACCCTGCTTCAACTCATTACAACCCTCTGGCTGGGTCCAACAATCCAAGCAAAATTCATCACAACCCGGGAATACACCCCCTTTTAACAACGTGCTTTTAATCTCCCCCAACGGTGTCTTCAGCTCATTGACATCCATCACTAGATTCAAATCTTCTTCTTTCAAGATGGCATTTGCCCCATGATTGGGCATAGGCTGTTGTACTATATTTGGACCCACCTGCCCAAAGTTGATAGCTTTGCTATCCAATAAATCCTGAACTTTGTGTTTAAATGCCTGACAAGCTTCTACATCATGCCCGGGCGCCCCGGAATGGAATTCGCAATGCTTGCTAGCATCATACCCGTAAGGAAGGACCGACCCTGTAGGCGGTGCCAAAGTTCTCTTTTCAACCAAGTTCAACCCTAGCAGGGTCTGGAGGAGTTCTGCATACGTGGAAGGAGGTGCGTCGAACACTCTTTTCGGTCTCGCATTCTGTACCCTTCTTTGACCAGGATTATGTCCTTGTTGTTGCTGTGGTTGTTGTTGTTGTTGCTGAGGCCGCCCTTGCTGAGGCCGCCCTTGCTGAGGAAAAGGGATAGTGACACTAGCTATCTATTGCGGCTGAACATACTGATTTCTTCCTCTGCCCCTACCCCTGCCACCAAACACGACACTAGTATCACCCTGTCGTCTACCACCAAATGCTTTTCTGGCACCTCCTGTTGAAGTAGACTCACCTGCTTGGAACCTTCCAACTTTAATCCCGTTCTCGATCATCTCCCCCATAAGAATCAAATCTGAGAAACTTCTCAATGACACACTAAACATTTTTTTGTAAAACACCCCCGTAAATGTCCCAATGAACATGTCATTCATCTCCCTTTCAATTAAAGGAGGATGCACCCTCGCTGCCATATCGCGCCACCTTTGCGCATACTCTTTAAAACTTTCACCGTTCTTCTGTGACAAACCCTGTAATTGGACCCGGTTTGGCGCCAGATCACTGTTATATTTGTAATGCGTCACGAAAGCATCAGCCAACTGCTTCCAGGTTTTAATCTATGTGGGCTCCAGCCCCATATACCATTCAAGTGAAGGTCCTGACAAGCTATCCTGAAAGAAATGCATGAGCATCCTTTCATCATCTGAATACGCGGACATCCTTCTATAATAAGAGCAGACATGGACCTTAGGGCAGGTATCCCCTTTGTATTTGTCGAATGTTGGAGCCTTGAATTTCAACGGCACCCTCATCCCTGGTACCAAGTGTCGCTACTGCGAAAATCGGCGCCGGCTGAACAGAAGAGTCGCCACCGTGCGTTATTTATCCCAAAGGAGGGAAAGGAAACGCTCGAGGTAAACCTACCGCAAAGAAGGGAAAGGAATGGTCATCGCAACCAAATCCTGGATTCGGGAGTCGGTTACGCAAGGGGAAGGTATTAGCACCCCTCACGTCCGTCGTACTCGACGGGATCCACGCTTGTTTTCTGGTACGGATTGTTATTCTATCTACTCTACAGGTCAGGGGTTAAAAGAAAAGAAAATGACTCGGCAAAGTATCGCACTTTATGCCTACGTATTCCCGTCTGGAACGAGAAATCAGAGTCAACGTAGTTCGCCTACCTACGGGAAAGGAGGGGAAGATTGCTCGCTAGGATATCGCATCCTATGCCTACGTACATTCATACAGCATGAAAGATCAGAGCAAATGTAGTTCGGGCTACGGAAGACACAAGTTTGTCTGACAGTTTTTTTATCTCCTTCTGAAAAATGGTTTTTCTGATTACTGGTCCAAGCGGACAAAAATGACGTTTTGATGAGTTCACATTCTTTTACGGAAGAAGTGTCTTTTATTGTGTTTGAAATCTTATTGTGTTTTTCTGTTTGTTTTGAGGAAGAAGAGACAGAACTCTAACCTACGGTTGAAAAGGGAATCAAACTAACCTAATGTTATCATGCATGGGTTAAGACCTAATGTCTATCATGTTCCTCTCTTGCGCAGAGAGAAAACAGAGATCCTAAGGGATAAACGGAAATAGAAACAATAACATATATACAATAAAGCAGTAAAATATGCATGAATGCAGCAATACAAGCGAGGCAAGGGAGTCCCACTCAACCTCGAACCTAGAAAACAACAGGCAAAAGCGAACAAAATTCGCTTTCAACCTAACAGGTTAATGGCAAACAATACAGTCAGGGAAATTCAAACAATACATCCAAAATTATAAACAGCAAAAATAAACAGCAAACAACAATCTTCATCAACATCTGTCTTCAAGTCATCTTCAATCATCTACAGGCTTCAAGCAAGCATCAGTCTTTATGTTCACAGCCTTCAAGCAAGGTCTTTGTCTTCAATCCTTCAATGGCTTTTCTTCAAGTCCCAATCTCCCAGCTGAGGAACCAATCAAGAGGATGAGCTGGGGTGCTAAGCAATTAGTTGACCACCAAAGGTGGCAAACAGACTGCTAACAACACATAGAATGTTTCTCTCAAGAGTTCTATCTCTTAGACACTATCACCAAGCCTTCCAAAGGAAGGGGGTGAGTGTCCTAGAGAGACTCTGCATCATAGAGAGGGATGGGGGAAAACAAGACCTTCCATGTTTGTGAATCAAGTTGCTATTCTAGAGCTCTGCCTAACTCCTAGATCCTATAACCTTCAATAGCTGCCAGCAAGATATTCTTCATTAACCCTGGAAATTGGTCTCCATTCTCTTAATCCTCAATGGGATTCATCAGCAAAGTCTTCATCTCAAACCCAAACCCCAAGCAGGCCCAATACCCCACACAGTCAAACAATAACCCTAGAGAGGGCACACCACACAATCAAGCAAGTACAAGCAATATACTAATAGTAATAGTAGCATAGGGGAAGTCTAATATTTTTCTAAGGGATCTATTATTTACCCATAATACCCCTATAGTCCCATACCCCAAAGTTCAAACTACAACTCCTAAAGGAAATGATTTATCACACCTATGTTATATCTAAACCCTAGTTTTGATTCTCCTCATCACACCTAAACAAACCATCTAAAATTAATCCTAAAATCATGAATTAAATCTCATATGAAAATTAAAGTCCTAAGTGAAGTAGTCTAAAAAGAATGGGTCCAAAATATAAAAAGATCTAGCTAAACTAAAATTAACAAGATCAAGTATTAAACTAAACATTATTTAAAACCTATTAAAAAGAAAAATATACTAAAAATGCAAAAACAAAATAAAATGCTAATTTTATTATATGACAATTTTCTTAACAGAAATATAAAAAAGTTGCAAAAACAACCAATTAAAAATATGGAATTTTCAATTTGTTATGATTTTTCAAACAATTAACAAAAAATGAATGAAATTAAAATGAATTAAAAGAGTCAGGGGTGCAATCAGTAATTATTTGCATTGAAAAATGAAGGATGGGCCCAGACTGGGGGTGCGCATAGCAAGGCGCGTCTGGGCCCAGCTAATCAGAAAAAACATAAAAGGAAAAAATAACCAAAAACGGTGCAGGAAGTAAAAATATTAGTTCAAATCACGTTGGGCCTTGAAAGTGGTGGTACGAATAGCAATTGTCCAATTAAGCCCATCAGAAACTTAAGTGAAACGGTGCGTTTCACGTTTTGAAATCCCTCCTATTTTTAGCTTTAAATCGTGGCCGTTAGATCACATGCTCAGTCAACCAAGTCTTACTCAATCCAACGCCTCCCAGTTCGTCTTCTCCAAATAACCTAGGGTTTCCACCATTAATGAGCCGTGAGAAAGCTTGCACGAACCAGGTTTCAACATCCTCATACAACCTCATTTCTCCATGAAATTCAGAGCCATAAAAAGAAAAATTTCTCTACATCTTCTTCTCTACACAACCATGGTTTCAATTTTCTCTAAAACTCAATCTAGATCCAAACCCGATAGGTAGAAGACCTTGGTTCCAACACTTTACACTGAGATCAACCTTGATGATTCTTGCTAACTCTTACACTAATGCGTTCTACATGTTATGCTGATCATTCTAATCTATCTAGCTAAGATTAACATGCCCTAACCTAAGTGTTCTAATCCAAAACAGTTTTGGTGCTCATGTAACAAACTCCATGAAAGGCTCTCAAATCCATCAGAATCAATCATCTACCTATTCCTAACAATTCTAACCTAAGAAATCTACATCATGCTAACTATTTCTAGTCAATTTGATAGAAAAACTAACCTGGTGTAATCTTGAAAACAGATGGAGAATTCCTTGGATTCACAGCTTGCAATGCTTGGGACTTGATCGATGGACTTGGTTCTTGGTTCTGTATGCAACAACACTTGCTTAAACACCTTGGATTGCCATAACCACTTCCTTTTGCAATTTGGAGGATGAACTTGTGTAGCACGAATTCTACCTCAATTCAGCCAGATCTTGATGGAAACTTGCTCTATGATGAATATAGATGATGATAGGATCAAGAATTTTGGAAGATGATGAAGATTTGATAGAGTTTGGAATGAATTTGCAAAATTGAGGAATGAGATGTAACTATGAGTTTCAACCAAAATGAATCACCAACCAATGATTGGATCCACTCTACTCAATATATAGATGCTCATGGAACCCTCTAGAACTTGGTAGAAACTTCTTGCACTCAAATCCCTTGTGAATTTGGATATGTTACTTCTTTTGTAAGCCAACTAGTATAACTTCCAAACTTTGAACTACACTCAAAAATCTACTTTTGCCAATGTTCTTAAAACATTCTTTCCAATCAAAATGACCTATAATTTCATCCCATTTGGACATGTTATGAAAAAATCTCATTTTAGGTCACTTTTATTCATTAAATTCACCTTTTAATTGACCAAATTTGGAACCTTGAGCTATGAGCATTTCCAAACTTTCAAGATCACTTTTCTAGACTCAAAATGTAATTTGGAGAAAGTTTTATGTTGTGAAGTTTTTCATTTGAAGCTTCCTTGTATGAGTTTTGGGCATAGGCTTGAAATGACCTGTAATTCTCAAATGACCAAAATACCCTTTGCTTGCCAAGGTCATAAGTAGAGTTCCACAAATCAGATGAAGGCATACCATACCTTTCTAGAAAGCTAAGACAATTAGGAACAACTCTCATGTTGGCCATAAATTCATTTGAAAATTCCTTGAGGGGTAAAAGTTGCTTGGAAGACAAGTAACTTTCACAGACAAAATTTCAGGTGCCTCAGATGACCTGTAACTTGCAAGGACCATAACTTGAGTTCCACAAATCTCCTTGATGTCTTCCACCACTAAAATTAAAGGTCTTGAGATCCTCTATAAGTTTAATGTTGGCCAAGGATCCATTTGAAGCTTGCATTTTGAATTATCTTGCTTGGAAGTTTACCCTAAATCAGGGGATTTTACACAGAAACCCTAACTTAGAAACCTCTCTTCTTCTTGATTTCTCTTGATTTCTACTTGGCACAACACCACATACATATCTACATGTCAAATTATGAACCACACATCTCTCAAATAGACCTTGATGCCTTTCAATGAATCATTTGACCTAGGGTTGACCTAGGGTTGACCCAGATGAAACCCTAGTTGACTGTCTTCAACTGCAACTCTTGTGATCATATCAATGACTTATCTCACTTTCAAAATGACTCTCCATGTCCTCCATGATGTCTATATACCTTCCATGCTCTCAATTCACAGCTCACAACTTCTTTGATGATCTTCAAATACACTCAAGATAGGAGAGAAATCCACTGCTTGATCCACTGACTTCTTAGATTTCAATTTCTTTCTGATGACTTGGATAGGCCTGAATTTGAACAATAACCTCTTGATAGGCTCATAGAGATAAGAATAGGACTTGGTCCCTTGTTGGATGACTTGCCCATGCTATGCTATGCAGATGAATGAATTATATACATGACCTAATATGCAAATGACAATGCAATTGAAACATAAACTAAGTGAAGTAGGTTGAGCAAATTTTAAGGTGCAACAGCTGCCCCTATTCAAGCGACTTGGACTCGACTGGGTGAAATGCCCGGAGCCTTCAGACATTCTAGGTACAAGACGGTTGAATACTAAGAACCCGGAAATTTGCCAACCGCAGAAATAAACTGCACCACTGCTTGGGGACCAACATCCACTAACTGAATCTGGTTGTTACGGCAACAACTGATCCGACGTCTGATAATTCTGATTTCAACTTCAACCACCTATGTAACGCCACAGGTACTGAACACCTTTCGCAAAACACCTCTATCCACAACTGGACTAACCTTATCAACACAAGAAGAGAGACAAATTCGTCAACACGAATAGAGATTCTGTTGTCACAGGAGTAACCTTGTCCACATCTGGACCCAAATTTCGTCAAACCACGAATACACAAATCTGTCCACGTCAGGACTCACATCTCAACAACACAGGAATAGAACTTTGTCCATGTTAGGATGCCTGTTTCGTCAACACGAAGAAATCTCAACTAAAACTTGTCCACGTCAGGACTCCACCTGCCGTCAGCACGGAAAACTCTCGTCGACTTCGCTGGGGATGACTCATCTGCATTTCATCAGCACGAGGGGATCCTATCAACATAGGAATGAACTGTCCACGTCAGGAATAAATCGTCCACGTTAGGAATAAACTTTCCACGTTAGGAATAACTTGTCCACGTTAGGAATAAATCGTCCACGTTAGGAATAACCTTTCCACGTTAGGAATAAACTTTTCCACGTTAGGAATAAACTTTTCCACGTTAGGAATAACCTTTCCACGTTAGGAATAAACTTTTCCACGTTAGGAATAACCTTTCCACGTTAGGAATAAATTGTCCACGTTAGGACTCACACCTCGTCTTGATTTGTCCACGCCAGGACTCACATCTTCGACCCGCTGAGGAAATCAAACTTGTCCACTTCAGGACTTCACATTCCATCAATACCGAGAAATCGAATTTGTCCATGTTAGGACTAGCACATCTCGTCAACTCGAGGAAATAAACTTGTCCACGTCAGGACACACATTCCATCAATACCGAGAAATCGAATCTGTCCACATTAGGACTAGCACATCTCGTCAACCCGAGGAAATAAATCTGTCCACGTTAGGACACCCATTTCTCTAGCACGAAGAAATCCCGTCAATATAGGAATAAATTGTCCACGTCAGGACTCATATTTCGTCAACGCGAGGAACTCCTATCAATATAGGCAATAAAATGTTGACGACTCCGGGGAAATACTCCTGTCAACCAGTAAGAAAATACATTCATCTGTTCCTACGGGAAGATACTCGGAATACAGTTTCTCTGCTTATCTCCACAGTAACTAACTCCATTGGTCCCAACCCACAAACCTTTTAGCACTGACGTGACGACGACTTTGAGGCGGACTCTACTGGGGATATTTGGAAACCAAACTACCGGACGCCTGTTCTGATAACCGGCGGCAGCCTCTGAAATTCTGATTCATGAAACCCTTTGATGCTGACGTAACAACAAATTTGAAGAAAATAATCCGCTGGCCGGACTAGAGAAACTTCAACAAGCAACTCTGGCAGGGAAAACAAGAGAAATTTAAACATATAACTCTGCTCGAGGACAAAGAGAAACTTAACCTAATAACTCTGTGGGGGAATAATGCCACGATTGACATTATCATTACATGTCTCACGCCGAGATCTTGAATGTTTGACAATTAATTTGAGCAAGAGCTCTCTCCACCTGCATGGGAAACAATAATTGAAAATAAACGGTTAACCAACCTAGTTTATGTTTCAAAATGCATATGTTTGACAATGGCGTAATGCTCCGTACGACATGGAAATGCTACGCGTTTTTATTTGGTAGATGCAAATATGACACTGTATGCCAATGCAAATGCAGACTCAAACTGCTGGGATATAGAAACCGCTTCAGCAAAATAAATGCTGAAGACAACACCAACTCCGCTGGGGGTAACCAGGTGCCACAGAATTGTTCCAACAAAATAAATGCTGGAAGAGTGAAGCCCGCTTCACTGAGGAATAACTGAATGTGTCCATCAGGATTGGACTTCTGCTGGGGAGTGAACGGGTATCACACGGTATTCCGCCAAAATAAATGCCAGGACACACCACCAACTCTGCCGGGGAGAGTTTTCTTTTTAATCTTTGAGTTCCACTGGGAGGAAAGAAAATACTGGCTGGAAAGAGAACTCCGCTGGGGACGAAACAACTCTCTTGGGGAAAATCAACTGACTCTACTGGGGGAGAGTAAATGACCCTACACGGAAGGATAGACTGTCTAAGTACAGCTCACGAGTTGGAAATGTTGATCTTCTGAGGCTAAACCACTCTGCTCGGGATGGGGGAATCCTCCCGGGGGACACCACACTGTCTGAGTACAGCCTTCGATCTAGGAATCGTCAATTTTGCCGAGAGTAAACGACTTGGCTGGAGAATGTCCTTCGGCTAAGCTGCGGCTAGCTGGGGAATTTGATCCTTCTTCAGTGAGGAACAGTGTTATCTTGGAAGCGCGACCTGCGTGGGGATCGAGTCTTTCGTTACGAGCTTCTGGTCAATACTGCAATCTTTTGATCGTCCACTTCATACGGCTACGAACCCTGCAACACCACAAACAAGACAAGACAAGTCTATGCAACCAAATCTATTCAGGTTAGTGTTAGTGACATTATTTCAAGTTAATTCAAAGTTTTAGCAATTGTTGGCAAGGGCCAGCGACGTTATACACACGCTAGTTTCATTAAACCTAGGCGTTTATCATGTACAAAACAGTAAAGAATCAGCATCAAGTACTGAATAACATGTTTTATTGATTGGGCCCCTAAATGGGCAGAGTTTTGTACACGGGATGTAACTCCGGAAAAGAGGAAGCTATGCACAATGAATATACAAGTATGCACAAGAAGCATAAATATAATGACAAATCAAATTTGTACACATGTCGGCAACGGGGTGCAGACGAACATCACGAGCTGATCCTCCTATGACTCGCCCGACTCTAACGCTTTTCCCGACATTCACACTTCCGAAGAGATTGTATCTGATAATCGACCCCTCAGGTATATTCTCCTGCGCCAAGGATCACCGCAGTATCAAATTCGGACCGCAGTTATTTTCTTTTCAAATCCCTAACTTTTGCGTGAACCGCCTTTTACGGGTTTTCAGTTCACCGGGATACCCTTTTTTGCCGAAGCCGCCCAGTGTAGGTTTTCAACTTCGCGGGTGTACATTTTTTCGATTTTATCCCTAACTTTTGCCCGAACCTTTCATTCTGTTTTTGGTTCTCTAGGATGCCCCATTTTTGCCTGGACTCTCTTTTTTCTGTCCAACGGGTCAATTTCAAGCAAAGTATTTTTTAACTGCGTCCGAATTCACAGGCGACGCAAAGTCTTCCCCGTCCATGGTGGAAAACAATAAAGCCCCTCCTGAAAAGACTTTTCTGACAATGTATGGCCCTTCGTAGTTGGGGGTCCACTTGCCCCTGTGATCTGCCTGTGGCGGGAGAATCCTTTTTAGCACAAGGTCGCCCGTCTGAAAGCTCCGAGGACGTATCTTCTTATCATATGCTTTCTTCATTCGGCTCTGGTACAAACGATCGTATGCTAGAGAAGCTAGCCTCTTCTCATCCATTAAACTCAGCTGTTTCAACCTGTCTTTCACCCATTCTGCCTCGTCTAGTTGGACATCTCGTAATACTCTTAGGGAAGGAATCTCAACTTCCAGTGGTAGTACTGCTTCCATTCCATATACCAACGAGAACGGGGTTGCCCCGATTGATGTGCGTACCGTCGTACGATAACCGTGCAAAGCGAAAAGGTAGCATCTCATGTCAGTCCTTATAGGTCACCACCATCTTCTGAACGATCTTCTTTATATTCTTATTAGCCGCCTCAACATCGCCATTCATCTTGGGTCGGTAAGGGGAGGAGTTGTGATGCTCGATCTTAAAATTCTGACACAGCTCCTTCATCATTTTGTTATTCAGGTTTGAACTGTTGTCAGTGATTATCCGCTCGGGGATTCCATATCTGCAAATGATATCTCTCTTGATGAATCTGGCCACCACCTGCTTAGTCACGTTTGCATAAGATGCCGCCTCCACCCATTTGGTGAAATAATCGATTGCTACTAGAATAAACCGGTGCCCGTTAGAAGCTGTCGGCTCGATCTTTCCAATCATATCGATTCCCCACATCGAGAATGGCCATGGTGACGACATCACGTTCAGAGGACTCGGAGGCACATGGATCTTATCAGCATAGATCTGGCACTTATGACACTTCTTCGCAAACTTGAAACAATCAGTTTCCATAGTCAGCCAAAAATAACCTGCCCGCAGCAGCTTCCTCGTCATAGCATGCCCACCAGCATGCGTACCAAATGTACCTTCATGTATTTCCTCCATGAGCAGCTTCGCCTCTTTCTCGTCCATACAACGTAGTAGCACCAAGTCGTGATTTCTTCTGTATAAGACCCCATCCGGATTCAAATAGAAATTACCCGCCAATCTCCTGAGAGTCTTCTGATCGTGACTGGATGCCCCAGCCGGATACTCTTTGTTCTTCAGGAAATTAAGGATATCAAAATACCACGGTTTATCATCAGATGCTTCGTCAATGGAAAATACGATGGCAGGTCTGTCGAGCCGAGAGATAACAATTCTGGGAGCCTCGTTCCAGAAGTTGACTTTGTACATGGAAGACAAGGTAGCCAGGGCGTCAGCCATCTGATTCTCTGCTCGCGGTACATGATGCAATTCAACCTTGTCAAAGAAAGGCAACAATCTCCTCGCATAGTTCATGTACGGTATCAAATTGGGCTGACGTGTCTCCCATTCTCCTTTTATTTGATTCACCACCAGAGCTGAGTCTCCGCATACATCTAGATTTTTGACTCGCAAATCAATGGCTTCTTCAAGCCCCATGATACAAGCTTCGTATTCGGCTTCGTTATTGGTAACTGAAAAGGTCAATCGGGCGGTAAACGAGATGTGCGACCCGTGTGGAGTAGTTATGATTGCCCCTATTCCGCTACCATAGGCGTTTACAGCTCCGTCAAAGATCAACTTCCATTTGGAGCCCAATTCTGGTCCTTCGTCTGGCAACGACTCTTGACAATCTTTCATCTTTAGGTACATGATATCCTCTTCAGGAAAATCAAACCTCATCGATTGGTAATCCTCAATAGGCTGCTCTGCTAAGTACTCAGACAATATGCTCCCCTTTATAGCCTTCTGCGAGACATACTGGATGTCGTATTTGGTCAAAACCATCTGCCAACGGGCAATTCTCCTCGATAACGCCTGCTTTTTGAATACATATTTGATAGGATCCATCTTCGAGATGAGCATGGTTGTATGATTCAGCATGTATTTCCTCAAACGCTTGGCGGCCCAGGCCAGCGCGCAACAAGTTTTTTCGAGCATTGAATATCGAGATTCACATTCAGTGAACTTCTTACTCAAGTAGTAGATCGCATGCTCTTTTCTTCCTGTCTCGTCGTGTTGACCGAGAACACAACCCATACTTCCCTCAAGAACTGTCAAATACATAATCAAGGGTCTGCCTGCCACTGGGGGTATCAAAATAGAAGGCTCTTGCAAATACTGCTTTATTTTATCGAACGCCTTTTGACAATTTTCGTTCCACGTTACAGCTTGGTCCTTTTTCAACAGCTTGAATAACGGCTCACACGTAGCTGTCAGGTGAGATATGAACCGGGCGATGTAGTTCAACCTCCCTAAAAACCCGCGCACCTCTTTCTCTGTTCTAGGCGTCGGCATCTCTTGTATTGCTTTTATTTTTGCAGGATCAACCTCTATTCCTTTTTCACTCACGATAAACCCCAGAAGTTTACCCGATCTCACCCCGAAGGTGCACTTGTTAGGGTTCAGTCTCATCCTGAACTTCCTAAGCCTTTTGAATAACTTCAGCAGATTCACCAAATGCTCTTCCTCCGTCTGGGATTTGGCAATCATATCGTCAACATAAACTTTGATCTCTTTATGCATCATATCATGGAAAAGAGTCGTCATTGCACGCTGATACGTTGCCCCAGCATTCTTTAGTCCGAAGGGCATCACTTTGTAACAAAATGTTCCCCAAGGTGTAATGAAAGTAGTCTTCTCCATGTCTTCTGGCGCCATTTTAATCTGATTATAGCCCGAGAAGCCATCCATGAAGGAGAATACGGAGAATTGAGCAGTGTTGTCAACTAACACATCGATGTGAGGAAGCGGAAAATCATCTTTCGGGCTCTCTTTATTCAAATCACGGTAATCTACGCACATTCTCACTTTACCGTCTTTCTTTGGCACTGGTACAATGTTAGCGACCCATGAGGGATATTTTGTAACAGCTAGGAAACCATCATCCCACTGTTTTTGAACCTCCTCCTTAATTTTCACTGCCATATCGGGTCTAGTTCTGCGAAGCTTCTGCTTGACCGACAGGCATTCTTCTTTTAACGGCAGGCGGTGCACAACCATATCTGTATCAAGCCCAGGCATGTCTTCATACGACCAAGCGAACACATCACTATACTCTCTGAGCATTTCAACTAGTCTTCGCTTGACGTCGCTCTGCAGCGCGGCTCCTATACGGATGTTCTTTTCAACCCCTTCCGACCCCAGGTTAATAATTTCGATGACCTCCTCATGAGGCAGAATGACTTGTTCTTCTTGCTTTACCAACCAAGACAATACTTCGGGCACGTCGCCATCTTCGACAATCTCTTCTTCGGCTTGAAATACCGGGTGCTCAAAGTCGAGACGAGTCATAGGCGGTTCAATGATGTCATCTGAAAATGTTATCCTGCAAAAGGAATGGTTAAATGCTTCAAAATGCGTATAAAGCGAATAACCACGTTGCCATTTTATTGTAAAACACAAAACAAGAAAAACAGAGATCGCAATATTTGTACATGAAAAAACGCCTTTTATTTAATGATTTAAACAACGCAATGTACATAACAACACAACCTTAAGCAAAATCATGATGCCTCGGGTAAGACACCAGATTGTTCAACAATTAAGAAAACAAAGTATTACTGTTTGTGAGTCACAGGAACAATCTCCTGAATAGACCAATTGCATAATCCTTGTCCTGGCACGCTCGGCTGAATCCAGGCGTCCATGTCGCAGTCACTGTCTCCTTCCTCGAAATCTGAAACAGCGTTGATGGCCTCGTGACACACTCCACTAGCGGTGATAGTTATCGGTCCTCTGAAACAGGGTGCCCCCACAGCAGGTGTTGATGACGACGGTTGATATCCCAGCCCAAATCGATCCATCTTCACGGGAATATCCAGCACCTTGCCCCAGCCCTTTGTCTCACCAGTCTCTACTAGAGCCTGAGCCTCCTTATATGACGAGACGGCTACCTCTGACGCTTTACTCGTCTCGGGACCTTTGTCTTTGATGCGCAACCCTTCAAATGCCTGACAGGGTGTTTCGTGAATCTTGCCGTCGACCTCTACATATTTGAATGATGACAGATGGCTGACCAATATATCTTCTTCTCCACAGACTGTGATCACACTGTCCCCTACCATGTATTTCAACTTTTGATGCAAGGTAGACGTGACTGCCCCAGCACCATGGATCCAGGGTCGTCCGAGAAGGCAGCTGTATGCTGGCTGGATGTCCATAATATAAAATTCAGTTGCGAAAACCTCCGGCCCCACCTGTAGAGGTAACGTTATGGATCCAAAGACTGTTCTTCGTGTACCATCGAATGCCCTGACCACCAAGTCACTAGGCGTACACATGATTCCCCTGACGTCCAGTTTCATCATCGCCTTCTTAGGCAGCACGTTTAAGGAAGATCCGGTGTCTACCAGTACATGAGACATGACGGAGCCTCTACACTCGACTGAGACGTGCAACGCCATGTTATGCTCTCTCCCCTTTGGGGTCAAATCAAAGTCCGTAAATCCCAGACTATGGCCTGCGTTCACATGCGCCAACACCCCCTCCAGCTGATTCACGGAAACATCTTGGGGTACGAAGGAAGTATCCAGAACTTTCAGCAATGCATTTCTGTGAGCTTCAGAACACAATAGCAACGACAGTATAGATATCTTGGACGGCGTCTGTTGGAGATGCTCAACAATCTTATAATCGCTCTTACGAATAAGGCGCATGAACTCTTCCACATCCTTCGATGATGTTTCTTTTTCATTCCCCTGCACCGGGACATTCTCATTCATCTTTCCTTTTCCTTTCGCCAGTCGCTCAGCCTCTACCTCATGCGATATGAAGATCCTCCCACTTCTTGTCATCCCTCCGGTACCGACGACATTGTCTACAGTCTCAACTGGCTGTTTATTAACATCAATTTTCACCCCATCACAGTACACTTCCAACCCATAGGTCCAGGGGACTGCCTTAGTGCTCTCATTAGGGATTGGTCCTGCCTTGGTGATAGTGATCGGCGGTCGCTTGGCCGGCGCCGTTATGGTTATTGTTTTTCGGGGAATCGTCACAGTAGCTACGTCACTTTGCTTGTCTGCTAATACCCCTGAAGGTTCTTCAACTGTCGTTCGATCGAATTGTAATGTGCCTCCATCGATTAAAGTTTGAATTCCCTTCTTCAATTCATCACAACCCCCAGCTTGGGTCCAGCACCCTAAACAATACTCGTCGCAACCTGGATACACACCACCTTGCAATAACCTTCTCTTTATCTCACATAACGGTGTCTTTAGATCGTCAACATTCATAATCAAGTTCAAACCCTCCTCGGTTAAAATGGCGTTTGCCCCATGGTTGGGCATGGGCTTTTGCACTATGTTCGGACCCGCCTGTCCAAAATTGATAGCCTTACTATCCAATAGATCCTGCACCACATGCTTGAATGCGTGGCAACCCTCTACATCGTGGCCAGGAGCCCCGGAGTGGAATTCACAGTGCCTGCTTGCATCGTAACCGTATGGAGGAGTGCCTGTTATTGGCGCCAGAGTTCTCTTTTCCACCAAGTTCAAACCCAGTAACGTCTGTAGCAATTCTGCATACGTTAAAGGAGGCTTCTCAAACACCCTCCTTGGTTTGCCCCCCTGGAATCTGCGCTGGGCAGTATGTGCCCCCTGTTGTAGCTGTTGTTGTGGTATTGGTTGTTGCTGAAATGGAATAGTAACACTTGCCACCTGCTGCGGCTGATTGTACTGGTTTCGACCTCTGCCCCGGCCTCGGCCTCGGCCCCCAAACACTGCGCTTGCATCACCTTGACGACGCCCACCGAAAGCCCTTCTGTTACTGCCAGCTGCAGTGGATTCCTCAGCTTGGAATCTTCCCTGTTTAATGTTGCTTTCAATCTTCTCTCCCATCAGGATTAAGTCTGAGAAACTGCCCAAAGAAGTATGAAACAACTTGTCATAAAACATACCGGTGAATGTTCCTATGAACATATCATTCATTTCTTTGTCCTCCAAAGGAGGATGAACCCGAGCAGCCATGTCGCGCCATCTTTGCGCATACTCTTTGAAGCTCTCGCCCTTCTTCTGGGACAACCCCTGCAATTGGACCCGGTTGGGTGCCAAGTCACTGTTGTACTTATAGTGAGCCACAAATGCTTCAGCCAGCTGCTTCCATGTCTTTATCTGAGTTGGTTCCAATCCCATATACCACTCAAGGGAAGGACCAGACAAGCTATCTTGAAAGAAATGCATTAGCATCCTCTCATCATTTGAATACGCCGACATCCTTCTGTAGTATGACCGCACGTGCACTTTTGGACAGGTATCCCCCTTATACTTGTCGAATGTGGGAGCTTTGAATTTGATTGGCACCCTCAAGCCAGGCACCAGACCCATTGTTGTCATATCTAAGCCAACAGCACTTTGATTCACGACCCCCTTCATCTGCTCCTCGAGCATCCTGATCCTCTGAGAGTCATCCATAGGACCTTCGAAACCTCCACCGGAGAAAGCATCCTCTTGCTGGTCTTCTTGCCAGTTACCGTTCCCAGTTTCGTATCCATCGTACCCGTTGTTACGGCCAAATCTAGCCTGATTCATTACCGGGCCTCGCCCCCTGTTACCATATCCCGGGGCGACTCCTGTAGGTCCGAAAGCCATTAACCCAGCGCCATTTCCATTTCCGAATCCGCCATAACCCTGATTAGTCATACCATATCCGTCCTGTCCGAAGCCTTGAGCGTTGAAGCCGTACTTCCCAGCATGATCAAACCCCTGGTCATTGAAGCCAAATCCGTTATTACCGAAGCCATTACCTCCCATATTGTCACCCAGGTTGACATCTCCGAGCCCAACGTTGTTGACGACAGTCTCGTTCCCAATTCCAACGTTACCGTTCCCGGCAGCAGCGCCGTTGTTCACATTGACAGCAGGTATGTTTACTACAGGTGGAGCCACTGGTGTGGGAGTACCATCCCCGTGAATAGTGTCGACTCGCACAGACTGATGATCCTCATTTCCATGCCTAGCATTTCTTACCAACAGAGGCTGCACCAAAGCTTGCAAATTCTCCTGTCCTTTCGCAATGGTCTCCATTGTCTGCATGAAGAGCGCCAGCTTCTCACGCATGTCCTGCATTTCATTCTGCATATGATCCATAATTCTTCGGCAGTTGGTACGAGTGGAGTATCGGTGCGGGCGCTGACTTTGAATCCTGAAAAGACCTGGTACAGTGCAAGAAATGAGATACCGCTCAATAATCACCTGTAATGCAATATGAATGGGAATGCAATGCAATATGTGTCTGTGCATTAGGGAGTGTCATTCCCCGATTCTAGTGTGAATGTGTCAGTGTGGTGACAGTGACAGCAATACGATGATCGGAGCCGAATCATAGAAAACACCTCATATATTGCAGAGAAATCTATTAAGCCAAGAATACAATATCACTGAGTGTACAATAAGAAGGCATGACCTCAACCAACAATCCTGGTGATGGTCAGCGCTATGCAAATAAAGCATACACGTCAATACATGAAATGGTCAAGTACTCCCATATGCCTGGTATTCCTCTAATAACTTCTTAGTCTCTGGATGACTCGGTCGGGTAAGCAGACCCTCAACAAGTAGATCTCTTCGCTTGAGAACACGTCGCAAATCACCAGCAGATTCCTCCCATGCCCCTTCTCCAAAGCGATCCTCTAGCTTCCGCTTCTGAGACACAGCTTCTTTCTTGCCCTCGATGGCCTTGTTCAATGCATTCTGGAGACTATATCTCGTCATTACCTCTTCTTCATACTTCTTAATGCTAGCCTTCAACTGTTCTTCGAGTTCAGAAATTTGCTGCTTCAATTTCTCAAACCCTCCCGGTGAATGTTCCTATGAACATATCATTCATTTCTTTTTGGACTCCAACATGTCATGGGAGCTTCTGAATTCTTTCCCCAGACATTCACGCTTCTTTCTCTCTTCGGTCAGTTCAGCACCTAGCCTGTTTACTAACTCGATCTGTTGTTGGAAAGAATGCACAGCCTTGTTCTTCTCACTACGCATCTGAGCCAGTTCCTGTTCTAACCCTTCATTGATCTTCATCAAAGCTTCTTTTTCTTTTACAACTCGCTCGTAGGCCTCCATAGTAATAGTGATTGGTTCCTCCATCGGAATATGAACAGGGACTGGTGCAGCTGGAAATGGCATCCGCAGCTGTCTTGCCCACTCTTGGATCCAAACTTTGTAGGGTGCATAAGCCTGACAATCGTTCTTCCCTAACAGTGGTTTCCCTCTTCTGTCGATACGCATCCATGCGTGCTGAAGCTTGGCTAGTAACTCTCCATTCAAATTGCCGGTGAAGTACAGAGATTCCTGTACTTCTTCCTCCTGAGGTGGGTTCTTCAACGCGTATCCAAACTGGCGAACGAACAGAGATGGGTTGTAATTGATACACCCTTTTCTTACTATCAACGGAATATTAGGGTACCCAGAACAACTGAAAATAAGCTCAGACCCCAACAAGTCTCGGTCAAACCACTCAATGTCTTCAGAAGATAGCCTCATCAGGCGCTCTGGCCAGTCAGCTGTAGTTGCACTATCTACAAAAGGTCCCTTCAGGGGGAGATGGCTCTTAAACCACATATACAGCAAAGGCACACAACAAGAGACGTTCTTGCCTCTCCTATTCTCATTTCTGTAGTGCATCGAATGGTAGAAGTCCCCGATCAATGTGGGTACAGGGTTGCCAGCAGCAAACAAATGAAATGCATCCATGTCCACGAAATTCGGGAAATTGGGAAACAGCACTATCCCATAAATGCATAGAGCCAAAACAGCGTTAAAGACTACCCAACATCCATTCTTGGCGTATTCTTGAGCCTTACCAATCAAAAACTGGAGAGAGAAACCTGGAACCCCGCGCCAAGAAGTCATCAATAGCTCAGAAGCATTCATGTGCAAGGCCTTAGCCAAGTCCTCCAACTTGGGCTCAGCGGCAGAGTGAATAAATGGAACCTTATTCTGTACTGGCAGCTCAGTAAACTCTACATACTCTTCGATGGTAGGCCCCAAAATAAAGTCAGCGAATGTGAAACATCTCAAAGCAGGGTCATAGAATTGCATCAGTGTATACAACCCATTCAGTTCATCATCAGTTGATTTGCGAACCAATCTCAACAGCCGTCCGTAACTCTGCCTGAAGCTTCTACGGACATCCTCATCAGCAAGAGAAATCAGACCCAGGAGGGGAGTAATATCAGGGATAGGTAACTTGTAGGCAACTGTCATCCTCAAACCAGCCATGATCAATACTCAGAAGTCCGGACACTAGAACCAGGGAATATGCAAATGCACCTGCAGCACAGACACACGTTAATGGGATGCAATGATAATGGTTATGCAAACAATGCAATGCAAGTAACATGCAACAGGGACCAAATGCCATAGCTGAGAAGCCTGAACCATATCAAAAGTCTCAGATAGACCTTCCAGAATTCCTCAAACCCTGGTCTCAGATAGACCCAATACAAAGCTCCAACACTGGTCTCTGATAGACCCCATAACATAACTCCAACTGGGCTCTGATAGACCTCATACCATAACTCTGACTGGTCTCTGATAGACCTCACAACTGTCCATAAATACTCAGGATCTCAGATCGAGAAACAACCGGTATCTGAAGGTCTAGTTACCTGCATAACCCCAAAACCCTCTCACAGGTAGGTGTCCTAGTAACTGACAAAGGTATGGCATCCTATGCGGTCGTCGGTGTCACAGACTTTCAGGGTTGATGATACGATTCCAAGAAGGAGTGGCATCATCAAATCCTGAAGAGGCCTCACTTAGCCAACTTCCAAATGATCGGTTCCCAGAGTCGACAATCCAACTAACCAGCAACCCGAGCCACCCAAAGGGCAGGACAGGAGGCCAACCAGAAGAACCTCGTCTGAGTGTGGATTTCGCGGGACACTAGGACATGCAAAGCACGTGCACGCCCACTAATTTCCACTCTAATTCTAGGTGCACTCAAGCCCAGGTCCGACTTATCTCTCAATCATAGAACACCCGTCACACCCCAATACAACAATAATAACAATAATATAATGCTGAAAGTAAATGACAGAAATATAAACCCATACAAAATCCTCGACGGGAAAACAAGCGCTAGGATTGACTCGCTTAAGGGACGTTGGATCCCAAATGCATAAGGAACTATCGCAGTCCTTAGCAGCCAGGGGACGTTGGATCCCCAGCAGAGTCGCCAGCTGTCGCTACTGCGAAAATCGGCGCCGGCTGAACAGAAGAGTCGCCACCGTGCGTTATTTATCCCAAAGGAGGGAAAGGAAACGCTCGAGGTAAACCTACCGCAAAGAAGGGAAAGGAATGGTCATCGCAACCAAATCCTGGATTCGGGAGTCGGTTACGCAAGGGGAAGGTATTAGCACCCCTCACGTCCGTCGTACTCGACGGGATCCACACTTGTTTTCTGGTACGGATTGTTATTCTATCTACTCTACAGGTCAGGGGTTAAAAGAAAAGAAAATGACTCGGCAAAGTATCGCACTTTATGCCTACGTATTCCCGTCTGGAACGAGAAATCAGAGTCAACGTAGTTCGCCTACCTACGGGAAAGGAGGGGAAGATTGCTCGCTAGGATATCGCATCCTATGCCTACGTACTTTCATACAGCATGAAAGATCAGAGCAAACGTAGTTCGGGCTACGGAAGACACAAGGTTGTCTGACAGTTTTTTTATCTCCTTCTGAAAAATGGTTTTTCTGATTACTGGTCCAAGCGGACAAAAATGACGTTTTGATGAGTTCACATTCTTTTACGGAAGAAGTGTCTTTTATTGTGTTTGAAATATTATTGTGTTTTTCTATTTGTTTTGAGGAAGAAGAGACAGAACTCTAACCTACGGTTGAAAAGGGAATCAAACTAACCTAATGTTATCATGCATGGGTTAAGACCTAATGTCTATCATGTTCCTCTCTTGCGCAGAGAGAAAACAGAGATCCTAAGGGATAAACGGAAACAGAAACAATAGCATATATACAATAAAGCAGTAAAATATGCATGAATGCAGCAATACAAGCGAGGCAAGGGAGTCCCACTCAACCTCGAACCTAGAAAACAACAGGCAAAAGCGAACAAAATTCGCTTTCAACCTAACAGGTTAATGGCAAACAATACAGTCAGGGAAATTCAAACAATACATCCAAAATTATAAACAGCAAAAATAAACAGCAAACAACAATCTTCATCAACATCTGTCTTCAAGTCATCTTCAATCATCTACAGGCTTCAAGCAAGCATCAGTCTTTATCTTCACAGCCTTCAAGTAAGGTCTTTGTCTTCAATTCTTCAATGGCTTTTCTTCAAGTCCCAATCTCCCAGCTGAGGAACCAATCAAGAGGATGAACTGGGGTGCTAAGCAATTAGTTGACCACCAAAGGTGGCAAACAGACTGCTAACAACACATAGAATGTTTCTCTCAAGAGTTCTATCTCTTAGACACTATCACCAAGCCTTTCAAAGGAAGGGGGTGAGTGTCCTAGAGAGACTCTGCATCATAGAGAGGATGGGGGCAAACAAGACCTTCCATGTTTGTGAATCAAGTTGCTATTCTAGAGCTCTGCCTAACTCCTAGATCCTATAACCTTCAACAGCTGCCAGCAAGATATTCTTCATTAACCCTGGAAATTGGTCTCCATTCTCTTAATCCTCAATGGGATTCATCAGCAAAGTCTTCAGCTCAAACCCAAACCCCAAGCAGGCCCAATACCCCACACAGTCAAACAATAACCCTAGAGAGGGCACACCACACAATCAAGCAAGTACAAGCAATATACTAATAGTAATAGTAGCATAGGGGAAGTCTAATATTTTTCTAAGGGATCTATTATTTACCCATAATACCCCTATAGTCCCATACCCCAAAGTTCAAACTACAACTCCTAAAGGAAATGATTTATCACACCTATGTTATATCTAAACCCTAGTTTTGATTCTCCTCATCACACCTAAACAAACCATCTAAAATTAATCCTAAAATCATGAATTAAATCTCATATGAAAATTAAAGTCCTAAGTGAAGTAGTCTAAAAAGAATGGGTCCAAAATATAAAAAGATCTAGCTAAACTAAAATTAACAAGATCAAGTATTAAACTAAACATTATTTAAAACCTATTAAAAAGAAAAATATACTAAAAATGCAAAAACAAAATAAAATTCTAATTTTATTATATGACAATTTTCTTAATAGAAATATAAAAAAGATGCAAAAACAACCAATTAAAAATATGGAATTTTCAATTTGTTATGATTTTTCAAACAATTAACAAAAAATGAATGAAATTAAAATGAATTAAAAGAGTCAGGGGTGCAATCAGTAATTATTTGCATTGAAAAATGAAGGATGGGCCCAGACTGGGGGTGCGCATAGCAAGGCGCGTCTGGGCCCAGCTAATCAGAAAAAACATAAAAGGAAAAAATAACCAAAAACGGTGCAGGAAGTAAAAATATTAGTTCAAATCACGTTGGGCCTTGAAAGTGGTGGTATGAATAGCAATTGTCCAATTAAGCCCATCAGAAACTTAAGTGAAACGGTGCGTTTCACGTTTTGAAATCCCTCCTATTTTCAGCTTTGAATTGTGGCCGTTAGATCACATGCTCAGTCAACCAAGTCTTACTCAATCCAACGCCTCCCAGTTCGTCTTCTCCAAATAACCTAGGGTTTCCACCATTAATGAGCCATGAGCAAGCTTGCACGAACCAGGTTTCAACATCCTCATACAACCTCATTTCTCCATGAAATTCAGAGCCATAAAAAGCAAAATTGCTCTACATCTTCTCCTCT
Organism: Lathyrus sativus; assembly: GCA_963859935.3. Taxonomy (NCBI): domain Eukaryota; kingdom Viridiplantae; phylum Streptophyta; class Magnoliopsida; order Fabales; family Fabaceae; genus Lathyrus; species Lathyrus sativus. The sequence goes on from OZ012739.1 coordinate 326,516,634, forward strand.
ACACAACCATGGTTTCAATTTTCTCTAAAACTCAATCTAGATCCAAACCTGATAGGTAGAAGACCTTGGTTCCAACACTTTACACTGAGATCAACCTTGATGATTCTTGCTAACTCTTACACTAATGCGTTCTACATGTTATGCTGATCATTCTAATCTATCTAGCTAATATTAACATGCCCTAACCTAAGTGTTCTAAGCCAAAACAGTTTTGGTGCTCATGTAACAAACTCCATGAAAGGCTCTCAAATCCATCAGAATCAATCATCTACCTATTCCTAACAATTCTAACCTAAGAAATCTACATCATGCTAACTATTTCTAGTCAATTCGATAGAAAAACTAACCTGGTGTAATCTTGAAAACAGATGGAGAATTCCTTGGATTCACAGCTTGCAATGCTTGGGACTTGATCAATGGACTTGGTTCTTGGTTCTGTATGCAACAACACTTGCTTAAACACCTAGGATTGCCATAACCACTTCCTTTTGCAATTTGGAGGATGAACTTGTGTAGCACGAATTCTACTTCAATTCAGCCAGATCTTGATGGAAACTTGCTCTATGATGAATATAGATGATGATAGGATCAAGAATTTTGGAAGATGATGAAGATTTGATAGAGTTTGGAATGAATTTGCAAAATTGAGGAATGAGATGTAACTATGAGTTTCAACCAAAATGAATCACCAACCAATGATTGGATCCACTCTACTCAATATATAGATGCTCATGGAACCCTCTAGAACTTGGTAGAAACTTCTTGCACTCAAATCCCTTGTGAATTTGGATATGTTACTTCTTTTGTAAGCCAACTAGTATAACTTCCAAACTTTGAACTACACTCAAAAATCTACTTTTGCCAATGTTCTTAAAGCATTCTTTCCAATCAAAATGACCTATAATTTCATCCCATTTGGACATGTTATGAAAAAATCTCATTTTAGGTCACTTTTATTCATTAAATTCACCTTTTAATTGACCAAATTTGGAACCTTGAGCTATGAGCATTTCAAAACTTTCATTATCACTTTTCTAAACTCAAAATGTCATTTGGAGCAAGTTTGATGTTGTGAAGTTTTTCATTTGAAGCTTCCTTGTATGAGTTTTGGGCATAGGCTTGAAATGACCTGTAATTCTCAAATGACCAAAATACCCTTTGCTTGCCAAGGTCATAAGTAGAGTTCCACAAATCATATGAAGTCATACCATACCTTTCTAGAAAGCTAATACAATGAGGAACAACTCTCATGTTGGCCAGAAATTCATTTGAAAATTCCTTGAGGGGTAAAAGTTGCTTGGAAGACAAGTAACTTTCATAGACAAAATTTCAGGTGCCTCAAATGACCTGTAACTTGCAAGGACCATAAATTGAGTTCCATAAATCTCCTTGATGTCTTCCACCACTCAAATTAAAGGTCTTGAGATCCTCTACAAGTTTCATGTTGGCCAAGGATCCATTTGAAGCTTGAATTTTGAATTATCTTGCTTGGAAGTTTACCCTAAATCAGGGGATTTTACACAGAAACCCTAATTTAGAAACCTCTCTTCTTCTTGATTTCTCTTGATTTCTCCTTGGCACAACACCACATCCATATCTACATGTCAAATGATGAACCCCACATCTCTCAAATAGACCTTGATGCCTTTCAATCAATCATTTGACCTAGGGTTGACCCAGATGAAACCCTAGTTGACTGTCTTCAACTGCAACTCTTGTGATCATATCAATGACTTGTCTCACTTTCAAAATGACTCTCCATGTACTCCATGATTTCTATATACCTTCCATTCTCTCAATTCACAGCTCACAACTTCTTTGATGATCTTCAAATACACTCAAGATAGGAGAGAAATCCACTGCTTGATCCACTGACTTCTTAGATTTCAATTTCTTTCTGATGACTTGGATAGGCCTGAATTTGAACAATAACCTCTTGATAGGCTCATAGAGATAAGAATAGGACTTGGTCCCTTGTTGGATGACTTACTCATGCTATGCTATGCAGATGAATGAATTATATACATGACCTAATATGCAAATGACAATGCAATTGAAACATAAACTAAGTGAAGTAGGTTGAGCAAATTTTAGGGTGCAATAGCAAGCCCATTGTAGTCATATCCAAAACGGTGGAGTTCTGATTCACTACCCCATTCATCTGTTCTTCAAGCATTCTGATCCTCTGCACAGGATCAACAGGTCCTTCTGATCCTCTTCACCCCAATTCACATTTTCATTTCCATATCCGTCGTAACCAGTGTTGCGACCAAACCCTTGCTGATTGATCATGGGACCTCGTCCCCCGTTACCGAAACCCTGGTTGACCCTAACAGGTCCAAAACTAGTGTTGACAGGAACCACCCCAGCACCATTCATATTACCAAATCCACCATACCCCTGGTTAGCGTTACCAAAACCGTCGTAACCGAAACCCTGAGTGTTGAAGCCGAATTTCCCGTCCTGATTGACGTAATCAAATCCCTAATCATTGTAGCCGAAACCATTGTTGCCAAAACCATTACCGCCATTGTTGTTACCACTGCCTTGGTTGGCGTCCCCAAATCCAACATTGTTAACAACAGTCTCATTTCCATTCCCTGTGTTGCCATTGCCAGTGCCAGCGCCATCCTTTACAACCACAACAGGTGGGGTCACTACAGGTGGAACCACAGGCGTAGGGGGCCCATCCTCCGGAATAGTTTCAACGTGCGCAGAATTGTGGTCATTGTTGCCATTCCCATTAGTCCGTGTCAGCAGCGGCTATACCAAAGTCTGGAGGCTCTCCTGGCCCTTAGCAATGTTCTCCATTGCCTGCATGAACAGATTCAGCTTCTCGCAGATTTCCTGCATCTCCACTTGGACTTGATCCATGATTCTCTTGCAGTTGTTTCGGGTTGAGTAGCGGTGGACTCTTTGCTCGTCAATCCTGAAAAACCTGTGAGATGCAGGAAATAAGATACAGATTCAACAAGTAACGGCAATGCAAAATGAATATGCAGATGCAATATGTGTCTGTGCGTTAGGGATATCGCCCCCTGATTCTAGTGCCAAAGTGCCAGTGCAGTGACAATGATAGTAATAAGAAGCTCGAAATCCAATCATGGAAAACACCTCATATATTGTGGAAAAAAGCCCATCAGGTCAGGAATACAATATTACTGAGTGTACAATAGGAAGGCATGACCTCAACCAACAATCCTGGTGATGGCCAGCACAATGCAAATAAAGCATACACATCAATACATGAGATAATCAAGTGCGACCATATGCCTGGTACTCCTCTAATAATCTCTTAGTCTTGGGATGATTTGGCTGAGAAAGCAACCCTTCGACGACCGAGTCTCTTTGCCTAATAACACACTGGAGATCACCAATGGATTCCTCCCAAACACCTTCTCCAAAGCAATCTTCTAGCTTCCGTTTCTGGGACGCAGACTCTTTCTTGCGCTTGATAACTTTGTTCAAGGCATTCTGGACATCATACCTCCGCATAACCTCTTCTGGCTAGCTTTCAACTGACCTTCCAGCTCGGAGATCTGCAGCTTCAGTTTGTCTTCTCTTTCCTTATTGCCGGTCAGCGTGGCATTCTAGGTTTTGTTGAATGCAGAGATCTCCCGGTAGGCTATATCAAGTGCCTTCTTCTTAGACTCCAGCATATCATGAGAGCTCTTGAAATCTATCCCCAAACGTTCACGCTTCTTTCGTTGCTCAGTCAGTTCTGTGCCTAGTTGATTCACCAACTTCGTTTGCTGCTCGAAGGAATATACGACTTCATTCCTTTCGCTCCTGAGTTGCATTAGCTCCTCTTCCAACTTCTCGTTGGCTTTCATCAGCTCTTCTTTCTCCTTCACAACCTGTTCATATCTCTCAATAGACACAGTAGTTGGCTCTTCAATCACGGGGGAAGCAGGAGGTAATGCTGCAGGAAACGGCATCCGCACCTGCTTTGCTCTATCTTGGATCCAGACTTTGTACGGGGCATAGGCCCGACAATCATTCTTACCCAACAATGGCTTACCCCTTCTGTTGATGTTATTCCAAGCATGCTGAAGATTGGACAATAGTTCTCCCTTTAAATCACCTGTGAAGTACAGAGATTCCTGTACTTCCTCCTCTTTTGGTGGGTTTTTCAAAGCATACCCGAATTGCCTGATCAACAATGAAGGATTGTAGTTAATGCACCCTTTCCTCCCAATCAGAGGGACGTTAGGATATCCGGCGCAGCTGTAGATGATCACAGATCCCAGTAAATCTTTATTAAACCAGACAACATCTTCTGAAGAAAGTCCCATCAGATGCTCAGACCAATCCATCGTATCTGCAGACTCAGCGAAGATACCCTTCTTGGGCAGATGACTCTCAAACCACATATACAGCAAAGGCCCACAACAAGAGACGTTCTTGCCCATCCTATTCTTGTTCTTATAATGCAGCGAGTGATAGAAATCTTCAACCAAAGTAGGCACAGGATTGCCTGAAGCAAATATATAGAACGCATCCAGATCGACGAAGTCAGGCAGGTTCGGGAATAATACAATGCCATAGATACACAGAGCAAGAATAGCATTAAACACAGTCCAACATCCACTCTTGGCATACTCTTGTACTTTCCCAACCAAGAACTTGAGAGAAAAACCAGGCACTCCATTCCACGAGGTTAACAGCAACTCTGAGGAGTCTAAATGCAAGGCAAAAGCCAAAGCCTCCAGTTTGGGCTCAGCATCCAAATGAATGAAGGGTACCCTGTTCTGAATGGTCAACTCTAAGATCTCAGCATATTCCTCCATGGTCGGAGCCAGAATGAAGTCAGGGAAAGTAAAACACCTCAGCGGGGGATCATAGAACTGCATTAGTGTGTACAATCCATTACGCTCATACATGGATGGTTTATAAACCAATCTAAGTAATTTCCCATAGCTCTTCCTGAAGCTTCTCTTCACATCATCATCAGCTAGAGATATCAAACCAAGCAAAGAAGAAACATCTGGAGTAGGCAACGTGTACGCCATCGTCTTCTTCAGGGTATCCATAATATCAGCAGACAGAAATCCGGGCCACTAGAATCAGAGATATGAAAATGCACCTGCAGCACAGACACATGTTAATGATATGTAAAATGAGTATGCAACCATGCAATATGCAACATGCAACAGGGATCAAGTGATATATTGCTGAAGAGATCCATCCACAATATCTGTCTCAACAGTCCCACAATACTGCTCAAACCTGGTCTCAACAGACCCATAACAATGCTCCACTTTTGCCTCAACAGGCTCAGAACAATGCTCCAACCTGGTCTCAACAGACCTATAACACTGCTCTGGTGAAGAAACCCTAAGTAACCACACATACTGATCCAAAATCCAGAAAACCGGGTAGTCTGGAGGTCAAGTTTCCTGCATGCCCCAATCCCTCTCACAGGTAGGTGTCCTATCAACTGACTCAAGGTACAGCATCCTATACGGTCGTCGGCGTCACAGAATTTCAAGACTGATGATACGATACCCAGAAGGTGTGGCATCATCATGTCCTGAAGAGGCCTCACTTAGCCAACTTCCAAATGATCGGTCCCCGGAGTCGACAATCCAACTAACCAACAACCCCCTCAACCCAAAGGGTTGAAAAAGAAGTCAACCAGAAGAACCTCGTCCGATCGTGGATTTTGCGGGACACTGGTACACGCAAAGCATGCACGCGCCCACTACTTTCCACAACTAATTCTAGGTGCACTCAAGCCCAGGTCCGTCTTATCTCTCAATAGATCACCCCCTCCCCACAGCAGCAATAACAATATAAAGCTGACAATAAAATGCGGAAAGTAAAGACAAAAATGTAAATCCATACAAAACCCACGACGGGAAAACAAGCGCTAGGACTGACTCACGTAGGGAACTGTTGGAGTCCCCAGCATAGTCGCCAGCTGTCGCTACTGCGAAAATCGGCGCCGGCTATGACAGAAGAGTCACCACCGCGCGTTATTTATCCCAAAAGAGGGAAAGGAAACACTCAGAGTAAACCTAACGCAAAACGGGAAAGGAATGGTCATCGCAACCAAATCCTGGATTCGGGAGTCGGTTACGCAAGGGGAAGGTATTAGCACCTCTCACGTCTATCGTACTCGACGGGATCCACGCTTATTTTCTAGTACGGATTGTTAATCTATCTACTCTAAAGGTCAAGGGACAAAAGGAAAGAAAAGAGAAGAGAGACTCGATAGAGCTTCGCCGCTCTATGCCTACGTATTCCCTCGTGCAATGGGAAAGTCAGAGTCTACGTAGTTCGGCTAACTACGGATGAAGGTGGGAAGGTTGCTCGCTAGGATACGGCATCCTATGCCTATGTACTTTCATACGGATGAAAGATCAGAGCAAACGTAGTTCGGGCTACGGAAGACACAAGCTTGTCTGACTGTTTTTTATCTTTCAAAAAAGGTTTTCTCCGGATTAAGAGTCCAAGCTGACAAAAATGACACTTTGATGTTTGTTTTCAGTCTTTTACGCAAGAACTGTTTTTTATGATATTCGCAATCTCTGTCGCGCTAGAGACTATGATCTGAGAGTGGCTACGTCGCGTGTCACCCAAAGGGTGCCAAACTAAGCAGCCAGACTACTGGAAAGAAACTCTCCAGTAACCCTTTCTCAAATAGCTTAAGGCTCGTAACGTACGACATCGATTAACCTTATTACTGTATTTTTTAGTTGTTTCGAGATAAGAAGAGAAAGAAGCTCTAAAAGCCTAGGGTTGAAAGGGGATTAAAAACTAACCTAATGTTGTCATGCATGGATAAGAATCCTAATGTCTGTCATATTTCTCTCTTGCACAGAGGGAAACAGAGATCCTAGGGGATAAACGGAAAAGAAACAGATATATACAGTAAACAGTAAACATGCATGAGATGCAGCAGTACAAGCGAGGCAATGGAGTCCCACTCAACCTTGAACCTGGGAAAACAACAGGCGAAATGAAACAGTATTCACTTCCATCCTAAAGGGGCAAGCTGTACAAGCCAACAATCAATACATAAAAAGAAATAAAACCCAACACCAGATCTGACAGCAGCACCAGCTCCTATAGCTACAGCTCAAACAACAACAGCTCTGACAGTTACAGTTGATTAACAGCAAGTGGGAAAGACAGCAACAACTTCAATCAAGACCCCATCTTTACTCTTCAATGATCCCCAACCTTTAGATAAGCTCCTGTCTCCAAAAATCTCCAAGCTCTGGCAAGCACTGAACCCCAACCAGTAAACAGCTTCAAAAAGCATCAGAACCCTAACTTCAACAGATAACTAGCTTTGACAGGCACAAGCTTCATCTTCACCAATCTTCAATGAACTTCATTCTTCAATAGGTTCCCATCTTCAATGCCACCACTCCAGAAGAGAATCAATTATCAGGTTAAGTTGAAATGCTAAACAGCTTATTGACAACCAAAGGAAGCCCCTAAGTGTTTAACATCATAAGAGAAAGGTTCCCTCAAAGTTCTACTTCTAAAGTATGTCACTCATCCATCCAAAGGAGGGATGTAAATACTTTAAAAGGACTTGATGTCATAGAGAGGAATAGAAGCACAAGATGCTTTCTATGTTTGCAAGAAGAAATCAATCTAATCTAAAGCTCTCCCTATAATTCCTATCCCCTAAGCCACCTTCAAGGAGAAGAAACTTCATGCTCCAAGCTCCATCCTTTGTCTCCAATCATCTTCAATGTCTTCATAAGCTCCAACAAGCAAAGCCCAAGCCCCCAAGCCCAATTGAAATAGCCCAAACCAAACAAACAAACAAAATGCCCAAGGGGAAACACACAAATATCACCCAAGTTTCAAAAATCAAATAAAATAGTAAAACTCATCATAAAATCCTAGGTAAATTTCTAAGGGAACCTAACTCTATACCCAATACCTCATACAAACCCCAAGGCCTAAATCAAACCCTAGGTCCCCAAACTATGCCCTAAACTACACCTAAGTGTTGTGAAACCCTAATTCTAATACCTATCATATCCACCTCTCAAACTAACCTAAATTTTAGTCACAAAAATATGACAAAATTCCTAAGGGTACATGCTTCCCTAATCTAATCAACCTCACAAGAATCAATCAAAAATCATGTACCATTCTCTCATACTAAATTCAGAAAAATGAAGTATCAAACAAATGTAAAATAAAAGCAATAAAATTGTAAAATATACCAAAAAAAAATAATATAAAATGCATGAAATTAATATTTTTTAGTTTCATAATTTTCTAGAGGTCCTAAGGGAACTAGGGAAAAAAATCCCATCCTAAAATGATTATTTTTCAAATTGTTATGAATTTATTTCTAATCATATGTAAAACATAAAAATAAAAGGAAATGAGAGGAAATTGACAAACAGGCGTGTCAAATAGCAATAATATGCAGTTCAAAATGAAGTTGGGCTCAGGAGGGGGGTGTGGATATCATGCGCGTGCTAAGCCCAAAACAATTCAGAAAATAATAGTGGAAAATGAAAGAAAAATGGAAAACGTGTGTGCTGAATAGCAAGTGAATCAAGTGTTAATTCTATTGGGCTTCCAAAGTGGGGTGTGGGTAGCATTGCATCTACTAAGCCCAAAGCCAGCGTTTAATGAAACGCTGCGTATCACTCCCTTCTCAGACTCCTTCACAAACCATCCATCAATCTTGGCCGTTGGTTTCACACTTCAGTCAAAGTCTCCTCTACATCTAATGGTTAAAAGGTCATCTTCCCCAATTTAAATCTGGGAGGGAAAGTGAACCAGACGGTGGCCGGAGGTGGCGCCACCGTCGTCCCCAAATGCTATCTCCATGAATACTCACCAAAACCTACACATGAATACATCATCTTGCTCGTTTTTTCTCCCTGAATCTAACTCTGCCCCCCATTTGCACTGAATTATCCTCCATCTCAAAACACGATAGACAACTCAGAACAAGCTCAAAATTTAATCCTCACCAATCTCAAAATTGAAGGGCCTAGGATCATCTACACACTACCCTGAGTAATTTCCACCATTCCACTAAGCTTAAATCATCAAGAACTGCAAGAAATGATCCTCAACAGAAAATTGGTTCCACCTAAATTTGTCTCTAATCCTTGAATTTTTTTACCAGAAACCACCTAGCCATCATCTACAATGCATCTAAACACCTAAAACCTAGCAATTCTATATATATCATGCCATAAGATGAAGTTTACCAACCTGTGAAATTTGGATGAACAGAAGGTGGAAAGCTTCGAATTATGCTTCAATATCTTCCAGATTCCTTCAATGAGTGATTATCAAGATTCTGTATACATCAATTTATGTTGAATCTTCTTGAATCACCAAATACGATTTTCAAATGCAAGCTTGAAACTCAAAGTGCTCTTTCTTGATTCTTCAGCAATCTTGGCCAGAAATCCCTCTGAATTCACTCAACAACTCAAGATAAAGCTACTGAATGCATGAATTTGCTTTGGTAATGCTCCAATTGGTATAACCGATTTGGATTTGCAAAGTGAAAACTCAAAGTTCTATCTCTCAAATCTCTCTCAATCTTCACCAAAAAACTAACTGAATTAGTTATAATCCTTATATAGAACAGGTAGGAATCATCTAGAATGCCCTAGAATGATCTATGTGAGATATTGAAATTCTCATGCACTTGAAATTACCATGATAAGTTCATCCATGACAGTCATGATTCAGCTTGCTTCAACACCTCACTTTGATCCAAATTCTCCTCTAATAACATATTGAATGGATTGGTAAGGGTTAAGGCCTTGGTTATGATCTAAAAAATGCTTTTGCATATGTTACTTATGATGTAAGAAACCATTTTCCAAAGCAACTCATAAAACCATGGCTCATCTCAAAATTGTGACATTTCCAATGTGCTTGAAATCCAATTTCCATTCAAAATGACTACCCATATGCCATGTGTATGCCTCATATCTCAAAAATCCCAATTTTCCTCCTTTGAATCATTTGAAAAATCTCCCTTTTTAGGCCATTTTGGGCAACTTTGTGATGCAAGCCATTCCAATCACCCATGACTTCTTATCTGACCTAAAAACATCATTTTAAACACATTTCATGTTGGACATTTTTTCATTTGAGGAGTGGAAGATGGAGATTTTGACCTATGTTGAAAAATGACCTATAATTCAACTTTCCCAAAATACCCCTGGGTTGCCAAGATCATAACTTGAGTTCCACAAATCTTCTTGAGGACTTCTAGTACTAAAATTAAAGATAAGATCAAGCCCTACAATTCTTATGTTGTCCAAGAATCCATTTGAAAATTCCTTGATGGGAAAAAGTTGCTTGGAAGTCAAGTGACTTTCACAGATAAATTTCAATGTCCTCTAGGGACCCATAACTTGCAAGAACCATAACTTGAGTTCTACAAATCTCCTTGAAGACTTCTAGTACTAAAATTAAAGCTATTGAGAAGCTCTACAAGTTTCATGTTGGCCAAGAATCCAATTGAAACTTTTATTTTGACTTATGTGGCTTGGAATTCCAGTGCTATACATGGGATTTTACCCTAGGAACCCTGTACCAAACACCTCCAACCACTGTTGATTCTCTTGAACTTGATCTTGACTCATCCATACACATGCTTTAACATATCAACCCATTACTTCCATTACCTAGAGCTAGGTCTTGATTCCCTTTCTTTGCTCTCCTTGACCTAGGGTTACCCAGATGAAACCCTACTTGTACACACCTCAACCATGGTTCTTGAACCTGATACCATGACTTGTCTAAGCTTCAATAGGGCTCTCTAGGCCTCCCATGGGATCCATACACACCTCAAATTCATAATTCCATGTTGATGATCTCCAATACATCTCAATTTAGGAGAGAAATCCACCTGTTGACACTCAAATCTCCTCAAAGCTTCAACCCATTCCTTGATGACTTGGATGTTCCTCAGCTTGACTAAGGCCCCTTGATGTGCTTCTTTAGATAAGGATGGCGCTTGACCCCCTGTTAGATGACTTGCTATGTTATGATATGAAAATGATTGGACCATGTACATGATGTGACTATGCAAATGATAATGCAATTAAAACATAAACCAGGTGAAATAGGTTGAGCAAATTTTAGGGTGCAACAAAGTGAACAACGATTTCTTGGATGTGATTAGAGAAAACTAAAAGCTAGATGTGAAGTTAGTGGATTTGATGCTTGGGGTAGGAAGTGACTTCGATATTGATTTTAAGTTGGATAATACAGGTGTGTTGAGATTCAGAGGCAGGATTTGTGTGCCGGATAATGATGAACTGAAAAGTCAATTCTGAGTGAAGGACATCGTAGTAGTTTGAGTATCCATCCGGGAGCTACGAAGATGTACCACGATTTAAAGAAGTTATTTTGGTGGTCCGGTATGAAAAGAGATATAGCTCAATTTGTTTACGCCTGTTTGATATGTCAGAAGTCAAAAGTGGAACATCAGAGACCTTCTAGATTTATGCAACCGTTGGAAGTTCTGGTTTGGAAATGTGACTCTATAACCATGGATTTTGTTTCGGGTTTGCCGAATATGGCGAGAGGATTTGATGCTATTTGGGTAATTGTGGATCGACTTACGAAGTCTGCATATTTTGTGCCGATTAATATCAGCTTTCCGTTGGTAAAGCTGGCAGAGATTTATATTCGAGTAATTGTGAAGCTACATGGTGTTCCGTCGAGTATTGTGTCGGATAGAGATCTGAGGTTTACTTCAGAATTTTGGAGGAGTTTACAGGAAGCTTTGGGTACTAAGTTGAAGCTGAGTTCAGCTTAACATCCGCAAACCGATGGTCAGTCAGAGAGGACTATTCAATCGCTGGAGGATTTACTAAGAGCTTGTGTGTTGGAAAAGGGTGGTGCGTGGGATACTCATTTACCATTGATCGAGTTCACGTACAACAATAGTTACCATTCTAGTATCGGGATGGCACCGTTTGAAGCTTTATATGGTAGAAGATGCAGAACTCCTCTGTGTTGGTATGAAATACGTGAGAATGTGGTATTGGGACCAGAAATTGTACAGCAAACTACTGAGACCATTCAAATGATTCGTGAGAGGATGAAAGCGTCTCAGAGTAGGCAGAAACGTTATCATGATAACCGAAGAAAATAACTAGAATTCAGTGAAGGTGATCTCGTGTTCCTAAGAGTTAACCCAGTGACCGGTGTGGGTCGTGCGTTGAAGTCCAAGAAGCTGGATCCTAAGTTTATTGGACTGTATCAGATTTTACAGAGAGTTGGTGTTGTGGCTTATAGGGTGGCGTTGCCGCCTGAACTGTCGAATTTGCATGACGTGTTTCATGTGTCGCAACTTTGAAAGTATCTCTCAGATCCATCTAATGTGATTCAGAGAGATGAAGTTCAAGTCCGGGAGAATCTTACCGTTGAGACGATGTCGTTGAGGATCGAAGATCGTAAAATGAAACAACTCCGAGGGAAGGAGATATCTTTGGTGAAAGTGGTTTGGGGAGGTGCTGCAGGAGGCAGTATGACCTGGGAATTGGAAAGCAGGATGCGAGAAGCGTATCCGAAATTGTTTCCATCAGGTAATTTTCGAGGACGAAAATAATTAAAGTGGGGGAGAGTTGTAACACCCATTTTAATTATTTAGTCTTTTGGTGTTATTTTATTTTGGTGTGTCCTTATGTGGGGGTGTGTCTAAGAGTGTTGGTAGGTATCCTTAAGTTATGGGGATTATTTAATAACTATGAAGTTTAATATTAATATAATATGATTAATGGTGGTGATGATTTAATAATTAATAGTAATATTATTATTATTATTATTATTATTGTTATTATTATTATTATTATTATTATTATTATTATTATTATTATTATTGGAATAAACAAAATAAGGAATTAGAGATATAAGAAGGTTTTTGGGTAGAAGAGCGTTAGAACACGATAAAACCAGTTTAGAGGAAGGAGAGAAGGAAGAACGAGGAAGGAAGAGAGACGAGGCTAGGGTTGTCAAATTCTTCAGAGTTCTTCGTCAATCTGAGCATCTAATCGAGGTAAGGGGGGAGAAACTGATTGGGATTGATATTTTACATGAAATGGGTAGAGGGGATTCCTTAACCCCATAGGGATTTGATGAACAAGATGAGTATATTGTTATGTTTATGATTGTTGCTGCTATTGATGAATTTGTGCATATATTGTTGTGATTTTGTGAGTTTCTGCGTAACGTAGCAGAGTTGTGGTTTTAGTGGGGTTCTGTGTAACTTCTGTGGTTTTGGTAATGACCATGAGTTTTGGTTCTAGAGCGAAAGTTTGGGGAACGATTGATTAGAGTAATGTGTAATAGTTGTAGTAATAATAGGTAGAAGATGGATGAAGAATGACAGGCTTGGAGTTAATCAAAGTGACATTTTGGACAGTGAGGGTTTTGAGTATCGCAGACGCTCGCTAGCAAGTTCGCTAGGTGAGCAGGTAGCGAGCACTCGCTAGGCGAGCTAGGTAGCGAACACTTCCAGTAGCCACTGTCTGCCTTCGCTAGCACATTCGCTAGGCTAGCAGGTAGCGAACATTCGCTAGAGCTTCGCTAAGTGAGCAGGGTGGCGAGCGTGACATAATTTGTTTTATTTTGTGGTTCCATCCAATGTTGATGTTTTGTAGAATCCCTTTGGTCATGATGGGTATAGGGATGATGTTCGGTGGTGAAGAGTGTATACTGGGTGTTAGAATATGAATTCCCATGATATTTGATTTAATTGATATGATTAATTGGTGTTATATATATATATATATATATATATATATATATATATATATATATATATATATATATATATATATATATATATATATATATATATATATATATATATATATATATATATATATATATATATATATATATATATATATATATATATATATATATATATATATATATATATATATATATATATATATATATATATATATATATATATATATATATATATATATATATATATATATATATATATATATATATATATATATATATATATGATGTATGGTGATGTGATCAGGAGGATCGTGTGCACTTAGTATGCTGAATTTATTGGTTGTGTATGGTAATGTGATCAGTAGGATCATGTGCACGTAGCGTGCTTGAGTTATTTATTGTGTATTTGGTGTCGTGCATATCATGATGTATTGGTGGGATGAAATCGTTGCTCAGGAGGAGTGTATGCGATCATCCGTACTCAAATGGTTGGGATAGATCATTGCCAAGGAGAGGTGTATGTGATCTATCCGGGGTACGATTGAATGAACCAATGATTCGGTACCGCATGCATGGTGTTGAGTTGCATATTTGCATTGTTGTATGTTGTGTTGATGATTGGACAGTAGGTCGTGATTGATGTTGGTGGGGTGATGATTTGAATATTTACTGCCTTTTATTCATGTATCTTATTACCGATAATTTTGTTCATGTTTTCTCACCCCTTTGTTGTTGTTGTGGTCTGTGCTTCTTCGGAAGTACAGATAATCCAGGTACTTAGCTAGCTTGAATAGTGGTGCGCGAATCGAGTCTTAGGATGCTCTGATACGTAGCACGAGACTTGGGTGTTTATTTGTTTTTATGTTGAACTTGTTCTATTCCTGTGACGTATCATATGTTGGTGAATTTTATTAATGACTGAGTTCATGTATTTGGCGGATGGCCGAAAATGTTGAGTTAAGGATTATTTTCGCTGGTTTAATGTGAAAATATCTAATGAAGTGTTTTGTTGAATTTTATGAATGTGATATCCCACTTTTGGGGAGGAACTCTGATGTTTATGTAAAATAATTGTGTTTTATTTGAATTTTGGGAAGTGGGGTGTTACACAAGACAGAATGACAACTAGAAGATATACTCACCAAACCCCTAAAGAAAGTCAGGTTCGATGAGTTGAAGAAAAACATTGAGATGAAAAGTCCCAAATATATGAATTAGGTGGTGTGTTAGTTGTAATTCATAGTTTTGTAGAAAGCTAGCTTTCAATTGTGTTAAAGTAGGTAGTTGAAGTAGTAGGAGTCAGTTGTACTCGATAGAGTCGATTACAACATATAGTTCTTATGTCAAAGTGTAACTTGTGGTTTTATATTTTTCACTTTGTAAGTTTTGGGCCTAGGCTTTTGTTGCCTATATAAAGGGCATGTTATGATGTAAATGATAACAACTCCACTCAATAAGGATTCTATTTTTCACAAATTCAGTTTATAGTTTTTTTTTTTCTCTTCTTTTTCTTCTTCTCCCATCTTTCTTGAAAACCAATTTGTTCTAACAAAGATGAGACTGAACCGTAGAATTATTGTTACTGGGATGGGTGGAAAAATGTTGTTACTTTCATCGGCCATTTAATAAGGAAAGGAAAGAATATGCGATTGAGAGGGGGAGAAGAGACGATTTAGATATTAGGGTTAAAGGGGCAGAACAACGCTAACGATTAGCGAGAAAAATCAATACTAAAACTTATTGATACCATAATAGAGGGATATATATATATATATATATATATATATATATATATATATATATATATATATATATATATATATATATATATATATATATATATATATATATATATATATATATATATATATATATATATATATATATATATATATATATATATATATATATATATATATATATATATATATATATATATATATATATATATATATATATATATATATATATATATATATATATATATATATATATATATATATATATATATATATCGAATGTGTCAATAATTTTAAACAAAATATTATTTACAATAAACTTTAATAAACTCTAATAATATCATTTTTCTATATTTAGTTTAGTATAATGTTTATTTTCCTTTTTCTAAAGTTGATTTTGAATATGAGATAAAACTGTTGTGTGTTTATATTAATTACTTTTTTATTCAATTTCTTTCATGCATATACAAATTTATTTTCTCGACAATCAGTATGATTAATATATTTCATGATAATTCATTCTCATGTATTTAAGATGACTCTTGGAGTCATAGATATTATGAGGTTGTCTATTATTTTTGTTACAAATACAAAAGGATTTTGAAACTTTAAATTTATGTATATTATTATACAATGTCTATTGAATAATTGATCTTTTTTATAAATTTCATTGTTTTTTGAAAAAAATATTATTTTCAACATTTACCACTTTAAAAATAATAATCCAATAGAAACGTCAGTATTAATTATTTTCTCAATCTCTTATTTCTCTTCCCATGTTCTCTTCATACCATTCTCATAAATAGGATTTTTCTTTTTCTATATTCAATATTATATTTAATTATTTATGTAACATTCATAATTAACACTTATTACAAATATTACTAAACAAATGTTTACAACATTTTATCACTGTTACTTGTTTTTATTTATTGATATTTAATAAATATGTATAAAACTATTTCAAAGAATTTTTTTATTTTTTTTATAAATTAAATATCTTCTACATATAAAAACTAATTCCTCAATTGTGTAGAATTACAAGAGACTTACCGTATTAAATTCAAATCAAAATCTCTAATTAAATTAGAAGAGAAAAAAACCGGTATCTCATTCAAATTCTATTAGGTAAAATTCTATAGTAACATTTTTAATTTATTTTTATTTTTTTACCATTTAGTAGCATTTATAGCTAACATTTTTTTTAAGAAGATAACTAAACACATGTTTACCTAACATTTAAAAAAAATGGTGGATAGTTATTACTAACCTTCTTTGCTTATTATTATAAGCAATAATTTTTTTAAAAAAATTTATTGAATAAATGATGTATCTGAATATTATTATATATTAGATACATTAATTATTTAATACTACCTCTATTTGTTTATATGATAGATAATTTATTTTTTAGGTTCATTAAATAATGAATGTATCTGATCTATAAACTGACTAAATATATTGATTATTTAATAAGCCAAAAAAAATAATTGTCTTTCATATAAAAGAACGGACGTAGTATTTAATAAAAATATATTAAATAAAAAAACATTTTTTAAGAACTGTTTTAAACTTGAAAAAAAAGAAGAAACATCTCATATAAAATAATATTTAAACTTGAAAAAAAGAACTGTTCTAACTCATCTATTATTATTATTATTCTAACTCTCTACTTCTATTCTCTCCCCATTCTCAAACATGAGGTTTAACACCAAAATATACCCTAATGGATTGAATTAAGGTTCTCACCCTTTTTATACCTTCTCTATTTCCTCATCCTAATTGATTTAATTAAGGTTCTATTTTTATACCTTCTCTATTCCTTCTCTCTCATCAAATTTTGGTATCTAGACTATTTTTAAATAGCTTTAGCATCCGACTTCAATTGAACTTCATATACTCCATTTATGTTACATTGCAAATCCTCCATTTACAATCACAATTTTACATATTTCACGTCTTATGTTTTGCCAACGCATTCAATTAATTACATCAACCAACTCATTCTTCTCTAAATCTCTTGTGGACTCATTCTCTAAATCTCTTGTGGACTTATGTTTAGTTCAAATAATTTAAATATTACGTAACAACGTATTATACAAGTATTTATACTTGTGTTGTGTTTATAAGTAGCGAAAATTATTTTTAAAATGAAAATATTTGTAATTGAGATTTATAAGAGTATTTACTGTGATAAATTATATTTTCGAGTACTATTTTGAGGAAAAATGTCAATAAAAAAATATTATAATAAGTCTACTTTTTGCTACTATCCTACATCAAAGTTTCTATGTTTTTTGACATGTAAGTATTGATGTGTGTTGTATATAACAAATGAATAGAAGATTGATGTGTGACATACTTCATAATGTTTTTGTTGGTCTATATCCTTAAGGACAATAATTTTGTGATTAGATTTAAAACTTATATTATGTTAATTAATTATAAAAAAATATTTATCTTTATAAAGTCTCGTAATAAGTTTTTTTATTAGCGTCTCTTAAATAATTAATATATTTAATGAAATATTAATCGTGACTTAAATGTGAGACACCATTAAATATAAATATGTCAATCTGAAATCACCTGTAGTCATATTTTAGTGTCAAATAATACAACAATAACGCAAAAAGATTATTATATGAGTAGATTAATTATCATATCTGATAGATCGGTCAAAATATGAGATATTAAGTTTTCACAGATGTATAAATGCTAGGAGTAACATTTATACTAGACTAAAAATCGTCATAAGAGTACTACATAGAAGTTTTCAAAGTAATAATTCTGATATATTATTCATTGATCATGATATAATATATATACAAAATAATCCCTATAATTCCTCTTCTATTAAGGAAATGACAGATGCACACAGTAATTATAAATAAATTATTTACAGCACACAATATTTTCCTAATTAATATAGCTAATAATATATTTGACTTATCTTAACACCCCCACTCAGATCTTACAAAAGGAAAAGAAATTATTCCAACTTTAAGTTTCTCTTTGATAAAATGTCAATCGATTTCTACATGCTTCGCTCTATCATGTTGCACAGGATTGTGAGCAATTGCAATTGCTGATGTATTGTCACAATAAAAATTCATAGTCTCCTTTGATTCAAAACTCAAATATGATAGAACATTTCGTATCAATAAAAGTTCACAAACTCTTAATGCCATGCCTCTAAACTCGGCTTCAGCACTAGACCTTCCTACTACCGGTTGTTTTTTGCTCCTCCAAGTTACAAGATTTTGTGAAATCAAGATTCTCAGGGATCAACATATGTTTTGATGAAGACAAATCACTCAACAAAGAAGGCAAAAATGGTCAACCATTTCAAGAAATCAGAATTAGGACAAAGACTTGACATGAAGAATGTTTTCCTCAGAAGGTATAATGAAAATATTCATCAAGTGTTTAAGTCCTAGTTGCTCAAAACTTTAAAAAACTTTTACATTACTTTTCACACTAACACAAGCTTTTTAAAACATAATTTTTCTAATTTTTTGTAAGTGCAATCGATTGCACTCTTAGAGCAATCGATTGCACGATCAAAATTTTAATTCATTTTTGCTTCTGTTTCAGTAAGCAATCGATTGCTCTGCTGAAAATTTGAATTTTTAAGTGTTTTTGTGAAGGTGCAATCGATTGGTCTATATGTGCAATCGATTGCTCATTGGATGTTTTTGAAAAATCATTCTGAAAAATTGTATCTCTTCAACCAATCTTCCATGAAATGTTTCCTTTGAAACATGACAATTGTTCATCAATTTTTTCTGGAGATTTGCATGATTTTCTCAAGTGGTGTTTGTGTAATATAAATACCTAAATCTTTCAAAATTCAAATAACCTCTTTCAATCAAAAATCTTTAACATATTTTTAGCTTTCCACATCTAAAGTCAATTTACTTTTCACAAAGAATTTTCTACATAATTTTCATATCCTTTGAAAGAAAATTCTTGAGCAACAAGTCTTAGACATTTGTGGAAATTCTCATTGAAAGAGAAGATCAATATCAACATTGATAAACATTGTATACACTGTTACAAATCATTACAAAATTCAGATTGTCTTTATCTCCCCTTGCTGTTCAGGATTGTTAAAATCAAGTGTGTGCATTGAAGAGGACTGTTCTCATTGCACTTAATGTTTAGATCTTAAAGGTGTTTAAGAGTCTTTGATCTACCTATAGGTTAGAAAGAAATTTGTATACTGATCCTAACTATAGTAAAATCTCTTTCGTGTGAAAGGGGACTGGAGTACCTTTGGAGTGTGAAGGGAACCAGGATATCTCTTTGTGTTCTTTACTTTATGCATTTTACCGCTTTCATAACCCAGTATGGATTTCGCAAACAACAAAGGTGTGTTCAAAGACGGTGGTAGTAGCAACAAGCCTCCACTGTTTTGTGGTGAATACTTTGATTTATGGAAAATTCGCATGAAGGCTCACTTAGAAGCACAAGGAGATGAAATATGGGATGCTGTCCAGAATGGCCCCTTAGTTCCTACAACGGTCGTTAATGGTGTTGGATCAACAAAGCCCAAAACTTCATGGGATGACGATGATAAGAAAAAGGTTCTCTATGACAAAAAGGCAATCAATCTTCTGCAAAGTGCACTAAGCATGGACGAATTCTTTCGCGTCTCAACATGTACATCAGCAAAAGAAATTTGGGATACTTTAGTGGAAACTCATGAGGGAACCACTGAAGTTAAAAGATCGAGGTTGAATACGTTGAGTCAAGAATATGAGTTGTTCAGAATGCAGCCAGGAGAATCAATTCTTGATTTGCAGAAAAGATTCGTGCACTTGATAAATCATCTCAGAGCACTCGGTAAGACATTAACTAACGATGAATTAAATCTTAAAGTGCTTAGATCCTTGTCCAGAGAATGGTAGCCCAAGGTGACAACAATTTCTGAAAAGAAAAGCCTATCCACGATGACATCCGCTACATTGTTTGGAAAACTTCAAGAATATGAAACTGAACTTGGGCGATTAGAAAAACATGAGAATCAAGAGAAGAAATCTAAAAGCATCGCATTAAAGGTTGATTCCAAAGAAGGAGAAAAAGCAGACGATCCTGTTGAACATGAAAACTTCTTGCTTCTTGTAAAAAGGTTAGGAAAATATTTTGGTTCTAAAAATAATATTGGAAATTCTGACTATATGAAAAGGAAGAAGTTTTCAAAGAACAAAGAGAAGGAGGCGTCAACATCGACTCAAGATGTCAAATGCTATGAATGTGGAAAACAAGGACACATCAAAACAAACTGTCCTAAACTCTCCAAGAACGATGCCTATAAAAGCAGAAAGGGGTTCAAGAAAAATAAAGCTTATGTAGCATGGGAGGATAACGAGATAAGTTCTTCCTCAGAATCAGATAGTGATCAAAACACAAATCTAGCACTAATGGCCTCACATCATTCTGATGATGAAGACGACAAGGTTAGTAATAATTTTTCAATTTATGATAATGATGCTCAAGGGGCAATTGATGAACTTCTGAGTGAATGCAAAATTCTGTACAAAACTATTTCATCACAAAAGAACCAAATCAAAACTTTAGAAGAAAAGGTTAAAATGATGGAAAATAATTTCAAAGATGAAAAACAGAAATTAATCAGTGATCAAAAATAGAATTTTGTATGCACAAAGTGTGAGTCACTTTCTTTTCAAATTGTCTAATTAAAAAGAGTTCTTGAAAGGTATGAAAAAGGACAGATTGGATTAGAGGTTGTTCTTAGTCAACAAAGATTCTCAAATGATAAAAGTGGACTTGGTTACTCAAAATTTTCTAAACCAAGTTACAACAAAACCATCTTTGTTAAGGCTAGTGAACAAACCTCTAAAGAGAAAGTGGTCAAGCCTAAAGTGGTTCATCAATACCCTAAGAAGAAGGTTGTTAATAAGAAAAAATCTCATTCTCCTAGATACAAGAGTAATTTTGAGCCCACCTATTTTTATTGTGGTATCAAAGGCCATACACCTAATGCCTGTTATGTTAGAAACTTTAGTGTTGTAAAGGGGCATTATGTGTGGGTCAAGAAAGGCAGTAACTATGAAGGACCCAATGCAGTTTGGGTACCTAATAAAACTTAATCTTGTTTTGTAGGTATGCTTGAAGACCTCCTCATATCAGTGGTATCTTGATAGTGGGCGTTCAAGGCATATGACGGGTGAACTTACCAAATTTTCATATCTAACGCTTAAGGCCAAAAGATTTGTAACCTATGGTGACAACAACAAAGGAAAGATCCTTGGCGTAGGCAGCATTGGTGCACCAACTTTTACAACCATTAGATGTCATTTATGTAGAAGGCCTAAAGGATAACCTACTTAGCATTAGTCAGCTTTGTGACAAAGGTTTCAGAATCAACTTCACTAAAGATGAATGTTTGATAGAAAACGAAGTCACTTCTGAGTTAATGTTAAAAGGTAATAGAATTAACAATATTTTTATGATTTCCCTTTATAACATGTCTTTGAAGGTTAAGTGTCTTATGGCGAACAACAACGAATCTTGGTTATGGCACAAAAGATTTGCTCACATTCATATGGAGCATTTGAAAAAATTGATCAAAGATGACTTAGTTGTTGGTCTTCCAAAGATCAAATTCATCAAAGATAAATTGTGTGGCGCATGCCAAAAAGGGAAACAGACCAAATCAACTTTCATATCCAAGAATGTGGTGTCCACAACAATGCCACTACAATTGTTACACATGGATCTCTTCGGACCATCAAGAACAAATTTGTTTGGAGGTAATGTTTATGATTATTAATTGTTGATGATTTCTCTAGATATACATGGAATTTTTCTTAGTGTAGAAAAGTGAAGCTTTTAAGGCATTCAAGAAGTATGCAAAACAAATTCAGAATGAGAAGTCACTTTCAATTGTCTCCATTAGAAGTGATCATGGTGGAGAATTCCATAATGCTTTATTTGAAGAAATTTGCGAAGAAAATGGAATCTCACACAATTTCTCCGCACCAAGAACTTCATAGTAAAATGGTGTCGTAGAAAGAAAGAATCGCTCGTTGGTAGAACTTCCAAGAACTATGCTTAACGATTCAAACCTTCCTAAATATTTTTGGGCAGATGCGGTAAGGACGACATGTTTTGTAAGTAATCATGTCAACATCAGACCAATTCTCAAGAAAACCCCCTATGAACTCTTCAAAGGGAGAAAATCGAACATATCATTCTTCCACATATTTTGGTGTAAATGCTTTGTCTTGAACAACGACAAAGATAATCTCGGTAAGTTTGACGAGAAATCCGATGAAGGTATTTTTCTCGGCTACTCTCTCTCTAGTAAAGCTTTTAGAATTTTTAACAAAAGAACTTTAACTATTGAAGACTCTATGCACGTTTCTTTTGATGAATCTAATCCCTCCAAGGAGGAAGATATTATTGTTGATGATGATGATATAGTAGAAACCTCTCAAAATGAGAATCTCAATGGTGTTTCAAGTGATCAACTAAAACAACAACAAGAGGATTCACAACAAAATGAAGAAAACAATGATCTACCTAAAGAATAGAGAACTCATAGAGATCACCCGATTGATAAATTCATTGGTGATATCAGTCAAGGTGTTGCAACAAGACTAAACCTCAAGGATGCTTATCTGGACATGTCATTTGTTTCGCAAATTGAACCGGCCAAAATCGATGAAGCCTTAGGCGACGATTAATGGATAACAACTATGCAAGAAGAACTAAACCAATTTGAAAGGAATCAAGTTTGAAATCTTGTCCCTAGGCCAAACAATAAGCATATCATTGGAACAAGATGGGTTTCAAGAACAAACTTGATGAAAATGGAATTATAGTTCGGAATAAAGCAAGATTGGTCGCACATGGTAAGAAGAATTTGTGACATATAGTGAATGAATCACTTATCAAAATGTCAATCTTAATACCAACATGGTAAGAAGAATCCTTTTAGGAGTCAGTTTTGACGCGATCTTTAACGAAGTATGCTTTCGAAACAAACTTGCTTCAATTAGGTCTTTTGAAGGTTGTAACATGGTTAGGTTCACGGTTTGAAAGAAAGGGTATAAGGCTCAAAGTTTATTTTAACCCACCCATTCTCCTTGATGTTCTCCAATCCTACATTCAACTAATTCGACACAAGCGCTCACTTTTCAAAGGTTGAATGATAGGAGTGATGGTTCAGGAAACCACAAGTTTTTGGAGTGACAGTCACTCGCTTTTCGTCTTTTGGTGCCTGGAGTCACACGACTTGTTTTTTCCTTGAGGATTTTTCTTTTGTAATCTTTTTCGCTTTTCTTCTTTTTGTTCTTTTATTTATTTTCTCCCTAACTTTTGTCTGGACTAATTCTTTTGAATTTTCGATTTTGAAGTCCAGCGGGATATCCTAATTTTTTCCTAAGTCGCTTGTTTTCAAGATTCGACTTAGCGGGCTTTTTCCTTTCTTTTTTTTTCCAATCGTGTGAAACTAGCTTGTCTTGATTTCTCCGAAAGGGTTTGTGACTGCCTCATTCCTTGCAATGAGGGATAACCACTGTGATTATTTTAGGCACGACCTCTACAGGTGTGATTGATCCTCGAACGGGAACACTCCTTTTGCGATTTGGACGCTTGGTCAAATTAACTGACACCTTGTTAGCTCTCCAATTTGACGACTCATATTTTGAGGCTATTGCAGCTTGTTAAAGGATCTACAGGTCCTTCAAGGACTTAGAAAAATTGAAGTCTTGGAACTAGACATTTCGACCTAAGTGGGAACTTAGCCTTCGACCAAAATTTGGAAGTGGGAACGAACTGAGTTTTGAAATTTAAATATTGGGGGGAGTAGTTTCATTTTCTTATGACTAAGAAGGACAAGTGGCGCTCATCGGACAAAGGACTGCATGCGGTGTGACACTTGTCAGAAATAGATGGCCTAAGGAGGTTATTAGTAGTTACTATTATTATTATAAATAGGAGTCTTAGACATAAACTTAAGTGTGTTGTAATTTACTGTTGTACAAGTCACTCTTAAAATTACTCCAAGTATCCGAGTGTAGAGAAAGAGAGTATTGTAGAGAATGTACGTGATATAAACACACCATCCTTTATCTTTTCAATGAAGTTACTTTGTTTTCTTTACATTTTTCAAGTACTTTTACTTATTTATTTCATCTTTCCTTTTGTTCACCATTACTACTTCGACTAAGCCTTTCTCTCCCAAAAAAACCTTTATCTCTTTTCCCTCTTGTAATTCTTCCTCCTTCCTTCTTTTAAACATAGTGGATAGTTCTGCCCCTTTTAAATTACTTCTTTTTGGTATTGTCGAAACATATTTTTTAGATAGGTTCAAATAGAAATACCCTTTAGCACATGTCCTAGGATTTCGTATGGTCAATCCTGCAAGTTAATCAATTTTACACCAAATTGATAGACCAGAGGTTGTTTACCAAAAAACACAGTAAACAAAATGGCACACCCGGTGGGACAGTGCTAAACAAAGAAAGTTTTGAGATCATAAAACTTTAGAAATATAAGCCTTATCAACTTGTCTTCAAAATACATTGTATGTTACTAAGAAGTGGCAGAATAACCACTGTAAACGAAGAAAGTTTAGTAAGACGTAACACTAGGAATATGGCGACGGAATCCGTTCAGCCAAATGGCCAACAAAATGGCTCTAGTGAAGAAACAAGAAACGACAGAGCGTCGTCTTCAATACCATCGACTAGGGAGCAAGTAGGGCTCCCGGTAAGGTCTGTACCAACACCTTCGATACTAGGGACTGGGTCAATTTTAATAAGACCCTATAGTCAGCCGGTATTGGAATATAGTGGGCCCCAAGTGTCCAATCCTCAAACACCATTAGGAGGAAGCCTACTGCCTAGACAAAATCCTCTTCCTCGGTTGGTACAGATACCCAAGAATCCAACATATGGAATGCCTACAACTGTGATGCAGGGGATTCAAAATGCTCCCCCCTGTCTTTTCAGATAACCCTGTGACTTCTCCACTGCAAGGATCAGGGTCTGGTGTGAACATTGGTCGAAGTTTCCAGGGCCAGAGTCTGGGATATTCGACGCAAGGCCCCAACTTGACCAATACCTCAGTCGCATGCTTAAGGCAATAGATGGATGAGAGCAACATGCAAATGGTTCAGACTTTGTCCCAGACTATGGGCGAAATCTTCCAGCCATTGATCCATAACACAACCCAAACCAACCAACAATTGACGCTGCAATTGACACGATTGACTAAGTTCATGGGAGTACCCCCTGTACCCAGAAATCAAAACCCAATAGCGAACGTCCCTCGACAAGATGTAAGAAACGCAAGGGAAATACACTTGGAAAACCAGGTTAGAGTCAAACCTCTTGAAGTTGAACCAATAAGAGAAAATCAAATGAACCAGGTCCATGTTCTAGACGAGGGAAACCAAGGAGTGGTCATGATAAACCGAAACCAGGATGCGGATCACGTGGTCCAGGAAGTTCGACGCAATAACATAGCCATTAACAACAATCTAGCGGCCATGGTCGAAAGGATTATGGCTCGAAATGGAGTAAATACTGGTTTTACTCGGCCAAACTTTACATCCCTAATAGTAGATTACATCCTTCAAACAGAGTTACCTCCTAGGACAAAAGTACCAAAATTTATTAAATTCTCAGGGGATACGACGGAATCTACTGTTGAACATGTGGCTCGTTATGTGATAGAAGCCGGGGAAATAGCGAATGATGAAAGCCTTAAGATAAAATACTTTCCAAGTTCCCTCACAAAAAATGCTTTCACTTGGTTCACAACGCTAGCACCTAATACCATATGTAGTTGGGCCCAACTTGAACGCTTGTTTCATGAGCAGTTTTACATGGGCCAGACCAAAATTAGTTTGAAAGAACTGGCCAGCGTAAAACGCAAGTTTTCAGAGCCAATTGAAGAGTACCTTAATAGGTTTCGACTACTCAAGGCCAGGTGTTTCACGCAAGTTCCGGAACACGAACTGGTCGAAATGGCCGCTGAAGGCCTTGATTATTTCATTCGAAAGAAGTTAGACACCCAATACTTAAGAGATATGGCTCAATTGGCCGACAGAGTTCGACAACTCGAACGTTTGAAAGACGAGAAAACTAGGTTTAACAAGAGTAAGAAAGTGGCCTTTGTCGAAATTGATGACAATATCGAAAGGGCCTGCGAGGATTCTTTGAACCTCGACGAAAATGAAGTGGACCTCGCTGAACTTAAACAAGGTCCCCCTTATTCTTGTAAAGTATTAGCACCCCCACAGGGGAAGGGTTTTGTCGAATCAGAAAGGAATGATAAATTCCCAAAGAAAACATATACCTTCGACATCACCAAGTGTGATGAAATTTTTGATTTGTTGGTAAAAGATGGGCAAATGATAGTGCCACCTGGCGCTAAATTGCCATCGCTAGAGCAAAGAAAAAAGAGAGGTTTTTGTAAGTACCATAATTTTCTGGGTCATAAAACATCTAAATGTTTTCTTTTCAGGGATCTTGTTCAGAACGCAATCCAGGAGGGACGCTTGAAGTTTAGGGAGAAAGCCACCAGCCAAATGAAGGTCGACACAGACCCTCTACAAGTGACAGACGCCCACTACACAGAGCCATTAGAAGCCAACATAATCGAGGTCACTGAAGACCGCGACTTCTCAGAAAGCATGACAGAAGTTACTGATGACTTCATCAAGAGTGCTGTGATGACAAAGGTCATAATGGGCTTTGGTTAAGGAAGTGAAGGAGAGATGGATGCTAGCAACATTGATGGGGTAGCAGACAATCCAAGATGGGAGATGGTGACCAAGGAGATGGCTGACAACTTCGTCGAAATGGAACAGGCTACTGAAGGTTTGGGTCTAAGCTTAAAGGGTTTGAATTTGGTCGAGGAGGTTGAGATCAACATGATGGAAGTTACCCAACAAGAAGGTAAAGGGGACAGTGAGTCGAACAACCAAGAGGAAATCACTAAGGAGGCTTACCCGAAGCAAGAGGAAACAATGGTGGATTTTCTTCACAGATGCCAGGGAAAGGGTTCCAGTGTGATGTTATGCCCACGATGCAGCGCAATTTTCGACAAAAAGGCTGCCCAGAGACTTGAGGGAACTCGAAGGCTCAAGAAAAATAGGAAAATGCCTGAATTCGATGAACGAAGCAGCTTGCTGAAAAGATCTGAACCCCGCATCAGAGCCCCCAAAACAAGGCCTGCTAGTTTCAAACCCGTTGTTGGAAACACCGATGGTAGGTGGACGAAACCCAACGAGGATAGACGACAAGGCCAACAAAAATGGAAGAATTTCGAAGTGAACAAGGGGTCCTCAGTTACCTATCGAAAAGAATTCCAGTCTTCAAAGATGGCCCATGTGTCCGAGAATTATAAGGGGAAAACCCCATGTCTCGATCGCAGTGGAGGCGGGAACAACGGAAAAGAAAAGCTCTTAGAGAAGCGGCGTCGAAGGACAAGGCCGAATCTAGTACTAATCTCCCAACAAAAAATCAGAGAGAGCCGTCGAAGATGTCAGCAAAACCGCCAGTGGGAAGGAAGTTATTCTCTGACCAGGCTAGAAGCTAGAGGGAGATCACTGGGGTCGATGACAAAATGAAGGACAACTTCAACTCAGATTTTGACGATTCGCTAAATTTGTTGGTGAACGTAGTGTCAGTGATGCCAAAATAATATGACAGAGTATCCGTGGTCGAAAACTGCGACACTGATGCAGACTGTGAAATGGCAGCACACAAACCCGTCTGCTATTATGTGATGAACAACGGTTGTGTCGAGAGCAGAATGCTTTCTTCGAACGGCCCACTGAGGAGATGAGGAACCATTTGAAGCTGCTCTATATTACGGCGAAAGTAGAAAATACCCCAGTTAACAAAATTCTGGTGGACTGTGGCGCAACTGTGAATTTGATGCCACATCTTTTATTAAACAAAATCGAGAAGTGTGATGCCGACACCAAGCCACACAACATGGTCCTGTCCAACTATGAAGGCAAGGTAGGCTCGACTAGGGGAGTAATCCAGGTAGATGTCACCGTTGTAACGGTAACGCGGCCAACAGTATTCATGGTTGTAGAAACTACAGCCAATTACAACTTGTTACTTGGACGCGAGTGGATTCATGGCGTGGGGGCTGTGCCATCCTCGATGCATCAAAGAATTGCAATTTGGAGGCCAGGCGGCATCGTGGAAAATATCGAAGCTGATCAAGGGTATTTTAAGGCACCCATCAACTATGTCGATCAAAGGCACTTCGACAAACACTTGGATGGTATAGGTCCTTGTGGACCAGCAGACTTTGATTTCAAGCCAGATGACGAGGTATTTTGCTCGTTATACTTATATCCCGTAGACGGTTTCCGTTGGGACAGAGAGGTGCCAGGAGAAGGCTTCCATACCTTGGAACCTTGCCAGTGGACCCCACGGGATGGGGAAGTGATTTCAGTAATAATGACTGAAGCCAATGCGCTTCGAAGGATTTCGGCTTATGTGGCCGAAACTAGACTACAAACGGCCTTGGAGGCTGTCAAAAGCGAAATGGCCACAGAGGCCAATAAAGAAGTTCTTCAGAGAGGCTACAAGGAAGGCTTCGACATGGAATTATCTGATGAAACCCATCAAGAAAGCAAAAGGCTTGACGCTATCTATGACGACGAGCCTTTGGGTTTCGAGAAAGACCCCTTGGCAGAGGATGCCAAGATGCTTGCGCAGGACCCGCTAGAGGAAGTGGACTTAGAGGATGGCGTTATCAAAAGGCCAACTTATATTAGTGCCAACCTCAACACTCAATTCAAAGGTGAGGTCATCCAGCTATTGCGAGAATATAGAGACTGTTTTTCCTGGGATTATGATGAAATGCCAGGATTAAAAAGAGAGTTGGTAGAACATAGACTGCCAATCAAGCCTGGCAAGAAACCAGTCAAACAGAGCCCAAGGCGTTTTGCTCCAGAGGTTCTATAAAAAATAAAAGACTTCTGCGGTGCAAATTCATTCGCACAACCAGGTATGTCGAATGGCTTGCTAATATTGTGCCAGTTATTAAGAAAAATGGTTCCTTGAGAGTCTGCGTAGACTTTAGGGACTTAAACTCTGCAACTCCTAAGGATGAATATTCGATGCCGGTGGCAGAAATGCTAGTCGATTCAGCCGCCGGCCACGAATATCTTAGTATGTTAGATGGTTATTCTGGTTATAACCAAATCTTCATTGCCGAGGACGATGTTCCCAAAACAACGTTTCGTTGTCCAGGGGCCATAGGCACCTACGAATGGGTAGTGATGCCTTTTGGCCTAAAAAACGCTGGGGCAACATACCAATGAGCAATGAATTCAATCTTCCATGACTATATAGAATCTTTTATGCAGATATATATTGATGACATTGTGGTTAAATCTGTATCAGGCAAAGATCATATAGATCATCTTCGACAATCCTTCTTAAGGATGAGGAAGTTTGGCCTCAAAATGAATCCCCTAAAATGTGCGTTCTTCGTGCAGGCGGGTGACTTCTTGGGTTTCGTAGTCCAAAAAAAGGGCATCGAAATAAACCAAAACAAGACGAAGGCCATTATGGAGACCAAGGCGCCGTCAAATAAAAAGGAATTGCAATCCCTGTTGGGCAAGATTAATTTCTTAAGGAGGTTCATATCGAACCTAAGCGGAAAAACACAAGTTTTCTCGCCGTTGCTTCGAGTCACCACAAAAGGGTATGAATGGAGGAAGGAACAACAAGAAGCTTTCAACAAAATCAAAAGCTATTTGACCAATCCTCCAATCCTCTCTCCACCTTGTCGATACAAGAGCATGAGGTTGTACATAGCTGCGTCACACAAGACTCTGGGAAGCATGTTAGCCCAAGAAGACGAAAATGGCACAGAAAGAGCCATTTACTACCTTAGTCGAGTCCTAAATGATGCAGAGACTAGATATAGCGAAGTAGAAAAGCTATGCCTATGTTTATATTTCTCACGTACAAAATTAAAACAATATATAAAGCCTGTTGATGTTTGTGTCTCTTCGCACTTTGATGTTATAAAGCATATGTTGTCTAAACCTATTTTGCATAGTTGAATAGGTAAATGGGCATTAGCGTTAACGGAATTTTCCTTAACATATAAACCATTGAAAGCAATTAAAGGGCAAATAGTGGCAGACTTTATTGTCGACCACTCCGTAGATACAAACGCTTTAAATATGGTCGAACTAGAACCTTGGAAGTTGTACTTCGATGGTTCCAGCCATAAGAAGGGAACTGGCATAGGCATGCTGATTATTTCTCCTGACAAAATTCCAACACAATTCAAGTATAAAATAGGTGAGCCATGCTCCAACAATGAGGCAGAATACGAGGCTTTGATAGCTGGACTTGAAATTTTGTTGGAATTGGGGGCAACTAGAGTCAAAATAATGGGAGACTCAGAGTTAGTCATAAAACAATTGACAAAAGAATACAAGTGCGTCAAAGAAAGCCTCATCGTGTACTTTGTAGTAGCAAATAGGCTATTAAAGAAATTCGAAGAGACTATTATTCGACATATACCACGACTACGAAATCAGGTGGCCAACGATTTGGCCCAAATAGCATCAGGATACAAGGTGTCTTGCGAAGACCTGTGAGAAGTAATCCAAGTCAGAAGCAAGGTAGTAGCTGTGGCACTGCAGCCATCAGATTTGAGGGCTACAAAGTTCGGTTTTGCCGATGAAGAAACCTTCGAGATCTTTACAATCGAATCGATGTCGGATGGGGACTGGAGAAGACCGTTGGTCGAATACCTCCAAAATCCTTCAAGCACCACAAAGCGAAAAATAAAATACCAAGCACTGAGCTACGTCCTCCTAGGAAACGAATTATTCAAAAGAACTCCTGAGGGAGTTTTGCTGAAGTGTCTAAGTGAATCTGAGGCGTATCTAGCATTATCATCAGTTCATAGTGGAGCATGTGGGGCACACCAGGTAGGCCAGAAGATGAAATGGCTACTATTTCGCCAAGGTCTATATTGGCCTTCAATGGTGAAAGATTGTATCGAATTTGCCAAAGGCTGCCAGGAGTACCAAATACACGCTGGTATACAACATGTTCCAGCAAGCGAGTTACACTCCATAATTAAGCCGTGGCCATTTAGAGGATGGGTTTTGGACCTAATAGGATAAATTCGACCTGCGTCCTAGAAAAACCAGAAATTCATCTTGGTAGGAATAGACTACTTCACCAAATGGGTCGAGGCGGTACCCCTGCCGAAAGTAGACCAAGACGATGTGATTGAATTTATTCAAAAATACATTATCTTTAGATTTGGTCTGCCAGAAACGATAACAACAGATCAAGGATCAGTCTTTATTGGTCGGAAAATGCAAGAGTTTGCCAAAGAAATGAGATTCAAACTCCTTACTTCGACCCCTTACTACGCCCAAGCCAATGGCCAGGTCGAGGCAGCAAATAAGGTAGTAATTGGAATGATAAAAAAACAAGTAGGGGGTAAGCCAAAAAACTGGCATAAAACCCTAGACCAGGTCCTAAGGGCATGTCGAACATCCACCAAAGAAGCTACCAACACTACACCTTATCGACTGACCTTTGGCCATGATGCAGTATTACCAGTCGAAATTCTTGTGCAGTCGGCCAGGATTCAAAGGCATCACGAAATTCCCCGTGAAATCTATTGCGACATGATGCTCGACGAGCTAGTGGATTTAGACGAGGAAAGGTTAAGAGCGTTGGAACTCTTGAGAAGGCAAAAGAAAAGAGTGGAGAAATCCTATAACAAGAGAGTCAAATCAAAGACCTTTTTGATTGGAGATTTAGTTTGGAGGGTAATCCTGCCAATGGATCGAAAGGTCAGGACACTAGGCAAATGCTCCCCGAAGTGGGAAGGACCGTTTCAAATCTCAAAAGTCTTCTTGAATAGGGCATACGAACTTGAGGAGCTTAGCAATGATAAACGAATCTTGAAAGTAAACGGTAAGTATTTGAAAAAATACAAAGCAGCGCTTCGAGAGGTAAACATTTTAACAGAGTAATATGAAGCTAATAAGTAGGGCCATAAATGGAATCAGTAAAATGTGCCAAAAATGGCTTAGTCTTGACAAATACAACAATAGAAACACGACTTACAAAGGCCAGATAACAAACATTAAACATTTCAGAAATCTAAAAAGGAAGGTTGACCTTTATCTTGAGGTAGCTTGCCTTCTGAGCGTCGAGACGACTCTGGAAAGAGGCTTTGTCGGTTTTCATTTGCGCAATCTCGACTTCAAGTTGTCGAGCCTCCTCGGCAAAAAGGACGACATGATCAAGCTCTGTCGACAAGGAAGAATCATCGAAGGAAGATAACTCAGCGTTTTCTTCTGAGCTTTGGCTATCTTGCTGCGAAGTTTTCTGATCTTACGCTCCCAACAAGCGATGCTCGTTTCGTTCTCAGTAATCTCCTTCTGATTCTTGGCCTTTTGCTCCTCCAGTGCTGCAATTTTGTCCTCACAATCCGCAACGGCAGTCCAAGCAGCAACCTCACTACCTGACTTCTTAGATATATCCTTTTCCAGCTGAGGCAAGAGCCCAAAGTCAGTATGAACCTGGTCGATCAATGTTCCAATTTCTTGGATTACGGCCGCAGCCTCAGCGGAGATCGACTGAAGGTCCACTTGCTGTAGGAGAGCTTTTAAAGAAAGGTAATGGACTGGACCCATTTGCAAGAGAGAAAAGAGGTCCCCTTTGAAAATATTGTTCTTTACTTTCTCAAGAGCACTGTTGATCGGAGTTGAAGTTGGACCTTCAGAGGTCAAAGTGCTTTGGGATTTGCCTGAGGAACTATTTCGCTTACGGAGCAGGAGTTGGATGTACTGTCGATGGTCAGACGCTTTTAGAGCATCAAGTTCTTCCGCAGTAAGATCTATCGTACTCTTGGCAGGCATCGCTTCCGCTTTTACGGGGGTGTTGGCAGGAGCAATTGGAGCTGTTTCAACAGGCTTAGCTTGCTTGATGGGAGAACTCTTGACAACAGTTTCTTTATTTGGGACAACATTGGTAGTATCCTCTTCCTCGTCTTCTTCGACGTCTTCCTCACTAGACTCTTCCAACTCAGATTGATGCATGGCTTCATCTGTCGTACCCTTTTCCTCCACAGGTTTGTCATCAACCTCCATTGTGGTACCCTGAGGTGAACAATCAGCAGGATTCACGCCCTCATCCAAAAAGTTCTCTTCTTCACCTGCTTCGATGGGATTCTGGGAATTGTTCCCCTCGTCATGATCAGACCCATCGGTTTGAGATTGTTGGGTGACATCTTTTAAAGGAGAAGGCAGGGGAACCACAGGAATCTCAGGTTTATTGATTTCCCCAAGAGAACTCACACCAGAACCTAAGTCCGAAGAAGGACGATAGATGGGCTCACCTCGACTGTTCAAAGGATAAGCCTCAAGAAGAGATGTAGTTGGGATGTTTTCTGTCATCATAACATCAGGCTGAAAAGAAAGAATCTAAACATGAGAAAAAGAATCCAAAAGCAGTTTGAAATTCAGAAAGAAAGCAGTCGAAGATAGGAGTTGGACCTTAGGGCCTTCATCAGCCGGATTGGAGTTGTCGCTTTCAACAGCAGTAGTTTGGGGAATTGGGGTGCCTTTGACAGAAGCCTTACCAAGGTCTGCACAATGAGTTTGTGATTCAGGGATTTGAGTTGATGGAGGATCTGAGTCAGTGGCGTCGAGACCGCAGACAACCCTTCGCCGCCTTTTCATTGGAACCTCCTCTGAAGGAGAACCGTCTTCATCTTTTGAGTCAATGATGACTAGGGCGGCGCCCCTCTTTAATTTTTTCTGAGGGGTAGGTGGTTTCCGGCTTACCTAAAAAGCATCGGAAAGTTTTAGGTTTTTTAAACCCAGAATGTTGAAAGGATTAAGATGGTGCATTAATATTACCTTCTGACCCTCGACGGAACTTTCAGTCTTCGCCGAAATGGCAGTCTTTTTGGGAGCAGCTGCAAAAGAAAAATGACAGTGCCATCCGTTGGTAATGATAAAGCTTTTTTTAAGAAGTATAAAATGAAGAAGAGTCGACCTTCGAGAATGTCGGATTCGATGCGAACATCTTCGATATTAATATGAAGGTGTCCTTTGAAAGTATCGATGGTATGTTTAGTCGGAACCACCCGCTGTGCTTTAGGCTTCGACTGCTGTCTGAGGATTTTTATAGGATCCTCACAGATGAACCAATCTGGAAATGGAGGGGCAAGGGCCACTCCTAAATCAGCAGATGGCAATCGAGGAATCTTAGGGGGAAATAATTTGAAATCCATCTCATACCGTTTCTCACGGGGGATGGATGAAGGAATTTTTAAATTCTCCATCTTTTTTAGAAATTTTTCCCTCAAGGTGACAGCAGCCTCGCGGACGGTTCGACTAATATCATCCGGTCGATAAGCAGTTTCAAAGTATTTTCGGAAGGCTTGTATCTCCTTTATGTGAGTGGACCTACCTTTCTTGGTTTTTTCCTGCACATCAATGAAAGCTTGATCAATCATTCGAGTAAGACTGACAGCATCAAGAAATTCAGAAGAATAATATCTGGACCACCAGTTATAAAATTCAGGGGAACAGAAATAAGAAGGTTCAAAATAGAGTGGGGTAAGTGAGGATTTATGGGCATGGCACGCCAATTGGGTCGAACATTCGATGGGGTTAACGATGTGGAGTGGAAACATAATATGAGACTTTTTCTCGTATAAACACCTAGGCAGAGTTTGGATAAGCCCAAACTGTCTCGACACCAGATTTGGTTGATAAGCTATCAAGGAAGCTTGCCATTTTGTCAGATTGAGCTTATGGACAAGCAGTCGAGGCGTAAAGAATCTCTCCCAAATCAGCTTCGATTCTTCTTCCTGTCCCTTGAGCAAAGCTGGGAAAGGCCTAGTGAACCATTCAGGGCCTCATTTCCGTTCTGCGAAGGGAGCCATCCCAGGTGTGAAGACATAGCGCTTCACGAACATCTAGACGAAGCTTGAGAGGTTGGCTCGAAGTGTCTGCCCTTCTTCGTTGGGAGTAAGCTGAACTAAGCGAGGCCATTCGACTTGCCTTCCAGAAATCGAAGGAGACCCTTCATCGACTCACCCTTATTTGGCAGGTTGCCTTCAAAGGTGGCGTTTAACCACAATTGAAGTAACCAAAACGGCCCCGACATTACTAAGTTGTCGTTATTCTCAGGGTACTTTAGTTTTCCGGCACTTTCGCTTAAGGCTTCGTATAAACTTGCAAGGATCATTTCGCTCAAACATATTTCTCTCTTTTTATGCAACTGGTTCGCCAGTGTTAAGTATTTTCGTGCCACCTGCAAGGATTTAGTACAGAAAATACAACGAGACAACCACATAGCCAAAAAGGCTATATGTTCCTCGTCTCTAACATCGGCATTATTCTTATCATGATAATGGTTGATGAAATGGGTGTAAGTGTGTTTGATGGTTGAGAAACTAATGGTGTCTTGGCTATCAGCTTCAGGGTCGTAAACCAGCCCACGGGGTTTCAGCCCTACAATAGCAGCAATGTCAAACAAAGTAGGCGTCATCATCCCACATGGAAGATGAAAAGTGTAATGTGTGTTGTCCCAAAAGAACAAAGACGCAGCCAACATCAGGGGGCAGTAGTTGGGACCTACTTTCGACATCATAATAAGGTCGTAGATGCCCATGTCTTTCCAGTCTTGAGCTTTTGCCTTTTCTACCTTCTTCAACCAGTTGAGGTAGAGTTCAGAATCCTTGAAATATGGCGTAGCCCTAAATAATCTTGCGCCATCGTGGAGGTACTTGAGATCCACATTGTAAACATCCAAGCTATCTGGATTATCCAAGGGAACCTTTTGGGAGTCTTTTCCCCCTAGAGGTTTGGTTTTTCGGTAAGAAGGAAAAAACTCATTAAAAAGGGAATAGTTTAAACCTAAGGGGGATAGAGGCCCAGACATAGCCAATGGTTTGTTTGCAACAGTAACGGGTATGATTACCTGGGATTCGTAGATATGGTGTTTCTCCTCCAGTAAAGGCTCATGAACGTGTTGCTGATTTTTCGTCACCTTCGGGCCGCTCAGAGCAGCAAAAGGGGGAAGGATGGAATAAGAGGTTTGTTTGTGGGACTGGGTTTTTTGTTTCTGGGACCTTAGTTCAGCCATGATGAGAGTTGAAGGAGTGTTCTTGGCTTGGAAGAAAAGATTGTGGGAAGAAAATGCAAGGAAATGTTGTAAAATGATTGAGGAGGTAAAAGTAAAAAAGACGTTTTGGAAAGCTATTTATAAGTGAAAGAGGAAAATCAAGAGTTTGTTTTTCTCATAAGTGGCTGGGGTTAGTGGGCCACGTGTATACTCCGGATGAGTTAGTAGGCGTGGCGGTTGTAACCTATGTTCTGTAGGAGTAATGATGGTTCGCGATTCTGGTGATTCCCGAGAAATTTGCCATGATGTTCATGACGTCAGAGATCGTGTATCAAGGTGGCGTAACAGTTCCTTTTTGCGTGAGGTTTTGGATATGTCCTTTCCCGTTACCTTTTATCTTCCTAAGCTCGAAGCAGTTGAAGTGGGTCAACACTCAGGATATAGTCGAAGCTAAACGGCGTCGAAATTGGATGCTGTCAAAAAATGTACTTTCGGTAGTGTCGAAAACTACATTTTTGGGGGGCAATTTGTTAGCTCGCCAATTAGAAGACCCATATTTTGAGGCTATTGCAGCTTGTTAAAGGATCTACAGGTCCTCCAAGGACTTAGAAAAATTGAAGTCTTGGAACTAGACATTTCGACCTAAGTGGGAACTTAGCCTTCGACCGAAATTTGGAAGTGGGAACAAACTGAGTTTTGAAATTTAAATATTGGAGGGAGTAGTTACATTTTCTTATGACTAAGAAGGACAAGTGGCGCTCATCGGAGAAAGGACTGCATGCGGTGTGACACTTGTCAGAAATAGATGGCCTAAGGAGGTTATTAGTAGTTACTATTATTATTATAATAGGAGTCCTAGACATAAACTTAAGTGTGTTGTAATTTACTGTTGTATAAGTCACTCTTAAAATTACTCCAAGTATCCGAGTGTAGAGAAAGAGAGTATTATAGAGAATGTACGTGATGTAAACACACCATCCTTTATCTTTTCAATGAAGTTACTTTGTTTTCTTTACATTTTTCAAGTACTTTTACTTATTTATTTCGTCTTTCCTTTTGTTCACCATTACTACTTCGACTAAGCCTTTCTCTCCCAAAAAAACCTTTATCTCTTTTCCCTCTTGTAATTCTTCCTCCTTCCTTCTTTTAAACATAGTGGATAGTTCTGCCCCTTTTAAATTACTTCTTTTTGGTATTGTCGAAACACATTTTTTAGATAGGTTCAAATAGAAATACCCTTTAGCACATGTCCTAGGATTTCGTATGGTCAATCCTGCAAGTTAATCAATTTGACACCAAATTGATAGACCAGAGGTTGTTTACCAAAAAACACGGTAAACACACCTACCCTACCCCGGGTTAAGATTGAGGGTTTTTCGTTTTCAGAAAGAAACTCTTACTACTAGGCTCAAAGGGGTTCACAAGGGATTATTATCCTTATATCTCTGGTGTTTAGGAATTTGAAACAATTCCTGTACATCATCAGCAGGTTTTATTCAAAAGCATATAATCAGAAGCTTGCGCGTCTTTCAATTTCGTCATCCTCTCTTGGACTCCGCTTAAACAAGCATTTGACATCAATAAAAAGCAATTAGTGAACACAAATGTATTTAATCAAAGACCTGCATATTCATTTCATTCTCATTATCAATCGAAAATAAACAAGTTTTACAAATGAAATTTGCACTTAAACAGAAAAGAAACTACAAATGCAACGAAATGGCATGATAAACAGATTCCCAGCTTCGGGGAACCAGGCCTTCAAATCTTAACCTGCTGCTGAATCAACCACCTTCAGAATTGCTCATCAAAGTCAGTCTGATACTCTTCTGAACATCTACGCTTGGAGAATCCCTCCATAACATGAACTGATGAACCCACATGGTTGGACGAAGGAAGATTTCTGACTTGGATACCCTGAGGTGTGATTGAGAACATATTAGAGTCCAATAGAGTCTGAATCTTACTTTTAAGCACCTTACAGTCTTTGGTTGAATGCCCCTGTTCCCCAGCATGGTACTCACAGCGGGCATTGACATTAAAACCTGGCGGATACGGCAGAATCTCTGGATTAGTCTTCTTCGGCACTATCAATCCACCTTTGATCAGATCTGGCAACATCTGACTGTACGACATTGGCAACCGAGTGAAATGCCTCTCGG
Source organism: Lathyrus sativus (assembly GCA_963859935.3). NCBI lineage: Eukaryota > Viridiplantae > Streptophyta > Magnoliopsida > Fabales > Fabaceae > Lathyrus > Lathyrus sativus. Next base: position 326,555,397 of record OZ012739.1, read on the forward strand.
GCTTCTTTGGTCTTTGTCGAGCATGCTGACACGACTGATGACGGTACGACCGTTGACTATGGAGGGCAAATGATATCTGATACAAAGACCCAAAAGATTGTTGACTCTGAACAGTTGAAATGTCTGGAAACTGAGTTTGAGGTATCGGGGACTCTTTTTGTCCAAGTACTTTCAACCTCAGGCTTGGCCTAGGAACATGCAACAACTGTGGGCATGGAGATTCTGAAATCATAGATTGCAAGACACACTCCTGACCTGATGCAGCTTCAGGGGAAAGAATAGGGACATCCACCTCTTTTGCAGTGAATGGCATAAGACCACCTGCCTTTGAATCAATTAAGTCCTAAACTTTGTGCTTAAAAGCTTTGCAGTTCTCCACATTATGCCCCGGTGCCCGAGAATGAAAATCACAATGGGCACTTGCATCATAGCCTGGTGGTGGCTCACTAGTAAATGAAGCCAGAGTCCAAAGTTCAACCAATCGAAGTTGAAGCAAGAGTTGCAACAACTGAGCAAAAGTCATAGGAATCTGGTCGAAGATTCTGTCGGGCTGCTTCGGCCTCTGAGTACGCCTACTACTCTTAGAATTGTCTCGGGAAACATGAGGTAGCTGCTAACGGGGAAATCCTGGAACCTCAGGTTGACAAGAAGATCTTTGAGGCACATCGTGCCTTAGGAGAGGTTCCACAGACAAAGGTGGAATAACCATTTCTGTTGTAACTTTAGGCACATGATCGCCTTCCTTTCTTAGCACATTGCTTATCACTTCTGTGATTAGGCCTGTCGTATCGCTGCGAAGAGGGGGCCGACAAGGACAGAAGAGTCGCCACCGTTCGTTATTTATCCCAAAAGAGGGAAAGGAAACAATCAGAGAAAACCTACGGAAAAGGGAAAAGACAGGTCATCGCAACCAAATCTTGGGTTCGGGAGTCGGTTACGCAAGGGGAAGGTATGAGCACCCCTCACGACCGTCGCACTCGATGAGATCCACACTTTTTATCTATCTAAAGGGTGTTAATCTATCTAAGCTACAGGCCACAGGGACAAAATAAAATAAAAGAGAATCGATAGAGCATCGCCGCTCTATGCCTACGTACTCCCTCGTGCAATGGGAAAGTCAGAGTCAACGTAGTTCAGAAAACTACGGGGGAGGTGGGGAAGGTTGCTCGCCAAGACATCACCATCTTGTGCCTACGTATCCTCGTCTAGTACGAGAAATCAAAGAAAACGTAGTTCGGGCAAACAAGACCACAGGTTGGTTCAAACTTTTTACCCGAGTAGGGTTAAAACTTAGTTCTATCAGTTAGGTGTATGCTGCTCGACCATTGTAGACTTAGGCGTTACCTGTTTGCAGTAGAACCAAGAGTTAACAAAACTCTCTTTACTAAAATGGTTTTCCACTTAATCCCGAAGGATAAAAAAGTTTGATGTTTTTTTTAGTCTTTTAAAAAGAAGAAATGAATTGAATTGTGTTTGTAATTCATGTTGCACTAAAGACTATGACTTAGGAGCTAATGCGTCGCATATCGTCCAAAGGACATATGCTAAACACTCTAGACAATTGAGAGGAGGCCCCTCAATCATCATTTCCCAAATACTTAAGTCTCGTAGCATACAACACTCATTATCCTTTATTAAGTGTCTTGAAGATGTTTTTAGATGAGAAGAGAAGACACGCTCTAAAAGGGAGACTAAACTCAACCTAATGTTGTCATGCAATGTGCACCTATAATTGAGATGAAAAGGGGAGACTACCATAATGTTGTCATGCTTGGATTCAAACCTAATGTCTATCATAATCCATCTTGAACAAGAATGATTAGAGGTCTTAAAGGATCATTGCCAAGGAAGACAAAAGAAGAAGAAAGCATAGATGAAAGAAAAAGAGAAAGAAAATAAGGATGCACACATAAAATGCAACACCAAGAAGCAAAGGGAGGAAAAAAGTGTTGGGTAACAACCATCAAAAGCACATCTCAACCTCTTCAACCAAACCAAGTAATGCAAAATAAAATGAGAGTGAAAACCAAAGAACTTAAACAAGTTCAAACCAAAAGAAATTTCTCAAAGTGGCCTCTCATCTAAGTCAAACTCAAAGTGCAAACAAGACGCACCAAGTCAACTTGAATGAGTCCACAAGGTCCTAGGACAGAAGTGAGAACAATAGAATAGAGTAGGAAAAGTAAAGAAGGAAGCAAGCCAAAGCAAGTTGCAAGATAAGGCATGGTAAAGAACCTAAGTTCTATACACTTTCAACATTCAACACCAAATGGAAAGCCTTAAACAAAAGCAACTAACAACAAGAACCAACCAACTTTATGACCTAAAAATTTGCAACCAGCAACTTCAACATGCTAGAAATGTGAATCAAGAGTAGTTGGAAGTATATGGGATCCACAAAGGTCATCTCCCACCCAAACTAGGTCAACTAATATGTGTGAACCATACTTAGGGGTAGCTTGACTTGCAAGGTACACCAAAAATAGGAAAGTGATTCAAATAAATGCAAATAAAATGCCCAAAGCTCTCAAAGATGTTGGAAACCAGAGGACAAAATAACACAACCAAAGTCCACTCAAAGCATCACCAAAGAAATTGATTCACTAAGGGTGCTCCACTTTGAAGGAGGGTTGTCGAGGGTCAAACAAAAACACATGAAAGTCAACCAAAAAGAAGTAAAACATTGACCAAAACCATCCTCAGAGGCACCTCAACTCATCATCAAAATGAGGAAGAAGCCTCATTCATTGGTGATTAAAATTTGCTCAAGAACAAGAGAAAACAAATGAAAAAGAAACTCAAAAATACCTCTAATCATTAAATTCAAATTTAATTGAAAAATAAATGGAAAATGAAATTAAAAAATATCGCAAATTAATTAGCACATTAAAGTGTAAGAAAATATTTTTGGTTGAATTTTATAATGATTGGAGCTATTTTTAATCAATTAAAATCAAAACAGAAAAGAAATAAAATAAAATAAAATAAATAAAGTGCAAATGGTGCAAATAGCAATCAGATGCGTTGAAAACAATGGGCTGATCCAAAAGTGGGGTGTTGATAGCATGAAAGCCCAATCTATTTAGCCAAAACAAAGCGCTGCGTATCATTAATTGACGTGGAAGTCAATCTCCACGCGTGTATGGTCAAAATGACCTGGAGCATTCATCAAGCCTAGTCAAGAGGTCAACCAAGGACACCTCAACTTCAACTGAGTTTGAACCAGACGTCGGAGCCCTAGCTCCGGTCGTCTTCTCCGGTGAGGCAGCCGGAGATCAAATCTGAAAATCTCACCAAAACGTGACAAATTTTATACCAAACTGAAGCTTTACTCATGTACACTCCAAATCCATGGTTCAATTGTTTTAAACATGCTTACATCAAGAGATTCAAACGGTTTAAGTTTGGAGTGTACATCTGAAAACTTCATCAAACAACACAATCAAGCATTCAAACTTTTCCTACACGAGGTAGGGCTTTAGATGCAACCAACAATGACCTAAATAAATGCCTAACATGAGAGAAAAATGGATTGGAATATTACCTAATGGAGACACTCCATTGGTGCTTCAATTGAGTGTTAGCTTGCTCCAAACTGTGCATATCAACTCCAATTCACTTGAGGAAGATGATACTTGCTTCAATTTGCTTTGAAATGCTCTAGATATGGATTCACAATTTTGAATTTTCTCTCAAATTTCCAAAATTGACTTTGCTCTTCCCTCTATGAAATTGCCCTTCTGAGCTCACCAAATGAATTTGGAGCTTATATATTATGGATTAGGAGTGAAATGGAAGGCCCATAAAGCCTTGTTGTGGTGTAATTTGAAAATGCCCAAATTGGAAATACCTCCTCATGCACACGTGAAATCTGTTCCATACACTCATGAAATTGGCTTGAATTTGCAGCTGACAACTTGGATTTCACATTAGGATTAGTTTGGGCTTTTTTGGTGATCCATTTAGCAAGTTTGGATATGAATCTTCTTTGTGAAGTAATCTTGAATTCCACGTGCTTTTCCTCTCATGAACCAAAGTGAGTTTGTGAGTTTTGTACATGAGCATAATGTGAAGAGATTTGAATAAAAATAGGACATGAAAAGACCTATAATGTATTCAATTGGGTACACCTTTAAAAGTCTAAATTTCACTTGAATTTCCCCACCAATGTCCATAACCATGCATGACTCACACTAATATTAAGTTTCATGATGTAATTTAATTTGTTAGGAACAACTTTCATGTTGGTTGAAGTTCCATTTGAGATACTTAAGTGCATGAGAATGACCCATAATCAAAATGACCTATAATCAAAGTTTCCCAAAATAACCTTGCCTTGCAAGCTTCATAACTGGAGTTCCACAAATGATATGAAGGACTTATAGGACTTTTTGGAAAGCTAAGAGCATGAGGAATAACTTTCATGTTCATCAAAAGTTGAGAAGAAACATGATTCTAGGTCAAAAGTGCCTTGGAAGTGAGTTGACTTTTGTTGACTGAAAAATATGTTCACCTGAGACCCATAACTTGATGGCATCATAACTTGAGTTCCACAAACCCAATCGATGAGTTATAGTACTTAAAATAAAGCTACGAACATGACCTAAAAGTCCCATGTTTATAAGAAAATGATATTGAACTTGTATCTTGAGGTAAATGGTCCTTGAAGTTAGCTCCTAAAGAAGGGGATTTTACACTGACATCCTCTGAAACCATAATTTAGTAACTTCTCAAACTCTTGATTCTTCTTGATTTGAACTTGAAATGGCATGCTAGATATCTCAACATGAATTCCCATGACTCCAATAACTTGGAATCAAGTCTCCAACTCCTTCAAGCCCACAGTTGACCTTGCACTAAGAGATGAAACCCTAGGTGCACAAACTTTGACTGTGAACTCTTGCAAATGAAATGACCACTTAGATGAGCTCCCCAATGGCTTCAAAATCATTCAATTAGCTTCTCCAACATATCCCATCCATAAACATGGCCTTGAAAACCCCTGATGATCTTCAGTTGACCTCCAAGATAGGAGACAAGCAACACACATCTATCCTCTTTCCCAAAGAGCTTTGACTACCTCCTGATGAGTATAAGCATTTGATAAGTTGGATAAGCACTCTTTCTTAAGTTTGATAATCTTGATAACCCTCTCTTGGATGACACACCTCTCTTGATCCCCTGAAAAGGACAATGTTATGCAGATGCAAATGCTAAAGAATGAAATGAAACATAAGCCAAGTAAAGAAAAAGGTTGGGCGAATCTTGAGGTACAACAGCTGCCCCTATTTAAGCGACTTCGACCTGACTGGGTGAAAAGCAAACGACTTTCAAACAATCAAGGTAAAAGACGGTTGAATACCAAAGAACCCGGAAATTTGCCAACCGCAGAAATAGAACTGCAAACTGTTACTGGAACAAAATCTACGGAAATAATTGAATTGATAGTTGCAACGACAACAAACTAACTAATTACCAATCAGAAAGCATCGACTCGAAGTCGGAAGAAACATTTGCTAACGCGCAGGCAACGACACTAAATTGGAAAAGATCATCTGGTATCACCCTCAAGCATCTATTGACAAAATAGGCATCGAACCCGAAGGCCGGCTCAACACGAAGCTGAGAAGAAACATCTGACATCACCGCCAGGCATCTGTTAAACAAAACAGGCATCGAGCCCGAAGGCCGACTCAACACAAAGTTGAGAAGAAACATCTGACATCACCGCCAGGCATCTGTTAAATAAAAACAGGCATTGAGCCCGAAGGCCAGCTCAACACGAAGCTGAGATCATCTGCTAGTCCAAGCAAGCATTCGCTAAATAAAAGCGAGCATCGAACCTGAAGGTCGGATCAACACGCAGTTGATACACTTCTTCTAACCAGCAGGCATTTGCTAAATAAAAGCGAGCATCGAACCCGAAGGCCGGCTCAACATGAAGTTGAGAAAACATCTGACATCACTACTAGGCATTTGTTAAATAAAACAGGCATCGAGCCCGAAGGCTAGCTAAACACGAAGCTGAGAAGAAACATCTGACATCGCCGCCAGGCATCTGTTAAATAAAATCAAGCATCGAGCCCGAAGGCCAGCTCAACACGAAGTTGAGAAACTTCTAACGACAATTCACAAGAGAACTTCGCTGGGGAAGGAAGAGAAACTTAACCAAGCGACTCTGTTGGGAAACACCTAATAAGATGAAACACATCCATCAAGAATCCTTTGCCGAGGTCTGGATACCTATACGGGCTGGAGAATTAATATCACAAATTGCCATGGTCTGAATACCAAACGGGTGAAAGAATCACATCATAATCTGCCATGGTCGAGATACCACACGGGAGAAAGAATCACATCATAATCTGCCATGGTCTGGATACCACACGGGCAAAGGAATCACATCATAATCTGCCATGGTCTAGATACCACACGGGTGAAAGAATCACATCATAATCTACCATGGTCTGGATACCACACGGGCAAAGAAAATCATCCATCTGTTGGAAAATACACCTGAAAAGCAAGAGGTAACAACCTGGCTTATGTTTCACATGCATATGTTTGAATATGGAATAATGCTTCATACGAAATGGAAATGCTATGCGTTTTTGAGAATGATATGCACAAATGCAAAATGCACCGGAACCGAATCAACAAAATAAATGCCGAAGGGACGAAGCCAACTCTGCCGGGGAGATGGAACATGCTAATTACGATTGGACTTATGCTGGGGAATAAACCCTGGATGGCCTTCTGAAAAAGAACTTCCCTGGATAATATTGCTCTGTCGAAAAAAAAATCCACCCTGCTGGGGATCAACGCAAACTCCACTGGGGAAAACGCCCTGAACGGCCTACCAGAATACAACTCTTCTGGGGCTCACTCGACTCGGCTGGGGAGAACAAATCCACTATACTGGGGGAGATATCACAACAGGATAAACAATAACTCTACTCTTCCAGAGATCGAATCAAATCCTGCTGAGAGAAAATTCCCTAAATGGCCTTCCAAGATACAACTCTCTTGGGGAATATACGACCCGACCGGGGAAAGACAACCAAATGCTAGAGATAAGTCTAACCGGATGGGGAAATCAACGACTCTGTCGGGGATAACAATCACCCACTAAGATTAACTTCGTATTACCGGAGAAATCAGCCCTGAACGAGCTCCTAGAATACCGAAGTCCTTCTAGGGTACAAAACACACTGCTGGGAACAATCCTACTCTGCCAAAGATCAAAAATCCGACCTACCGAGGATTACTCAGCTGGGGATAACCGAATAAGATTGGCTAGGAAATCGATCCCAAACTCTCTCTGCTGAGGCTAAAGAATAATAATTCTCAAGGAGTATCTTCACTCTGCGGGGAAGGATAACTGCTATCCTGAATCCGCTAGGGATTAGCCAATGAGAGGAAACCTCTTCGACCTCTGCTTGGGGAATGAATCACCACTTTAAACCCTGAGGGGATACCAAATCATATTCCTAGATTATACGGGGAAACAAAATCCTGAACTTGTATATACAGACAATCTGATGGGGCGAAGTGTATACCTTCTACCTGCACATCCTCTGTTGGAAAGAAGAATGAGTCTCAACTACACGCCTCTTTCTGTGAGAATGGTGATCCTACTAGTGATGCACCTTTGGAAATCTACCCCAAGGGTAACAACCCTGCAAACGAACAAACAACGAGATATCCTGTACAAAGGGAACTATCTCGGTCATCATCTGTGACATTGTTCAAATAAATTAAAGTTTTAATGATTATCGGCCAAAGCCTGCAAGTTTATGTATGTGTAGTTTTATCCAAACATCGGGTATTTTTCGCAAACAAAACAGTAAAGATTAAAGCAAGAGCAAAAAATTACTGAATAATATATGTTTTATTGACAAATGGCCTGTAAATAGGCAGATTTAACAACAATGCAACCCCTGAAAAGAGGAAAGCTGCGCAAAAATTTACAGAAATACACAGAAATATACAGAATATCGGTAATGTGGCACAAACAAACACCATGAGTTGATCCATCTATGAATTACCTGACTTTGATGATTTCCCGACGCTTCATCTTCTGAAGAGATTGATTCGGATAAACGGCCCTCAGGTCCTCCCTCAATCCACTATACTCTGAAGACCAATATGCAGACCACAATCATTTGCTTTTCAAATCCCTAACTTTTTCCTGAATCGCCCTTGCGGGTTTTCAATTCACCGGGATACCCATTTTTTGCCAAAGTCGCCTTTTCAGGTTTTCAACTTTGCGGATTTACATCTTTTCTCTTTTTATCCCTAACTTTTGCCCGAAACCATTATTTTTACGGTTCACCGGGATGCTCCATTTTTGCCTGGATATTCTTTTTTCTTTCCAGTGGGTCAATTTAAGAAAAGTATTTTTTAACTGCGTCTGCGTTCATAGGGGATGTGAAATCCTCACCATCCATGGTTGATAACATCAAGGCTCCTCCAAAGAAAACCTTTCGCACGACATATGGACCTTCATAGTTGGGAGTCCATTTCCCCCTGTGATCTGTTTGTTGAGGGAGAATCCTCTTCAATACTAACTCGCCCGCCTGAAAGCTTCGAGGGCACACCTTCTTGTCAAAAGCTTTCTTCATCTGGCTCTGATACAACCGGCCATATGCAATGGATGCCAGCCTTTTCTCATCCATCAGGCTGAGCTGATTCAATCTGTTTCTTATCCATTCTGCCTCATCAAGTTGTACGTCGACCAGGACTCTCAAAGAAGGAATCTCAACTTCTAATGGCAGGATAACTTCCATATCATACACCAGTGAGAAAGGAGTTGCCCCAGTTGAGGTACGTACCGAAGTATGATATCCATGAAAAGCAAAGGGAAACATCTCGTGCCAATCTTTATAGGTTACAACCATCTTCTGCACTATCTTCTTAATATTCTTGTTGACCACTTCGACAACACCATTCATCTTCGTACGACAGGGAGATGATTTATGATGCTCAATTTTGAAATTCTGGCATAATTCCTTCATCATCTTGTTGTTCAAATTTGAACCATTATCAGTAATGATTCTCTCGGGAACTTCGTAACGATAGATGATGTCCTTCTTGATAAACCGGGCTACCACTTGCTTAGTGACATTAGCATAGGAAGCTACTTCCACCCACTTGGTGAAGTAATCAATGGCTACCAGGATGAAACGATGTCCATTAGATGCAGTGGGATCAATCTTGCTAATCATGTCAATGCCCCACATGGAAAAGGGCCAAGGCGACGCCATGACGTTCAACGGACTCGGAGGCACATGAATCTTGTCAGCATAAATTTGGCATTTATGGCACTTCTTTGCATACTTGAAGCAATCTGACTCCATAGTCAACCAATAATACCCTGCTCATAATAGCTTCCGAGACATGGCATGTCCGCCAGCATGTGTACCAAAGGCACCTTCGTGGACCTCTTCCATAAGCAGACTAGCTTCTTTTTTGTCCACGCACCTTAGCAGCACTAAGTCATAATTTCTCCTGTAAAGTACGCCATCCTGGTTCCGATAAAAATTTCCAACCAACCTCCTCAGAGTCTTCTTATCCCAGGTCGACACCCCTGGCGGATATTCTTGGTTCTTGAGGAAATTCTGGATGTCGTAATACCATGGCTTGCCATCAGAAGCTTCCTCAATGGCGAATACGAATATCGGCCTATCAAGGCGATAGATGACTATTCTTGGAGCATCATTCCAATAGTTCACCTTGTACATCGAGGATAAAGTGGCTAAGGCATCCGCCATCTGGTTCTCTGCTCTAGGCACGTGGTGGAACTCTATTTGATCAAAGAAAGGTAACAACCTCCTTGCATAATTCATGTAAGGTATCAGATTAGGCTGCCGGGTCTCCCATTCTCCCTTGATCTGATTGACAACTAGCACTGAATTGCCGTATACATCTAGATTCTTGATCCTCAGATCAATGGCTTCTTCCAACTCCATAATGCACGCTTCGTATCCGGCTTCATTATTAATGCAGGGAAATGTTAACCTTGCAGGGAAGGGGATATGAGAACCATGAGGAGTCGTGATAATTGCCCCAATTCCACTACCATAAGAGTTAACCGCGCCGTCAAATATCATCTGCCATTGGGAACCCTTCTCTGGACCTTCATCGAGTAATGGTTCATTGCAATCCTTCATTTTTAAGAACATGATGTCTTCGTCGGGAAATTCAAACTTCATAGGTTGATAATCGTCAATCGGCTGTTCAGGAAGATATTTCGATAGAATACTCCCTTTTATAGCTTTCTGGGAAACGTATTGAATATCATACTCTGTCAAGACCATCTGCCACCTGCCAATTCTCCCCGAAAGTGCTTGTTTTTCAAAGACGTATTTAATCGGATCCATCTTCGAAATCAACATGGTTGTATGATTCAGCATATACGGTCATAGGCGTTTGGCAGCCCAAGCGAGTGCACAACAAGTTTTTTCCAACATTGAGTACCTGGACTCAAAATCTGTGAAGTTTTTGCTCAAGTAGTATAATGCATGCTCTTTTCTTCCAATCTCGTCATGCTGACCGAGAACATAGCCCATGCTGTTTTCAAGAAACGTTAAATACATTATCAATGGTCTTCCAGCTACAGGAGGTATCAGTATCGGAGGCTCATGCAAATATTCTTTTATTTTGTCAAATGCCCTTTGGCAATTTTCGTTCTAGAGAACCGCCTGATCTTTCTTTAATAATTTGAACATGGGTTCACACATGGCTGTGAGATGAGATATGAACCTAGCAATGTAGTTCAATCTACCCAAGAAACCACGGAACTCTTTCTCCGTTTTCGGTGCTGGCATATTTTGAATAGCTTTCATCTTTGCAGGATCGACCTCGATTCCTTTTTCACTGACAATGAACCCCAACAACTTTCCCGACCAGACACCAAAAGCGCACTTATTCGGATTCAACCTTAGTCTGAATTTCCTTAGCCTTTCGAACAACTTCATAAGGTTTACCAGATGTTCCTCCTCCGTTTGCTTTAATCTCATGATGAATCATATCATGAAACAAAGTGACCATTTCTCGCTGATAGGTTACCCCTACGTTTTTCAACCCAAAAGGCATTACCTTATAATAGAAAGTCCCCCACGGTGTAATGAACGTTGTTTTCTCCATATCCTCCGGCGCCATCTTAATATGATTTTATCCGGAAAAACCGTCCATGAAGGAAAACACCAAATACTGCGCAGTATTATCAACCAATACATCAATGTGAGGGAGCGGGAAATCATCTTTCGGGCTCGCTTTATTCAAGTCCCTATAATTAACACACATTTGTACCTTACCATCCTTCTTTGGTACAGGTACTATGTTAGTGACCCACGAAGGATAAGTTGTTACGACGAGAAACCCTGCGTCCAACTGCTTCTAGACTTCTTCTTTGATTTTCACAGCCATATCTGGTCTGGTCCTTCTGAGCTTCTGCTTGACTGGCGGACACTCCTCACGCAAAGGCAAGCGATGAACCACAATATCAGTATCAAGACCGAGCATATCTTCATATGGCCAAGCAATGATATCACTATACTCTCTGAGCATTTCAACCAATCTTTGCTTGATATCACTCTGCAACGCAACCCCTATCCTGACATCTCTTCTGACTTCCTCGGTACCCAAGTTAAAGACCTTAATTTCCTCCTGATGAGGCAGAATGATTTTGTCTTCCTGTTTCAAAAGTCTGGCTAGCTCTTCTGGCAAGTCATAATCTTTATCAATATCTTCTTCGGCTTGAAATATCAGATTATCAAAGTCAAAGTGAGTCATAGACGACTTTGGAGCCGTGTCATCTACAATGTGAAACCTACAATAATGATGATTTAATGCTTAAAATGATATGCAAACAAGCACAAACCACATTTCCATTTACTGTTAAAAATAAAACAAGAAAAACAGAGATCACAATATTTGAATGCAGAAAAATGCCCTTTGATTGATTGATAAAAATATTGTTCAAACATAAACAATTAGGCCCTGAAGACAAATATCGCTATGCTCCGGGTAGAACATAGGGCTATACAATAATCAGAAAAATAAATCATTACTCTTCTGTCGTCACTTGGATGATTTCTTTCATAGACCAGTTGTTTAGGCTTTGTCCTGGAGTGCACGGCCGAATCCATGCATCCATGTCGCAATCGCTGTCACCATCTTCATCAGATATAACATTAATCTCCTCAAAGATTACCCCCCACTGGTAAACTGGATAGGCCCCTCATAGCGCGGCACACTCTGGGAGGAGGAAGATGGGTTGTATCCCAATCCGAATTTGTCTTGCTTGTTGGGAATGTTCAGCACTTGGCCCCAACCTTGTGATGCCCCAGCCTTCACCACTGCTTGGCCTTCCTTAAAAGATGACATGGCAACTTCAGGCGCTTTGCTCACAACCGGTGTTTTGTCCTTGATTTGCACAGTCTCAAAGGCCTGACATAAAGTCTCATGGATTTCGCCATCAACCTCGACATACTTGAATGAAGACAGATGACTAATCATTATATCTTCTTCCCCGCAAACAGTGACAACACTGCCACCCACCGTGTACTTCAACTTTTGGTGCAGCGTAGACGTTACGGCGCCGGCCGAATGTATCTAGGGACGTCCCAGCAAACAGCTGTTGCACCCCAAAATTTTCCTAACCTTTTTCTGTACATAGCATGTGTTTCATTGCATTCATTCTAGCATTATCATCTGCATTGCATTGACATGTGTGCAGGAGATCAAGAGGTATGACTACCAACAAAAGGCTACACAAGATTATGAAGCTATCTAAGAGGTTTATTCAAGTATTCAAGGATTGATATCCTCATCATAGAAGTTAAAGATCCTCAGAGAGAGGGTTGAAGCCAAGTGTGTATATCTCCTAACTTGAGAACTGTGGGAAATCATATGATGATGTTGAAGCCATGAAGTTGGACCTATAACCTTGAGAGAGTTCATGAGAAGCATTGAAGATCATTTTGAATCCTAGACAGGTCATTATGCAAAGGATATGAAGCTACAATCAAGATGGGTGCAACTAGGGTTTCATCTAATCAACCCTGAGTCAACAGAAGATTTGAAGAAGGTTGAGACCTAGGTGCAAGGCCATGTAATCATGGATTGATGTCTTAAGATGCCCAAGGGATGATTCCAAGGTCAACTTATCATGAATCAATAGTGTGAGGAGTTCCTAGGCTAGGGTTTCTATGCTTGACAGTGTAAAATCCCCTGGTTTGGTGCCTAACTTCAAGACCACATAACTCAAGATGTGATTTTCATCTCACCTTGACCCCAACATTATTGTTGTAGGGCATGATCATAGCTTTAATTTGAGTACTAGAAGTCCTTGATAGGGTTTATAGAACTCAAGTTATGAGTCAGACAAGTTACAGGTCATCAGAGGAATGTGAATTTGGAGCTTGAAAGTCAACCAACTTGCAAGATAAAGGTATTTTGGGAATTTGGAATTATAGGTCATTTTTGGTTATGGGTCAACTTCATCAACTTATACACCTTAAATGGACTTTTGATCAACTTGAAAGTTGTTCAAAATGGTGTTATTTATCCAACCATGACCCAAATATTCATTTATATGGATTGAATATAAGAAGTGTATGAAGAAAATTTGAGAAAAAAGATAATTTAAAGGCATTAAAAAGGAAAAATTCAAAATAAATCATAAGTGTTCAAAAAATGACATGTTGGTACATATTTTGATTGGAAGTAACATTTTGAACATAATGGCATTGCTAGAAATCCATTTTGACACATAATTCATGGACTTTCATTTGGTTGCTTCATGATGAAGTTACACATCAAAGATTGACCAGTGGATGAAATCAAGGAAGCAATCTGATCCATTCACATTCATGAGGTGTTATGCAAACCATTTGAACAAAAATGAAGCTGAAACAGAGCAAAAAAGGTGACTGCCATGAAAGAGTTTAGAAGGAAAATTGAAATCTTGGATTGCTTGAATTGGGCTTCCATTGGGCCTGGGAAGTATCCAAAACAGTTCTATATAAACCCTGGATCCATTTCAGATCAAGTTTGGGTGGCATTTTGGTGAAGAAGCAGTTATTACAGTTGGAGTTTTGGAGCTTTCGAGAAAGAAACAGTTTTGGAGTTTGAGGAAGAATCAAGAGCTTCTGAGTATCAAGAATCATTCAGGATCATTCAGTGAAGAAATCTGCAGCAATTGAAGCCAAGTGGAGCACTCAAGAACACCTCAATCAGAGCTTCTGAACAGCTTTTTGTTTCTCAAAATTCCTCTTAATTTATGCGCGTATTAGATGAATTTGGCATGTGGTTAGGTTATAGATGAACCCTAGGTGGATTTAGGTATGATTTGGTAAGGTTTTGAGATGATTCTTGATGATGAGTGATTTTCTTAGAGGCACAGTTAGGCTTGAATCTTGAAGGATTTCAAGAATTGGACATAGATAATTGATCAGGGAGAAGAGCAGAGTAGATTGGTGACCTTAATTTGGAGTTTGATGACAATTGTTGAATTGGTGTTTTTTCTGTTCATCATCGTGTTTAGAGATTCACGGAGAATTAGGGTAAATGGATGAGAGATTCATGATCAGTGAGAAAATCCGAGCAAAACGGTACAGGTTTCATGAGTTTTGGCCAAGTTTGATGACATGTCATTGTTTTCCTCACCGGAGAAGACAACCGGAGGTCTTCTCCGGCCACCGTGAGTGCCTTCCCTCGCTTTCAGTTTTAAATTGGGGAAGATGAAGTTATAACCCTTGGATTAGGTTGAACCGATTGACTAAGTCTGAAGATCTAACGCTTGGAAATCGTTCTGAGGAGTTTGACCCTTGACCAGCCTACGTGGCTTCACGATAATTGTTAGATGATCATACTTTTACAGCCAACGCACGTGATTAGACCATACCATATACTTGAGTCAACTGAACCACACTACATCCACGATCAAAACGCAGAGTAAATAATTGAGGTGGCACGCGCTGATCCATTAGATGCGTAGACTAGTCAATCCATCCTAGGGCTGTGGTTTTTTCTGAGGCTTTTTATTTGTTTTAATTCATTTTTCATTTTCTTTTATTACATTCATCATTTTTAATTCATATTAAATAGAATATTGATCAGAAAATTATGGAAAAAAATATGTGCATACTCCTTGATTAATTCCTGATTTTTCTATGCTTTTGGATTTTATTTTTGTGTTGTTTTCAATTTTATTTGCCTTTTTTCTATTTTCTTGAATTCATTTAATTTGGCATTTTGGACTTGTTGCTTGCTGATTTTTGTACCATTGATTGGCATAGATTTAGAAGTTGATATTTGGCTGGCTGGTTATATGCATATTGATGAGATTATAGGAATTTTGTGGTGATTTTTAGGTAGCTCTAAGCATAGTTTTGAACTAGATTTTTATAGCTTTCCCCACTTGAACTTTCACTTGACAACTTTTGGTTTAGAATTTCCTTAGTGCCCTTAAACATTGATTTAAGCTCTATATCTTTTACCATAGGCTCCCAATACCTTTAGGATCACTTAAGATTGTTTATAGATTTTTATGAGTTGATTTACTATTTTAGTTAGATTTTACATCTAGGTTGTTTGTAGGATGCCTCTAGCATAGTACCTCCCATAGTTGAACTTCAAAAGTGACTTTTAGTTCATGATAAGTTTCCAAACCTTTTCTGATGGTTTAGTAGACATGTTGATACCTCTTTAGATTGAATCTCAAGGTTTAATTTGGTGCATTAGTTCCCTTTAGAGAGTTACTTTTAGAGCTTGTGAAATTAGGGTTTTTAGAGCCTTCAGGGGTTTCTTCCTTTTTCATAATTGTGGTTTGCTTTGGTTTGCATTCCATTTCCTATCCAATGATGCAAGGTTCCTTTGTGGGAGCCTAGTCCCTCCTTTGGAAGGACTAAAGGCCTACCACAAAAGGTAAAACCTTTAAGGATACCAATCTTAGATGAGTGGTTGAGTGCCATGATGGATTCCCTTGGTTTCCATCATGCTTCCCCTCATCATGCAATAATATTTATGTTAATTCATATCATCTCTTGATGGAGCAAGTTGAAGCTTGAAGATGAAGTCCTTATTCCCTTCTCTCTTGATGGATAGCTTGGACAGATAACTTGGACTAGAAGACATACTATTAGACTGCTGGAGTGTGGTGTGCTGCTCTGTTGTGTTTGCTGTTTAACTGAATTTGTGTGACTGCTTATTGTCGCTTCCGCGAAAATAAGGTGTCGGTAAAACAGAAGAGTCGCCACCTTTCGTTATTTATCCCTCAGAGCGGGAAAGGAAACGATCGGAAAAACCTGACGAAAAGGTATAAGACAAGGTCATCGCAACCGTTGTCTGGGTTCGGGAGTCGGTTACGCAAGGGGAAGGTATTAGCACCCCTCACGTCCGTCGTACTCGACGGGATCCATGCTTGTTGTGTTTACTGGACGAGTTGGTTTATCTATCTACCTATCAAGGCTGGCTTAAACAGAAAAGAAAATGACTCGGCAAAGCGTCGCGCTTTATGCCTACGTATTCTCATCAGAGAATGAGAAATCAGAGTCAACGTAGTTCGGCCTACTACGGGCTACGGGGAAGGTGGCTCGCCAATACGTCAATATTGTGCCTACGTACTCTCAACAGGTATGAGAGATCAGAGCTTACGTAGTTCGGGATACTACAGATTACGGGGATTCAAATTCATCTGTTTTATCGAGTAGGGTTAAACAGCAGTTCCAGCAGTTAGGGACAAAGCCTGTTTGCGTTGGCGCTGAAGTTTAACGACACTCTTTTCTTCAGAAAAGCTTTCCTTTGAATTATGGGCCCACGGGGCAAAAATGTTTGGAGTTTGTTTTCTGTCTTTTACGGAAGAAGTGTTTTTTATTGTGTTTGCAATTTCAATCGCACTAAAGACTATGACCTGAGAGTGAATGCGTCGCATGTCACCCAAAGGGTGCCATACTAAACATCCAGACTGTTGAAAAGAAGCTCTCCAACAATCTTTTCTCAGATAGCTTAAGGCTCGTAACGTACGAAAGAAATCATTCATGATTACTGTATCTTAAGCTGTTTTGAGATGAGAAGAGAACGGGCTCAACTAAGGGGAGACTATCAAGTCCTACTGTTGTCATGCCAAGGGTTCATCCTATGGTTGAGGTTTGAAACAGGGAACTCCTAGAAGTTATCATGCATAGGTTTCAACCTAAAGTTCTATCATCACTTCCTTATCAAAGGAAATGAGATCCCTAAGGGATCATGTCAATGATACAGAAACAGATAAAGCATCAGCTTAAACAGTAAAATGCATGTAATGCAAGTGAGGGAGGAAATGTGTGTGGGACAACAGCCTCCACAAGCTCATCTCAACCTCAAGCCAGATATGAATAACAGTAATCATACAGAAGAAATAAAATGCTATCAAGCAGAATAGAATAACAACTGCAATCATACAGAGGACATAACATGCTATCAAGCAAAATAAACCACATGGGCAAGGGAGCTGAGCTCTACCGAATACCCGCAAGCAAAGCCATACAGTAACAATACAAGCAGAGGGAGCAACTCAACCTCTAGTGCAATCATGCTCCTAGATTAAAGTCAGTCTAGTCATGGACTTATTCTAATGCATCAAGCAAGTCAAACAAGGCACATCAGCACAGAAAAAACAGACAAGAAAGAAAGCAGATCAACAACTCTTTCAATTCCAAGCTTCAGCTCTTCTGACAGTAATCCAGTCTTTAGACTTCAATCACCCTTCAAGGCTATCAGCTTCACTGGCAAGTATCAACTTGCTTCTCCAAGTTTCAACCCATCAACATAAGTTTCAACTTATCCTCCTTCTTCAAGCTTCAGCTCCTCAGTCAATTCCACCTTTAGGCTTCACTCCTAACTACAAGTATCAAATTGATTCCTTCAGGCTCTCAAAGCATCAATGTAAGTGTCAACTTATCTTCTATTCCTCAAGCCTCAGCCCCACACTCAATCTCAATTGAATCCTATTCACAAGTATCAACTTAGTCTTCAAGCTTCAGCTCTCTTTGCTTTACAGTATCAACTTGGTCTTCTTGATCTACAAGCCTCAGCTTCTCAGAGTAGTCTTCAATCACATGGGAGTGTCAACTTCATCCTTCAATTCTTTAAGCCTCAGCTCTTTACTCAATCTCCATTGGATCTTCAAGTATCAACTTGTTCTTCTTGCTCTTCAAGCTTCAGTTGTAATGGCAATGCTCAAGGAATCATCCTCTTCCACACTCTTCAATGAAGTCCTCATCTTCAAACTCAAGTCCAACATCTTTCAAGATACTCAAACCAGAAGACCATTGATTTAACAGAATGAGTGGAAATGATAAACAGCTTATTGACAACCAAAGGAAGCCTGTAAGGGTTCATCATTATGAGAGACTGGTTCCCTCAAAGTTCTACTTCCCAGATAAAGCCACTCATCCCTCCAAAAGAGGGATGTGAATATCTTGGAAGGACTTTTAGTCATTGGGAGGAATGGAAGCACAAGATGCTTTCCATATTTGTGAAAGAAATCATTCTAATCATAAGGCTCTCCCTATGTCCTATATCTCCTAAATCTTCATCAGACACCTTCAGGCACAAGCAATTCCAAAGCTCCAAGCAACTTCAAGCAACTTCAAGCATCCTCACCTTGTCTTCAAATTGTCTTCAATCTCAACCAAAGGCAAACCAAGCAAAAACCCTAATCTAAGGGGACTAAGGAAGTTAAACTAGTTGGATTAGTAAGTTAGGATCACCTAAAACCTAGTACTAAAGTTAGTCCTAACTAAAATACTAAAACCAATTGTAAAATCCTACAAAAATTAATATGGGAACCTAGGTCAATCATGACTCTACCACATTAATTTCAGAGATCAAATCATCAATTTAGACCTAGAACTAAATCCTACATTACAAGGTATCAAACCTAAACCCTAAAAGGAAGCACCTAAATATCAATCTAGAAAGCACACCTATTTTCATCACAAAAATGTGAGAAACATTCTATGGGATCATACATGTCTAACCTAATCACACACAAAAAATTAGGATCAAAATCATCATCACATGATCACACAAAATTCCACAAAATTATGTATCAAACATAACCATTTTAATATCAATTACAATGTAAAATTCCCATTAAATAATAAAATACATGAAATGAAAATATTTTTTCTCTAAAAAATACTAGACTCAATCATGAGTAAAATGCAAAAAGAATGGGATTAATTGGATTAATTTTCAATTTATTATGAATTTTTCAAGAACCATGAATAAAATGAAAAAAATAAGGAAAATCCAAATAAAAGAATAAACGCACGGTGTGGATAGTAATCAGAATCGGTACAAATTATGGATTGGGCCATCAGGGGGTGGGGATATCACTTAGTTCACTAAGCCCAGCACCACAAATAAATGAAACGGTGCATTTCATTCACTCAGATCCTTCACAAATTGGGATTAAAACGTGGCCGTTGGACGAGGGTCCTAGTCCAAGGTCAAACCAAGATCCAATGGTGTTCTGATCATCTTCTCCATTTCAAACCTCTGCTCCTTCGCGCCCAGCTCCGGCCACCACCGGTGGTGCTCCGGTCATCTCCCTGAACCCTAGTTCTCTCTACAGGCCTCCATTGCATATGGTCAAAACATGAATCTTGTCCCAAATCTTGTCACGAGTTCCACCATACCCTTTATTGAACCTAAATCCTCAAGATTCACCATATCCAAATCTCAACCGAAAATGGTAATTCACCTATTTTGTCTCTAATTCTCCAATTAAGTATCTGAAATCAATCCTACACCATTCTACAATGAATCTAACACCTTAATTCACCTTGATTCTACCTAAATCATGCTATAGGAAGAAAGTTACCAACCTGAAAATCTTGGATGAACAGATGCACCAAATCTTCACTTCAAGCTCTCAAACCTTCCAAAATGCTTCAGTGTATCAAGTTCTTGCTTCTGTATGCAATAATCTTGATGGAAAATGCCTGGAACTCCAAACTCGATGATGACTTGCAGGTGCTGAAAATCAATTGCAAGAACACGATCCTTCAAGGCTTTGGCTATGGAATTGATCTGGAATCATTCAGTATACTCCATAGAAGTGGTTGAAATCAAAAGAAAGGAAGAAGATGGTGTGGAATGCAGAATTCGATCTCAACTTGCAATGAACAAAGTGAAGTTGCAAATTCTCTTCTCTCAATCAATTCTCACCAACCTTTCTCTCAAACCCCTTCCATTCAATATATAGAACATGTTGGACCTCTCTAGATCCTTCTGGAATCATCCAAGGAGATGTTGAGTTTCTCATGTCATCCAAAATCTCATCTCATGCCACACTCACCCCAATTCTGTTTCCCTTGGTGCAGCAGCTTGTTCTCATCCCAAAATCTCCCCAAGTGAGATATTAGAGGTGTTTAGCTTGCAAAAAGCCTTGCTCATGCCTTGATTTTGAGTTTTGCAAATGTTACTTAATATGCAAGCCACCACTTTTCAAAGCAAGTCCACAAATTGAATCTCAACTCAAAAATGTGGCTAAATCAACGTTCTTAAAATGTTTTCTAGAGTCAAAATGATATATTACATGCCATGGTTTGGATGTGTAGGTTGAAAATATCAATTTCCAACTTTGGTTTATTTAACTTATGCCCTTATTTTAGGTCATTTTTGCAACTTTGAGCTACAAGCATTTTCATCATCTCATGACCTCGTTAATAGCCTTAAAACATCATTTTGAACAAGTTTGATGTTGAAGATTTTTCCATTTGAAGCTTGGAAATAGGAGTTATTGCCTTATACTTGAAATGACCTGTAATCTCCAAATGACCAAAATGCCCTTGACTTGTCAAAGCCATAACTTGAGTTCTACAAATCCTATCAAGGACTTATAGTACTCTCTAGAAAGCTAAGAGAATAAGGAACAACATTCATTTTGGCTAAAAGTTCATAGGAATCATCCTTCTTGGGAAAAAGTTTGATGCAAGTTGGGTAACTTTCAAGCCCCCAGATTCACATACCTCAAATGACCTGTAACTTGTCAAAGTCATAACTTGAGTTCAACAAATCCTATCAAGGACTTATAGTACTCAAATTAAAGCTAAGCTCATGATTTACAACATTCATGTTGGGGGTGGGATGAGATAACAATCACATCTTGAGCTAAATTTCCTTGAAGATAGGGGTCAAACTAGGGGATTTTACACTGTCAAGCCTTAGGAACCCTAGCTTGAAACTTCTCAAACTCTTCAATCATGATGAGTTGACCCTGGAATCCTCCTTATAACATATCAATGTATCAATCCATGATCACATGGCTCTTGGATTGGGGCTCAACCCTCTCCAAAGCATCAATTGACCTAGGGTTGACCCAGTCAAACCCTAATTACACCACTCATTGCTGAGTCTTCTCAATCTTGCACAATGACCTGTCTAGGCCTCAAAGTGATCCTCAACACTTCTCATGAGCTCTCTCAATACCTCAAGTCCACATTCTTGGCTTCAGAATCATCTGAGGAGCTCCCACAACTCTCTAGTTATGAGGCCCACAACCTTGGTTTCAACCACTCTCTCTGAGGATCTTTTATCTTCTCTGGCAAGGATATCAACCCTTGAACACTTGAATAACCTTCTTGGCTAGCTTCATAGTCTTGTATAGATCTTGAATGGTAATCATACCTCTTGATCTCCTGCATACATGTCAATGAAATGCAAATGATAATGCTAATGTGAATGAAATGAAACACAAGCTAGGTAAACAAAAGTTGGTCAAATTTTGGGGTGCAACAGCTGCCCCTATTCAAGCGGCTTGGACCTGACTGGGCGAGAAGCGAACGGATCTCAACCAATCCAGGTGCGAGACAGTTGAATACCGACAAACCTGGAAATTTGCCAACTGCACAAGTACACGGTACTCTGATGGGAACAAATCTTCGAAAACTAAAATGCTAGCTGCACGACAACTAGCTGGGGAATTGGTCACACGGTAACCGGTAATACATGGTCGATCATGCCGTCAGGCATCAAGATTCCTCAGGACTCATCAGGTCAACAATCAATTTAACCATGCCATCGGGCATTCAAAGAAAACTTTCGGGCATCAGCCGGACTTCATCAGTAAGTCGGGAATAGAATTCTCGGTCAATCATGAACCGCTCGGGGGTATCCAACTTCTACCATCAGGCGCTCCGCATCCGCTGGGAGAACTGCTTCGCCAATACGGTCGGACTTCAATCATCAAGTTTTCAAGGGAAGTTTCAACTTCGCTGTTCAGAAACCTGGTGGGGATGACACATCTCTGATGGGGATTCTAGAGAACTATCAAGTAACTCTGCTTCGGGGGTCCAGAAATCATTCTGACTGAATCATCTCTGCTGAGGAAATCAAGAATCATCTTGAACAAATAACTCCTTCGGGGACTTCAAGAATCATCCTGAACCAATAACTATGCTGGAGATTTCGGGAATCATCCTGAGCAAACACCCTGCCAGGGACTTTAAGCGTCAACTTGAGCAACCAACTCTGGCGACTTCACAGGGGATTTTAAGAATCATCTTAAACGAGCACCTTCGCTGGATACTTCAAGAATCATCTTGGGCCGAAGACTTTGCTGGGGAATTCAAGACTCATCTTGAGCAAGCGACTCTGCGGAGGAACACCTGCAAAACAAGAACGGTAACGACCTAGCTCATGTTTAGTATGCATATGACAACGGCGCAATGCTCCACACGGTGGAAATACTATGCGTTTATGATAAATGCTATGCAATCATGCAAAATGATGCGATCCCGTCAGCAAGATAAATGCTGAAGGGAAAATCCTCCTGTCAAGGAGAAAGAATCGCTCTGGTGGAGGAAGGAATCATCCTGCCATGGAGAAAAGGTCACACCGATCTCAAACGGACTCCGCTTGGGGAAATGATCTTCAGTTGACTGCTGCAGGGGAACGAAGCTCTACGAAAACCTGGACCTGCTGAGGAAAGCGATGTCAATCGCGGAAATAAACTGCGCGGCCTTCACGGCTAACCTTCCTAGAGATAACGACTCCGACGGGGAAATACGACATCATCTATTCAACATTCTACTGGGGAAAACCACTCATGGCCCCAACGGCTTCCAAGGACTCGGCTCTCTTGGGGATCTGCAAACTCGGCTGGGGAAGAAGGAATCATCCTGCTTATAGGGGAGAGTATGACTCTGTGGGGAATCTCAATTCCGCTGGGGACTTCAGTCTGGAACTATCAACTGCTGCACACTTCAGTGACTCAGCTGGGGAGATGACATTCCTTCAGGATGTATCTGATTGGGGAGAGAATCTTCTCTGCTTGGGGAGACATATCAATGCTTACGATCTCACGTTCAGACTCTACATGGAGAGGCTGCTGAACTTTGCTGGAGAAGAAGGAATCATCCTGCTTGGGGACGCACACGGCGCACTGCCTGGAATATGCTACACCTGTAACAACACAAACAAACAGACAAGATACCCTTCTCAAAGGGACCTATCAAGGTTATCATCTTATGTCAATGTTTAAGTAATTCATTGTTTCAACAATCAGTGGCCTAGGCCAGTAAGTTTATGTATGCGCATTTTGTCAAAAACATCGGCGTTCTTTTTCACAAACAAAACAGATAAATGCTAAACAGACAAACAGAATTGCTGAATAGTATACATTTTATTGATAACGAACCCCTGAACGGGTAAAAATGTTTTACAACAGATGCAGGCTCCTGGAATGAGGAAGCCGTGCAAAAATAACACATAAATATACATCAGTATATACAAATGTCGGCAACGAGGCGTAGACGAACACCATGAGTTGATCCCTCTAGGACCCACTCGACTTTGATACTTCTCCGAGGCTTCAGCTTCAGAAGAGATTGATTCAGATGAACGACCCTCAGGTCTTCCAAACCACTAAACAATGAAAGTCCACACGCGGAACGCAGTCATTTGCTTTTTCAAATCCCTAACTTTTGCCTGAATCGCCCTTCCGGGTTTTCGATTCACCGGGATACCCTTTTTTGCCAAAGTCGCCCTTCCAGGTTTTCAACTTTGCGGGTGTACATTCTTTTCAATCTATATCCCTAATTTTTGCCTGAACCTCTTTCCTTTTTTATGGTTCGCCGGGATGCCCCATTTTTGCCTGGATATTCTTTTTCTTTCCAGCGGGTCATTTTTTAAGCAAAGTATTTTTTAACTGCGTCCGTGTTCACCGGGGATGCAAAATCTTCGCCATCCATCGTGGATAACAACAAAGCTCCTCCCAAGAAGACCTTGCTGACGATGTACGGACCTTCGTAATTGGGAGTCCACTTGCCCCAGTGATCGGAGTGTGGAGGAAGAATCTTCTTCAGGACGAGATCACCCGTCTGAAAGCTTCTAGGACGCACCTTCTTATCATAAGCTTTCTTCATTCGGCTTTGGTACAGACGACCATGCGCAATCGATGCTAACCTCTTCTCGTCCATCAGGCTGAGTTGGTTTAGTCGGTTCTTAATCCATTCTGCCTCGTCGAGTTTCACATCAACCAAAACTCGCAAAGAAGGGATCTCCACTTCTAACGGTAGGACCGCTTCCATACCGTACACTAAGGAGAAAGGGGTTGCCCCGATTGATGTACGTACCGTCGTACGATAACCGTGCAGTGCAAACGGCAGCATCTCGTGCCAATCTTTATAGGTCACAACCATCTTCTGAACAATCTTCTTGATGTTCTTATTGGCCGCTTCAACGGCGCCATTCATCTTTGGCCGGTAAGGAGATGATTTGTGGTGTTCAATCTTGAAATTCTGGCACAGCTCCTTCATCATCTTGTTATTCAGATTCGAACCATTATCGGTAATGATCCGCTCGGGAATTCCGTAACGACAGATGATATCCCTCTTTATGAATTTAGCCACCACCTGCTTGGTCACATTAGCGTACGAGGCTGCCTCCACCCACTTGGTAAAGTAGTCGATAGCTACTAGGATGAAGCGATGACCATTAGATGCAGTGGGCTCGATCTTGCCTATCATGTCGATGCCCCACATGGAGAACGGCCACGGGGAGGACATGACATTTAACGGGCACGGCGGCACATGAACTTTATCAGCATAAATCTGGCATTTACGACATCTCTTCGCGAATTTAAAGCAATCTGATTCCATCGTCAGCCAGTAGTATCCTGCTCTCAGGATCTTTCTCGTCATAGCATGCCCGCCGGTGTGCGCACCGAATGTGCCTTCATGGACTTCTTCCATGAGCATACTCGCCTCTTTCTCATCTACGCATCTGAGTAGCACGAGATCGTGGTTTCTTTTATACAAAACTCCATCAAGATTGAGATAAAAATTTCCAGACAGCCTCCTCAGAGTCTTCTTATCCTGGGTTGACGCTCCCGCAGGATACTCCTTAGTCATAAGGAAGGTCTGGATATCATGGAACCATGGCTTGCCGTCGGAGGCTTCCTCGATTGCAAAAACGAATGCGGGTCTATCAAGACGAGAAAGGACAATTCTTGGAGCTTCATTCCAAAAATTGACTTTATACATTGAAGCCAACGTGGCTAAGGCATCAGCCATCTGATTTTCCGCTCTGGGTACATGATGGAGTTCCACTCGATCAAAGAATGGAAGCATCCTTCTGGCATGGTTCATGTACGGCACCAAATTCGATTGACGAGTCTCCCACTCCCCTTTAATCTGGTTAATCACAAGCGCCGAGTCACCATATACATCTAGGTTCTTGATTCTCAAATCAATTGCTTCTTCTAGACCCATGATGCATGCTTCGTACTCCGCTTCATTATTGGTGACTGGAAATGTCAGTCTCGCAGTGAACGGGATGTGGGATCCGTGGGGAGTCGTGATGATTGCCCCAATGCCACTTCCATAAGAATTAACCGCCCCGTCAAATATCAATTTCCACTGGGATTTCCTATCTGGACCCTCATCGGGCAACGGTTCATCGCAATCTTTCGCTTTGAGAAACATGATATCCTCATCAGGGAATTCAAATTTCATCGGCTGGTAATCCTCGATCGGCTGTTCGGCCAGGTATTCAGACAATACGCTTCCCTTGATGGCCTTCTGAGAAACGTACTGAATGTCATATTCCGTCAACACCATTTGCCATCTGACAATCCTGCCCGAAAGCGCTTGCTTCTCGAAGACGTACTTGATCGGATCCATCTTCGAAATTAGCATCGTGGTGTGGTTGAGCATGTACTGTCGTAAACGTTTGGCAGCCCAGGCTAGTGCATAACACGTCTTCTCCAGCATCGAGTAGCGAGATTCACAGTCTGTGAACTTTTTACTCAAATAGTAAATGGCATGCTCCTTCCTGCCCGTCTCGTCGTGCTGACCGAGAACACACCCCATACTATTCTCAAGAACTGTCAAGTACATGATTAGAGGCCGTCCAGCCACTGGGGGTATCAAGATTGGAGGTTCCTGCAGATACTGTTTTATCTTGTCGAATGCCTTCTGGCAATCCTCGTTCCAGATAATCGCCTGATCTTTCTTTAGTAGTTTGAACATCGGTTCACACGTGGCCGTAAGCTGAGAAATAAACCTTGCAATGTAGTTTATTCTGCCCAAGAAGCCGCGAACTTCTTTTTCTGTTTTTGGCACTGGCATTTCTTGTATCGCTTTAATCTTCGCAGGATCAACCTCGATGCCTCTTTCACTCACGATAAACCGCAGTAACTTTATGGACCGTACTCCGAAAGTACACTTGTTAGGATTCAGCCTCAACCTGAACTTCCTAAGCCTCTCAAAAAGCTTCAGCAAATTGACTAGATGTCCTTCCTCCGTTTGGGACTTCGCAATCATGTCATCAACATAGACTTCAATCTCATGATGAATCATGTCATGAAACAAAGTAACCATTGCTCGTTGGTAAGTGGCCCCTGCGTTCTTCAGACCGAAAGGCATTACCTTGTAGCAAAATGTTCCCCAAGGAGTAATAAACTTAGTTTTCTCCATGTCCTCCGGCGCCATCTTGATCTGATTGTAACCGGAGAAGCCATCCATGAACGAAAACACGGAGAACTGGGCTGTATTGTCGAACAACACATCGATATGAGGCAGCGGGAAATCATCTTTAGGGCTCGCCCTATTCAAATCCCGATAATCGACGCACATTCGTACCTTACCGTCCTTCTTCGGTACAGGCACTATGTTGGCGACTCACGGAGGGTAAGTAGTGACCGCTAAGAAGCCAGCATCAAGTTGTTTCTGCACTTCTTCTTTGATCTTAACGGCCATATCTGGTCTCGTCCTCCTAAGCTTCTGCTTAACGGGAGGACAATCTTCTCGCAGCGGCAAGTGGTGGACCATGATGTCAGTATCAAGTCCGGGCATATCCTCGTATGACCAAGCAAAGACGTCACTATACTCTCTTAGCATCTCGACCAGTCTCCGCTTGACATCACCCTGCAACGCAGCCCCTATCCTGACGTTCCTGGCAAGTTCTTCAGAACCCAGATTCACAATCTCGATCTCTTCTTCATGAGGAAGAATAACCTTCTCTTCTTGTTTCAACAAGCGGGCCAACTCTTCAGGAAGGTCTTCATCTTCATCAATCTCTTCTTCGGCTTGATAGATCGGGCAATCGAAGTCGAAGTAAGTCGTAGAAGGTCCAGAGTCGATGTCATCTGTCGTGTGGATCCTGCAATAACAAGGGTTAAGCTTAAAACAAGGATATGCAGGTTAGCACAAACCCCATTGCCATTTTATTGTTTTTCAAAACAAATATAAAACAGGAATAACAGAGATCACAACATTTGAATACGAAGAAAAACGCCTTTTGATTTATTGATAAAATGCATGTACATAATCAAACGAGACCCTGACAATAAAACCACTATGCCCCGGGTAGGACATAGGGTGGTACAATGATTGGAAAAAGTAAATCATTACTCTTCGCTTGTCATCTGGATGATATCCTTGACGGACCAGTTGGTAAGGCCCTCGCCTGGCTTGCTTGGTTGGATCCAAGAGTCTAGGTCACAGTCGCTATCTCCGCTGTCTTCAGACACCGCGTTGACGCTTTCAAATATCACCCCGCCACTGGTAAACTGGATCGGCCCCTTACCTCGCGACGCACTGCTAGAAGAGGAAGCTTCAGCTCCAGGAGAATATCCCAACCCAAACTTGTCTTGCTTGTTAGGTATCTCCAAAATTCGCCCCCAGCCTGGGGTAGATCCGGCCTGAACAACGGCCCGAGCTTCTTTGAATGAAGAGAGTCATCTCTGGCTTCTCAGTGACTACAGGAGCTACGTCCTTGACTTTAACAGCCTCGAACGCTTGGCATAGGGTTTCGTGAATTTCCCCATCCATCTCCACATACTTGAAGGGCGACAAATGGCTCACCATTATGTCTTCCTCACCGCAAACGGTCACGATGCTACCTCCGACAGCATACTTGAGTTTCTGGTGCAACGTGGAGGTCACGACTCCAGCAGCATGGATCCACGGCCGGCCCAAGAGACAGCTGTAGGCAGGCATGATGTCTATAATGTAAAAGACCGCGTCGAACGTTTCCGACCCGACTTGGATTGGCAACGTCACCTCCCCGAAAACATGGCGTTTGGTTCCATCGAACGCTTTCACAACCAGATCACTGGGTGTGCAAATCACTCCACGAGTATCTAACTTCATTAATGCCTTCTTCGGAAGAACATTGAGTGACGACCCCGTGTCCACCAACACGTGAGACATAATCGTTCCCCTACACTCTATCGAGATGTGCAGAGTGCTATTGTGGTTCCTCCCCTTCGGCGTCAGCTCTAGGTCAGTGAACCCTAACCCATTTCCAGCATTCACGTGGGCTACGACCTCTTCCAGCTGGTTTACCTATATTTCTTGCGGTACATATGCAGCGTTCAACACCTTCAGCAGTGCGTTGCGGTGTGCTTCGGAACACATCAACAGGTTTAGGATGGAAATCTTCGAGGGCGTTTGATGGAGGTGATCCACAATCTTGTAGTCGCTCTTTTTAATCAACCTCATAAATTCCTCGGCGTATTTAACAAGTAAGTCTTTTTCTGCCCCATGCGGGATCTCTTCAACGACTTTACTTTTACCTTTATCAGTTGCGTCAGCTTTGTCCGTTTTGTCTGCCACGACCTCAGGTGGTGCAAACACTCTCCCGCTGCGAGTGATTCCACTAATTCCCGCAAGGTTCTCCACAGACGACCCAAACGGTTCTAGTTCCAACTTCTGTCCGTTGCAGTAGACTTCAGCCCCATAATGCCATGGGACAGCATTAGTGCTTTCGAAGGGTATCGGCCCAGCTTTGGTGATGGTAATCGTGGGCGGTCTGGGTGCAGAAATAGTTATCGTCTGGCGAGGGATGGTGATGGTGGCAACCTCATCATCTTGCTCCAGCATTACCTCTCCCGATCCACATTCGGCCCTCCGACTAAACTGTAAGATCCCTTCAGTCATCAGACTTTGAATTCCTTCTATCAGTTGTTCACATCCATCAGGACTAGTAGCACAGCCCATACACAGCTCTCCGCAACCTGGAAAGAAACCTCTTTTCATCAGCTTAGCTTTAACGAAGCTAAGTGGCGTCTTCAGATCTCTGACGTCAGTCAACAAATCCAAACTCTCGTCTTCGATAATGGCGTTTACTCCACCTCCCCTATGATTCGGCATAGGGTTCTTCGTGACATTCAGCACATTATTTGAGAAGTTGATGATCTTGGCATCCACCATGTCCTGCACCTTATGCTTGAAGGCTTTGCAGTTTTCTATTGTGTGGCCTGGTGCCCCTGAGTGAAATTCACAAGTTGCATTCGCGTCATAACCTGGCGGAGGTGCCCCTGTCAAGGGAGCCAAGGTTCTCTTCTGGATCAACTGTAGCTGAAGCAAAGTCTGTAACAGTTGCGCGTACGACATGGGCGGTGTCTCGAGGTGACGGCTCGACAGAGGTGCCCGGTTCTGATACTTTCTGTACCCTTGTTGATTCGGTTGCTGTTGCTGCTGTTGCTGCTGTGGCTGTTGAACTACCGAGATAGTTATGATGGCCACCTGTTGGTGAGGGCCTTTACCCTTCCTTCGAGCGTTGGTCACGGCGCTCGTTTCTCCTTCCCGTCTTTTGCCACCATAAGGTTTCTTTCCACCTCCTCCAGCTGAGGATGACTCACCTTGAATTTTCCCGAGTTTGATCCCATTTTCGATGTGCTCACCCGTGATGATGAGATCTGAGAAGGTTCCGGACATACCGCTGACCAATTTCTCATAATAAACCCCTGGGAGGGTGGCTACGAACATCTATACAAGCTCACGTTCAACCATTGGCGGCTTGACCCTGGCTGCCAATTCACGCCATCGCTGGGTGTATTCCTTGAACCCTTCGTTGTTCCTTTGCGACAGATTCTGCAGTTGGACTCGGTTCGGAGCCAAGTCACTGTTGTATTGGTAGTGGTGCACAAATGCTTCATCAAGGTCCTTCCACGTGCGCACACTAGTAGGCTCCAGACTCATGTACCATTCGAGGGAGGGTCCGGACAGACTGTCCTGAAAGAAGTGCATCAGCATCTTCTCGTCATCAGAATGAGCTGACATTTTCCAGTAATATGATCTCAGGTGGACGCGAGGGCAAGTGGTGCCCTTGTACTTTTCAAAGTCAGGTACCTTGAACTTGGGAGGCACCTTGAAATCAGCAATCAGTCCCAACTTGGACATATCAACACCCAGGGTGTTCGGGTTCTCGATATTTCTCATCTTATCCTCGAGTGCCTTGAACCTTAGACGTGCTTCAGCAGTCAGCTCCTCTTCAGCACCTCTCTGAGAGAACACATCATCTTGACAATCTTCTAACCAGGGCTGAGGCCCGAACAGATTCCTAACGCCTGCGTTGCCGTTGCCCATCCCAGCATTGACATTAGCTTCAAAATTCCCATTACTGACGCCCGTCGTATTACCGTTGAGTCCCATGTTAGCTATCACATTTCCGTTGGCACTGCCATTCCCCCCGGTCACGGGGACGCCATTCTGAGGAGTTTCAACTGGTGGAGGGGTAGGCACAGTCCCACCATGGAGTACGCCATTGCTATTGACCCTTGAAATCAGAGGCTGAACCAAGGTTCTGAGCTGATCCTGGCCATTGGCGACCGCTTGCATGAGCTCCATGAAGCGATCCATTCTTTTGCGGAGTTCCTGAACATCAGTTTGCACTTGCTCCATGATTCTGGTTTGATTTGCTTTGGTCGGATAGCAGTGGATGGGTCTCTGATCAATCCTGGAACAACCTGAAACAACCTAAAAACACAAAAGGGTTAGGAAAAACGTCAAAGTGCTTGTTATGCAAATGCTTCATGCAATATGCAAACGTGTGTCTGTGCGTTAGGGAGGTATCCCCCGATCCTAGTGCCTGAGTGCCAGTGTTGATAACAAGAAGTCCGAGTCCAGTCATGGAAATAACATCTCATATATAAAAAAAGCCCATCAAGGCAGTACACAACGTCAGTGAGTACACGATGAATCAATAGCATGACCTCAGCCAACAAGCCTGGTGATGGTCAGCATACAACAATGATCAAACAAAAGGAATACAAATAGTCAAGCGCGGCCACGAGCGCCAAACTCTTCTAACAAATTCCTCGTTTCTGGATGATCAGGCCGAGTGAGCAACCCTTCGACGAGTAACTCCCTCTGCACAATGGTATATTGAAGACCTTCGACCGAATCTTCCCATGCTCCTTCGCCGAAACAATCTTCTAGCTTCCGCTTCTTGGACTCAAACGTCAGTTTGCGCTCCTTCAGGTTAGCAAGAGCCCTGTTGAGTTGGCCTTCAGCGGCATATCTGCAAGCGGTTTCATCATCAAACCTCTTCTCACTAGCTTTCACCTGGGCTTTCAGCTTGGAGATCTGTTGCATCAGCTTATCCTCCCGCTCTTTCCTGTTGGCTAGGGAGGCCTTCCAGTGCTGGTTGAACTTGGATATCCTCCGATACGCTTCGTCCAAGTGTTGCTTCTTCGTGGTCAGTACATCGTTGACAGCTTTGAAGTCTCTACCCATGTGTTCACGCTCGGTTATCTACTTAGTCAAATCTGTTCCTAGCTGGTTCACCAGCTCTGTCTGCCTTTTGAAGGAATGAACAACTTCGTTTCTCTCGCTTCGGAGCTGAGCCAATTCTTTCTCCAGTTCCTCATTTGCCCTCTTCAATTCATCTCGCTCAGCTAACACCTGATTATGTGCTGAATGGGCATAGTGGTAGGCTCTTCAATCACTAGAGGGCTTTCTGGCTTGGCAGGAGGAAACGGCATCCCTATAGCATCTGCTCTGGCTCTGATCCAAGTCACATACGGAGGGTAGGCTTGATTATTGCTTCTCCCCAGCAATGGTTTTCCCCTCTTACTGATACCATTCCAAGCGCGCTGAAGCTTAGACAACAGATCCCCTTCTAGAAGACCAGTGAGGTACAGAGATTCCTGCACCTCTTCATCCTTCGGCAGAGCTCTTAAAGCATACGCGAACTGTCGGACCAGCAAAGATGGATTGTAATTTATGCAGCCCTTCCTGCCTATCAAAGGCAAGTTCGGAAACCCGCTGCAGCTGAAGATAATCTCGGTACCCAACCTATCTCTGTCAAACCAGTCAATATCCTCCGCTGATAGACTCATCAAACGCTCGGACCACTCAGCTGTGGCTGCATACGAAACAAAGGGACCCCTCTTGGGCAGATGACTATCAAGCCATTTATAGAGCAAGGGTACGCAGCACGAGACGTTCTTGCCCCTTCTGTTCTCGTTTTTGTAGTGGATAGAATGGTAGACATCTCCTATCAAGGTAGGGACTGGATTCCCTGATGCAAAGATGCGGAAGGCGTCGAAGTCTACAAAATCGAGCATATTGGGGAACAGAATGATGCCATATATGCACAGGGTGAGAATGGCGTTGAACACGACCTAACATCCGTCTTTAGCGCACTGCTGAGCTTTTCCCACTAAGAACTGCAAGGAGAAGCCGGGAACCTTGTTCTAACTAGACAATACCAACTCGGAGGCATCCAGATGAAGTGAAGGAGCTAGACTAGCCAGATCAGGCTCAACATCCATATGAACAAAAGGCATCTGCCTTTTGATAGGCACACCTACCAAATCAGCATATTCCTCTAGCGTGGGTGCGAGAACAAAATCCTGGAAAGTAAAGCATCTCAACGGAGGATCGTAGAACTGCAGCAGAGCGTGCAACCCATTCAACTCGAACGCAAAAGGTTTACGAACCAAACTGAGCAATTTGCCGTAAGATTTTATGAACTCATCTCTCACAGAATCACCAGCTAAAGCAATCAAACCAGTCAGCTGAACCACATCAGGGGAAGGGAGCTTGTAAGCCGCGGTCTTCCTCAGAGAACCCATAACAATACAATAGGAGGCAAGAAATCCTGGATCGGGGAAAACGGTACCTGCAACACAGACACACGTTAATGAAATGCAAATGAGTATGCAAAGCAATGTAAAATGCAATCATGCAGCAGGAGATCAAGGAAACTGTGATGTGGAGATTCTGCATCAACAAAACCATGATGCCGCTCTGTCAAGAACAACCACTATATCTGATAAGAAGCAAACCCTGGTATCGGACCACCAATCTGCTCTGTCAAGAACACACACATATATGACCAAACATCTGATAATAAGGACCTCTGATACAGGACCAAAACTCTGCTCTTTGAAGAACAACCATATGATAATAAGGACCTCCGATACAGGACCAAAACTCTGCTCTGTTAAGAACAATCATACATCTGCTGATGAGATCCTCAGACCCCAATCATAAACCTGCTCTGTCAAGAACAAATACACATCTATGAATATAAGGTCCTCTGATACAGGACCAAAGCTCTGCTCTGTCAAGAACAATCATACATCTGATGATGAGAACCTCCGGTACCAACAAAACTGATTCACTATCGAGAAAACCAGGTAGTCTGAAGGTCAAAGTTTCCTGCAATAAACCCAACCCTGCTCACAGGTATGGACCTAAACTGACTCAAGTTCGGCATCCTATGCGGTCATCAGCGTCACAGACATTCAAGAGGGGTGATACGATACCCAGAAGGTGTGGTATCACCAGCTCATGAAGCGGCCTCACTCGGCTGAATCCCAAATGATCGGTCCCCAGAGTCGACAATCCTCCAAACCAACAACCCCTTCAACCCAAAGGGTTGAAAAAGAAGTCAACCGGGAGAACCTCGTCTGAGCGTGGATTTCATGAGACACTAGTGCCTGCCAAGCAAGCACGCGCCCACTAATTTCCACAACTAACGCTATGTTCACTCAAGCCTGGGTCTGGCTTCTCACTCATCAGAATGCCCCTCCCACAACAGCACAGATAATCATATCATACTGGAAATAAAGTGCGGGAAATAAAAAATGTGATAAATAAACACAACCTAGCAAGTAATCATACAAGCGCTAGGATTGACTCTCGCAGGGGACGTCGGATCCCCAAACTGACTCGCATACGGGACGTTGGATCCCAGGAAACTATCAAGTCCCCAGCAGAGTCGCCAGCTGTCGCTTCCGCGAAAATAAGGTGCCGGCAAAACAGAAGAGTCGCCACCTTTCGTTATTTATCCCTCAGAGCGGGAAAGGAAACGATCAGAAAAACCTGACGAAAAGGTATAAGACAAGGTCATCGCAACCGTTGTCTGGGTTCAGGAGTCGGTTACGCAAGGGGAAGGTATTAGCACCCCTCACGTCTGTCGTACTCGACGGGATCCACGCTTGTTGTGTTTACTGGACGAGTTGGTTTATCTATCTACCTATCAAGGCTGGCTTAAACAGAAAAGAAAATGACTCGGCAAAGCGTCGCGCTTTATGCCTAAGTATTCTCATTAGAGAATGAGAAATCAGAGTCAACGTAGTTCGGCTTACTACGGGCTACGGGGAAGATGGCTCGCCAATACGTCAGTATTGTGCCTACGTACTCTCAACAGGTATGAGAGATCAGAGCTTACGTAGTTCGGGATACTACGGATTACGGGGATTCAGATTCATTTGTTTTATCGAGTAGGGTTAAACAGCAGTTCCAGCAGTTAGGGACAAAGCCTATTTGCGTTGGCGCTGAAGTTTAACGATACTCTTTTCTTTAGAAAAGCTTTCCTTTGAATTATGGGCCCACGGGGCAAAAAAGTTTGGAGTTTGTTTTCTGTCTTTTACCGAAGAAGTGTTTTTTATTGTGTTTGCAATTTCAATCGCACTAAAGACTATGACCTGAGAGTGAATGCGCCGCATGTCACCCAAAGGGTGCCATACTAAACATCCAGACTGTTGAAAAGAAGCTCTCTAACAATCTTTTCTCAGATAGCTTAAGGCTCGTAACGTACGAAAGAAATCATTCATGATTATTGTATCTTAAGCTGTTTTGAGATGAGAAGAGAACGGGCTCAACTAAGGGGAGACTATCAAGTCCTACTGTTGTCATGCCAAGGATTCATCCTATGGTTGAGGTTTGAAACAGGGAACTCCTAGAAGTTATCATGCATAGGTTTCAACCTAAAGTTCTATCATCACTTCCTTATCAAAGGAAATCAGAGTCCTAAGGGATCATGTCAATGATACAGAAACAGATAAAGCATCAGCTTAAATAGTAAACAGTAAAATGCATGCAATGCAAGTGAGGGAGGAAATGTGTTTGGGACAGCAGCCTCCACAAGCTCATCTCAACCTCAAGCCAGATATGAATAACAGTAATCATACAGAAGAAATAAAATGCTATCAAGCAGAATAGAATAACAACTGCAATCATACAGAGGACATAACATGCTATCAAGCAAAATAAACCACATGGGCAAGGGAGCTGGGCTCTACCGAATACCCGCAAGCAAAGCCATACAGTAACAATACAAGCAGAGGGAGCAACTCAACCTCTAGTGCAATCATGCTCCTAGATTAAAGTCAGTCTAGTCATGGACTTATTCTAATGCATCAAGCAAGTCAAACAAGGCACATCAGCACAGAAAAAACAGACAAGAAAGAAAGCAGATCAACAACTCTTTCAATTCCAAGCTTCATCTCTTCTGACAGTAATCCAGTCTTCAGACTTCAATCACCCTTCAAGGCTATCAGCTTCACTGGCAAGTATCAACTTGCTTCTCCAGGTTTCAACCCATCAACATAAGTTTCAACTTATCCTCCTTCTTCAAGCTTCAGCTCCTCAGTCAATTCCACCTTCAGGCTTCACTCCTAACTACAAGTATCAAATTGATTCCTTCAGGCTCTCAAAGCATCAATGTAAGTGTCAACTTATCTTCTATTCCTCAAGCCTCAGCCCCACACTCAATCTCAATTGAATCCTCTTCACAAGTATCAACTTAGTCTTCAAGCTTCAGCTCTCTTTGCTTTACAATATCAACTTGGTCTTCTTCATCTACAAGCCTCAGCTTCTCAGAGTAGTCTTCAATCACATGGGAGTGTCAACTTCATCCTTCAATTCTTTAAGCCTCAGCTCTTTACTCAATCTCCATTGGATCTTCAAGTATCAACTTGTTCTTCTTGCTCTTCAAGCTTCAGCTGTAATGGCAATGCTCAAGGAATCATCCTCTTCCACACTCTTCAATGAAGTCCTCATATTCAAACTCAAGTCCAACATCTTTCAAGATACTCAAACCAGAAGACCATTGATTTAACAGAATGAGTGGAAATGATAAATAGCTTATTGACAACCAAAGGAAGCCTGTAAGGGTTCATCATTATGAGAGACTGGTTCCCTCAAAGTTATACTTCCTAGATAAAGCCACTCATCCCTCCAAAGGAGGGATGTGAATATCTTGGAAGGACTTTTAGTCATTGGGAGGAATGGAAGCACAAGATGCTTTCCATATTTGTGAAAGAAATCATTCTAATCATAAGGCTCTCCCTATGTCCTATATCTCCTAAATCTTCATCAGACACCTTCAGGCACAAGCAATTCCAAAGCTCCAAGCAACTTCAAGCAACTTCAAGCATCCTCACCTTGTCTTCAACTTGTCTTCAATCTCAACCAAAGGCAAACCAAGCAAAAACCCTAATCTAAGGGGACTAAGGAAGTTAAACTAGTTGGATTAGTAAGTTAGGATCACCTAAAACCTAGTACTAAAGTTAGTCCTAACTAAAATACTAAAACCAATTGCAAAATCCTACAAAAAATACTATGGGAACCTAGGTCAATCATGACTCTACCACATTAATTTCAGAGATCAAATCATCAAATTAGACCTAGAACTAAATCCTACATTACAAGGTATCAAACCTAAACCCTAAAAGGAAGCACCTAAATATCAATCTAGAAAGCACACCTATTTTCATCACAAAAATGTGAGAAACATTCTATGGGATCATACATGTCTAACCTAATCACACACAAAAAATTAGGATCAAAATCATCATCACATGATCACACAAAATTCCACAAAATTATGTATCAAACATAACCATTTTAATATCAATTACAATGTAAAATTCCCATTAAATCAGAAAATACATGAAATGAAAATATTTTTTCTCTAAAAAATACTAGACTCAATCATGAGTAAAATGTAAAAAGAATGGGATTAATTGGATTAACTTTCAATTTATTATGATTTTTTCAAGAACCATGAATAAAATGAAAAAAATAAGGAAAATCCAAATAAAAGAATAAACGCACGGTGTGGATAGTAATCAGAATCAGTACAAATTATGGATTGGGCTATCATGGGGTGGGGATATCACTTAGTTCACTAAGCCCAGCACCACAAATAAATGAAACGGTGCGTTTCAATCACTCAGATCCTTCACAAATTGGGATTAAAACGTGGCCGTTGGATGAGGGTCCATGTCCAAGGTCAAACCAAGATCCAATGGTGTTCTGATCATCTTCTCCATTTCAAACCTCTACACCTTCGCGCCCAGCTCCGGCCACCACCGGTGGTGCTCCGGTCATCTCCCTCAACCTTAGTTCTCTCTACAGGCCTCCATTGCAAATGTCACGAGTTCAACCATACACTTTATTCAACCTAAATCCTTAAGATTCACCATATCCAAATCTCAACCGAAAATGGTAATTCACCTATTTTGTCTCTAATTCTCCAATTAAGTATCTGAAATCAATCCTACACCATTCTATAATGAATCTAACACCTTAATTCACCTTTATTCTACCTAAATCATGCTATAAGAAGAAAGTTACCAACCTGAAAACCTTGGATGAACAGATGCACAAAATCTTCACTTCAAGCTCTCAAACCTTCCAAAATCCTTCAGTGTATCAAGTTCTTGCTTCTGTATGCAATAATCTTGATGGAAAATGCCTGGAACTCCAAACTCGA
This sequence comes from Lathyrus sativus, assembly GCA_963859935.3. Lineage (NCBI taxonomy): Eukaryota > Viridiplantae > Streptophyta > Magnoliopsida > Fabales > Fabaceae > Lathyrus > Lathyrus sativus. The sequence continues at coordinate 326,593,695 of OZ012739.1, forward strand.
TGATGACTTGCAGGTGCTGAAAATCAATTGCAAGAACACGATCCTTCAAGGCTTTGGCTATGGAATTGATCTGGAATCATTCAGTATACTCCATAGAAGTGGTTGAAATCAAAAGAAAGAAACAAGATGGTGTGGAATGCAGAATTCGATCTCAACTTGCAGTAAACAAAGTGAAGTTGCAAATTCTCTTCTCTCAATCAATTCTCACCAACCTTTCTCTCAAACCCCTTCCAGTCAATATATAGAACATGTTGGACCTCTCTAGATCCTTATGGAATCATCCAAGGAGATGTTGAGTTTCTCATGTCATCCAAAATCTCATCTCATGCCACACTCACCCCAATTATGTTTCCCTTGGTGCAGCAGCTTGCTCTCATCCTAAAATCTCCCCAAGTGAGATATTAGAGGTGTTTAGCTTGCAAAAAGCCTTGCTCATGCCTTGATTTTGAGTTTTGCAAATGTTACTTAATATGCAAGCCACCACTTTTCAAATCAAGTCCACAAATTGAATCTCAAATCAAAAATGTGGCTAAACCAATGTTCTTAAAATGTTTTCTAGAGTCAAAATGATATATTACATGCCATGGTTTGGATGTGTAGGTTGAAAATATCAATTTCCAACTTTGGTTTATTTAACTTATGCCCTTATTTTAGGTCATTTTTGCAACTTTGAGCTACAAGCATTTCCATCATCTCATAACCTCCTTACCAGCCTTAAAACATCATTTTGAACAAGTTTGATGTTGAAGATTTTTCCATTTGAAGCTTGGAAATAGGAGTTATGGCCTTATACTTGAAATGACCTGTAATCTCCAAATGACCAAAATGCCCTTGACTTGTCAAAGCCATAACTTGAGTTATACAAATACTATCAAGGACTTATAGTACTCTCTAGAAAGCTAAGAGGATAAGGAACAGCATTCATGTTGGCAAAAAGTTCATAGAAATCATCCTTCTTGGGCAAAAGTTTGATGCAAGTTGGGTAACTTTCAAGCCCCCAGATTCACATACCTCAGATGACCTGTAACTTGTCAAAGTCATAACTTGAGTTCTACAAATCCTATCAAGGACTTCTAGTACTAAAATTAAAGCTAAGCTCATGCTATACAACATTAATGTTGGGGGTGGGATGAGATAACAATGACATCTTGAGCTAAATTGCCTTGAAGATAGGGGTCAAACTAGGGGATTTTACACTGTCAAGCCTTAGGAACCCTAGCTTGAAACTTCTAAAACTCTTCAATCATGATGAGTTGACCCTGGAATCCTCCTTATAACATCTCAATGTATCAATCCATGATCACATGGCTCTTGGATTGGGTCTCAACCCTCTCCAAATCATCAGTTGACCTAGGGTTGACCCAGTCAAACCCTAATTACACCACTCATGGCTGAGTCTTCTCAATCTTGCACAATGACCTGTCTAGGCCTCAAAGTGATCCTCAACACTTCTCATGATCTCTCTCAAGACCTCAAGTCCACATTCTTGGCTTCAGAATCATCTGAGGAGCTCCCACAACTCTCCAGTTAGGAGGCCCACAACCTTGGTTTCAACCACTCTCCCTGAGGATCTTTTATCTTCTCTGGCAAGGATATCAACCCTTGAACACTTGAATAACCTTCTTGGCTAGCTTCATAGTCTTGTATAGATCTTGATTGGTAATCATACCTCTTGATCTCTTGCATACATGTCAATGAAATGCAAATGATAATGCTAATGTGAATGAAATGAAACACAAGCTAGGTAAACAAAAGTTGGTCAAATTTTGGGGTGCAACACTTATTTGGTGTGTTGCATTAGAATAGGCTTTCATGTAGTTGGTTCTAGCCCTAAGTGCACTGAAAGGTTGAGCTTGCCTCCCTTTGCTTGTTTGCATTAGAGGTTGAGTCTGTCTCCCTCTGCTTGCCTGTTACTGTTTGACTTTGCTTGTTGGCTGAAGGTTGAGTTTGTCTCCGTTGCCTGTGTATTATGTTGCTTTTGCTTTATTTCTTAGAGGTTGAGTGAGTCTCTCTCTGCTTGTGTTGCTGCATTGCATTTGCATCTTTACTGTTTTCTTTTCTGTTTATCTGTTTTACTGATGTTTAACTGATGCTTTGTCTGTTGTCTATTTCCCATTGACATGATCCCATAGGATTCTCACTTCCTTGTTTAAGGAAGTGATGATAGAACTTTAGGTTGAAACCTTTTGCATGATAACGTCTAGGAGTTCCCTGTTTCAAACCTCAACCATAGGATGAATCCTTGGCATGACAACATTAGGACTTGATAGTTTCCCCTTAGTAGTGACCCCTCTCCTTCTCATCTTCAAACAAATCAAAATACAGTAATAAAGGTTAATTGATATCGTACGTTACGAGCCTTAAGTTACTTAGGAAATGGTTATTGGAGGGTTTCCTTCCAATAATCAGGATGTTTAGTATGGTACCCTTTGGGTGACATGCGATGCATTCACTCCTAGGTCATAGTCTCTAGTGCGATATTAGTTGCAAACATCCACAAAAGATACTTCTTCCGTAAAAGACAGAAAACAAATCTCAAACCCTTTTGCCCCGTGGGCCCGTAACTCGAGGAAACATTTTCAGGAAAAAAGTGTCGTTAACTCTCAGTTCTACCGCAAACGGTAACGCATGAGTCTCTGACGAGCGTGCTGCATACACCAAACTGCTGGAACCGTTTGTTAACCCTACTCGGAAAAACAGATGAATCTGAACCCGTAATCCGTATTATCCCGAACTACGTAAGCTCTGATATCTCATATCTGTTGAGAGTACGTAGGCACAATACTGATGTATTGGAGAGCCACCTTCCCCCATCCTTTTACCCGTAGTTAGCCGAACTACGTTGACTCTGATTTCTCGTTCTCTGACGAGAATACGTAGGCACGAAGCGCGATGCTTTGCCGAGTCATTTTCCTTTCGTTTCAGACCAGCCTTGATAGGTAGATAGTTAAACCAATTCGTCAGATAAACACAACAAGTGTGGATCCCATTGAGTACGATGGACGTGAGGGGTTCTAATACCTTCTCCTTGCGTAACCGACTCCAGAACCCAGACATGGTTGCGATGACCTTGTCTTATACCTTTTCGTCAGGTTTTTCTGATCGTTTCCTTTCTCTTTCTATAGGATAAATAACAAAAGGTGGCGACTCTTCTGTTTTGCTGACACCTTATTTTCGCAGTAGCGACAGCTGGCGACTCTGTTGGGGATATCGATAGCTGCTGGGAACTTTTCCCATCCCCTATGCGAGTCAATCCTAGCGCTTGCGTGTTTATCTGTTGGGTTTGCATTTATTTATCGCATTTTACCTTCCGCATTTTATTTTCAGTATAATATGATTATTTATGCTGTTGTGGGAGAGACATTCTGATGAGTGATAAGCCAGACCCAGGCTTGAGTGTATACCTAGCATTAGTTGTGGAATGTAGTGGGCGCGTGCATGCTTTGTATGTACTAGCGTCTCACAAAATCCACGCACAGACAAGATTCTCCCGGTTGACTTCTTTTCCAGTCCTTTGGGCTTGAGGGGTTATTGGTTTGGAGGATTTTTTACTCTAGGAACCGATCATTTGTGACTCAGCTAAGTGAGGCCTCTTCAGGGAGTGATGATGCTAAACCAGAAATGGTGAATGTATCATCATTTCGTGAAAGTCTGTGACGCTGGGAAACACATAGGATGCCATACCTCTTCAGTGGATAGGATTCATACCTGTGAGCGGGGTCGGGTTATTGCAGGAAACCTTAACCTTCAGACAACCTGGTTTTCTTGACAGTGAATCAGTATTATTGGTATCAGAGGGTTCTTATCCGCAGAGATGTGTTTGTTCTTGCCAGAGCATAATTATGGTCCTCTTCAGGGTCTTATTGTCAGAACAGTGTTGTGGTTATGTTGAAACAGAGCCTTGGTCTCCTCAACAACATAATCTTGATCTCCTGCTGCATGATTGCATCTTGCATTTTTGCATACTCATTTGCATCCCATTAACGTGTGTCTGTGTTGTAGGTACATATACTATCCCCCGGTTCCAGTAATCTTGCCCTCTGTTTGATAGCATGGAATCATTGAAGAAGAATGTGGCTTACAAGCTCCCTACCCCAGATATTACTTTGCTGCTTAGTTTGACTGCCTTGGCAGATGATACAGTGAAAGGGGAATTTAAGAAATCGTATGGGAGGTTGCTCAGTCTGGTCCTTAAACTTTCAGTCTATGAGTTGAACGGGTTGTATGCATTGTTACAGTTCTATGACCCTCCGTTGAGGTGCTTCACTTTTCCATATTTCATTATTGCGCCTACCTTAGAAGAATATGTTGAGTTGTTGGATGTACCGGTTAAGAATCAGATGCATTTTGTCCACATGGATGCTAAGCCTAATCTGGCTAACCTAGCTGCTGCTCTTCATCTGGATGCTTCAGAGCTGTTTCTGACCTCATGGAATGGAGTTCCTGGTTTTTCTCTACAGTTTCTGGTTGGGAAAGCCCAACAGTGCGCTAAAGACGGTTCTTGGATCGTATTCAACGCTATTCTCGCCCTCTGCATCTATGGCATCATCTTGTTTCCCAACATGCCAGACTTTGTAGATTTGGACGCCTTTCATATCTTCGCATCGGGAAATCCAGTTCCCACCTTGATTGGTGATGTATATCATTTTGTCCATTACAAGAATGAAAACAGAAGGGGTAAAAATGTGTCGTGTTGTGCGCCCTTACTCTACAGATGGTTTGATAGCCACATGCCCAAGAAGGGTCTCTTTGTTTCCTCTGCAGCCACAACTGAGTGGTCTGAATGCCTGATGGGTTTATCAGCAGAGAGCATCATTTGGTTTGATCGGGATATGCTAGGTAATGAAGTCATCTACAGTTGTAGTGGTTTTCCTAATGTGCCCCTGATTGGACGAAAAGGATGTATTAACTACAATCCTTCATTACTTGTCAGGCAGTTCGCGTACGCCTTGAGAGGTCCGCCAAAGGACGAAGAGGTGCAGGAATCTCTGTACCTCACGGGGCTTCTAGATGGGGATATGTTAGCCAAGCTCAAGCATGCTTGGAACGACATCAGCAGGCGAGGGAAAGCACTATTGGGTAAGAGCAACAACCAGGCTTATGCTCCTTATATGACTTGGATTCGAAGCAGGGGAGGAACAGTAGGAATGCCTTTTCCACCTGCTAAGCAAGATTGCCCTCCAGTGGTTGAAGAACCCACTACAGTGTCCATTCAGAAATACAACCAAGTATTAGCTAAGAAGGAAGAGCTGAAGAAGGCCAAAGAGGAGTTGGAGAAGGAACTGGTTCAGCTTAGAAGCGAGAGGAACGAATTCGTCTATTCCTTCAAAAAACAGACAGAACTGGTGAACCGGCTAGGCACAAACTTGACCAAACAGAGGGCTGAACGTGAATGATTAGGTTTGGATTTCAAGGCTGTCAACGATGTGCTTGCCACCAAAAAGCAAGACCTGGATAATGCTTACCTGAGAATCTCCAAATTCAACCAGCAGTGGAATGCCATTATAGCTAACAACAAAGAGCGGGAGGACAAGCTGAAGCAACAGATCTCCAAGTTTAAGGCTCGGTTGAAGGCCAGTGAGAAGAAGTTTGATGATGAAATTGCTCGTAGGTACGCCACTCAAGACCTGTTGAACAAGGCTATTGCGAACCTGAAGGATCGCAAGCAGATTTTTAAGTCTAAGAAGCGAAGATTAGAAGACTGTTTTAGCAAAGAAGAGTTGGAGGACTCCGTTGAAGGTCTTCAGTACGCCGTTGTTGTACCCCAAAATTTGCCTAACCTTTTTCTTACTTGGTTTATGTTTCATTACATTAGCATATCATTGTTCTAGCGTTCACATTGCATAGTCATGTTGCATTTTATAAGTGATCAAGAAAGATGTATGTAGCCCATTAAGGTTATTAAAGGTTCAAGGTCTAATCAAGGGATTATATTCAATGCATCAAGTGGTTATCATCATCAGAAGCAAGTCAAAGTCCTTGAAGAAAGGTAAGCAAGTGGATGTGGGTCATCTCCTGTCTAGGAGCCTATCTGAGGATCATATGAGGATCATAAGCCCATGGTTAGGGGTAAAGATTTTCATTGAAGCTCATTGGAGGCCTTGAGGGTCATGCTGGAGTTCAGTCAAGTGTTCATGGCAAGTGTGGAAAGTCATAGTTGAGGGTGTTACAATTAGGGTTTTCATCTGGTCAAACTTAAGTCAATTGTACAATTAAAGGAGATTGAGACTCAATTCTAAGTCTTTGAAGTCATGGGATGTTGTGTTGAGGCATGGGAGATGTCATTCCAAGATCAATTCAAGAAGAATTCAAACTGTAAGGAGTTGCTAAACTAGGGTTCTCAGGGTAAAAATCCCTTATTTAGTGCCTGACTTCAAGACCACTTATCTCAAGATACGAGTTTTATCTTAACTTTTGACCAACATGGAACTTGTAGAGCATGTTCTTAGATTTCTTTTGAGTACTAGAAGTACTCCATTGGATTTACGAAACTCTAGTTATGAAGCTGACAAGTTACAGGTCATCAGATGAATGTGAAATTTGTCTGCAAAAGTCAACCAACTTCCAAGACATTTTTGACCTAGAAGGATGATTCTCATGAAATTTTGGCCACCATGAATGTTGTTCCTTATCTTCATAGATTTCTTTTGAGTACTAGAAGTCCTCCATTGGATTTGTAGAACTCAAGTTACAAGCTTTGCAAGACAAGGGTATTTTTGGAATTTGGAATTAAATGCCATTTTGGATTGTGGGTCATTTCACTATCTTCTGAACCTCAAATGGAAATCTTGCCAACTTGAAAGTTGCTCCAAATGGGATTATTTGGTCAACCAAACCTCAAGGGATTATTGACATAGCTTGGAAATTAGAATGTATGGAGAAAATTTCATGAAAAGAAGTTTGAAAAGGCCTAGTTTGGATTTAATGCCAATTAAATCAATTTATGTCATGTTGGTGCATTTTTTGAGTCCAAATAATATTTTAAGAACAATGGCAAAACCAGAAATCAGAAATGGATTCATTTACATGGGGATATTCATGGTTTCTTGAACTTTAAATCATAAATTCAAAATCAACCATCCATTCATTTCCAAGGCATTAATCTCAGCCCTACATGTTCCTTGCATCATAAGGAACTGATATGAACAGAATTGGAAGCTTCCACACACCATGTTCATGGAGATTACAAAGGAAAAAGTGAGGAAAATCAAAATTTTGGATTGAATGAATTGGGCCAAATAAGTATCCAAAACAAGTCTATATAAGTTTTTGGATGAATTCATAGCAAGGTTGGTGATTGGAAAAGCTTGAATGAGGTAAGAAGCACATAAAAAAATTGGTTAGACGTGAAAATTGAATTTCTACTTTGGAGGAATTTCAGAGAGAATTAATCATTCAAGAAGCTTCCCCAAGCATCATTGAAGGATTTTGAACAACTTTCATCAAGAATTCGTGCAAGAACACTCCACCATTGAAGCTCCGAACAAGGTACTTATTTCTCATTCGTACACTCTGTTCTTGATGAGTTATTGCGCCATTTTTACATAATTATGATCCTTGGAGTATGTAGAAGCTTTTAGGATTAGTTTGGTTAGGTTCCGTGAAACTTCAAGAATTGACACCCTAGGTTGTAGTTTGATTTTCTCTCTTGTTAGTGGATGAAAATGGAAAAGAATTTGATATTCATGATGTAGGAAGTGAGAGGAAGAGATTAGTATCATCAATTTTGAGTTTTGTGAAAGTTGAATTTTCTTGAGTGATTTTTGGATGTTCTGGATTTCTGAGTTTTAATGGAGGAAAGTGAAAACAAATTGGATATTTGGATTCTACACGAAAAAATACACAGTTTTGGTTAAAGAAAATCTGATTTTGGTGAAGAAATGAGAAAGTGCCATTGTTGGTGAAATGAAGAAGATGACCGGAAAAAATTCCGGCCACCAGCACCACGGTCCCCCACCGCGCGCGGTTGTTCTGCAATTTTCCCTCCGTTTTCCAATTTAAATTCCCAAACGCGATCGTGAGCGTCCGATCGTGCTATCCCATTGACCACGTACGCGCATCGTGCGACTCAGATTGTAGTTCGCGTGTGGCCATTCATGCAGCCAAAACACTGCGTTTTGATCTTACAAGGAGCTGAATTTCTCAGATGGGCCAGCGTGCATTTTGTTGTTCGCACCCTCCCTTCGCGGCCCACATGTGAATATAGCGCATGACGGTCCGCGCTTTTTAGCATATATAGCTAAATCAACCTGTCAGATAAACACAACGAGCATGGATCCCGTTGAGTACAACGGACGTGAGGGGTGCTAATACCTTCCCCTTGCGTAACCGACTCCCGAATCCAGACATGGTTGCGATGACCTTGTCTTATACCTTCTCGTCAGGTTTTTCCGATCGTTTCCTTTCCTGTTCTGTGGGATAAATAACGAAAGGTGGCGACTCTTCTGTTTTGTTGGCACCTTATTTTCGCGGTAGCGATAGCTGGCGACTCTGCTGGGGAATTATAGCTACTGGTGAATTTTCCCATGCCCTATGCTGGGACTGTTTCCCATCCCCTATGCGAGTCAATCCTAGCGCTTGCGTGTTTATCTTTTGGGTTCGCATTTATTTATCACATTTTACTTTCCGCATTTTATTTTCAGTATGATATCATTATTGTGCTGTTGTGGGAGGGAGGCTCTGATGAGTGATAAGCCAGACCCAGGCTTGAGTGTATACCTAGCATTAGTTGTGGAAAGTAGTGGGCGCGTGCATGCTTTGCATGTACTAGTGTCTCACAAAATCCACGCTCTGACGAGATTCTCCCAGTTGACGTCTTTTCCAGCCCTTTGGGCTTGAGGGATTGTTGGTTTGGAGGATTGTTGACTCTGGGGACCGATAATTTGTGACTTAGCTAAGTGAGGCCTCTTCAGGGAGTGATGATGCCAAACCAGAAATGGTGAACGTATCATCATTTCGTGAAAGTCTGTGACGCTGGGAAACGCATAGGATGCCATACCTTTATCAGTGGATTAGGTCCATACCTGTGAGTGGGACTAGGGTTATGCAGGAAGCCTTTGCCTTCAGATTACCCGGTTTTTTCTACACTTTGAATCGGACTTATTGGTATCAGTTGGTTCCTATCAGAGAGGTGCTATGTGCTTGTCAAGCTAGAGCTTTGGTTCTTCTCAGCATAGTGATCTTGATCCCTTGTGTGTGCATTTAGAATTTTGCATTTTTGCATTGTCTTTGCATCTGCATTTCATTTTTGCATATCCATCCTCAGCCGGAACAGGGAGCTTACCCGTCTTTTGTCCGCTTCGTCAGTTGGTTTCCCGACATTCGCATTGGACTTGGGTTAGCTTCGGGAAGGGTCATGGACTCAGGAGAGCAGAACTTGGTTGTTACTCGGGCCGAGTTTTGAATTGTTGAAGAATCAGTTGAGTCAGTTCATGGAAGCCATAACAGCTAAGAATAGAGGAGAGAACAATATTCAGAGGACTCCGGTGAACAATGTAGCTTAGCCTGTGCAAACTCCTGTCAGAGATAAAGATTCATCTTCTCTCGATGACACAGAGTATCAGAGTTTCACTTTCTCTACGCCAGATTCTCTAAGGATTGTTCCCTTTCCAAGTATTGTTCCCTCTCCAAGGATTGTTCCATCTCCAAGAGTTTCTCCACAGGTTAATACTAAGAATCCACGGACTGTTGAGTATATGAGAAGATTGCTGCTGTTGGAAGATCAGCTGGCTACCCTGATGAGTAAGAATACTCTTGATCTGAACGCTTCGAGCATGTGTTTGGTGCCAGGCCTTGTGGTGCCTCCGAAGTTTAAGGCGCCCAATTTTGAGAAACACAAAGGGGATAGTTGTCCGAAGCTACATTTGGTTATGTTCTGCGGAAAAATGACTTCACATGTCACCGATGACAAGCTTATGATTCACTGTTTCCAAGATAGTTTGAGTGGGGCATCTTTGGACTGGTATATGCAGTTGGAGAGTGATAGCATCAAATCATGGTCATATTTAGCCAATGCCTTCGTGAAGCAGTACAACTACAACCTGGATATGGCTCCTAGTCGTGTGCATTTGCAATAAGTATCTCATGCGGAGAATGAATCCTTTAGGGGGTATGTGCAAAGATGGAGAGAATTGGCTACTCGTGTTCAACCACCGCTTCTGGAGAGAGAAATGGTTGACCTCTTCTTGGGTACCTTGAAGGGCCGTTACTATGACATAATGTTTTGTTGTGGAATGGCAAGCTTTGTGGACTTGATGAGAATAGGAGAGCATGTCGAGAGTGGACTCAAGAATGGAAAGACTCGAGATACTCCTTATATCCCAGTTGATAAGATTGAATCAGTTGTCAGTTCCCAGGAGGAATGGGAAGGAGGAAGTGTTGTTGTCTCAAAATCTCTAGCATCTCAGGCTCAGTTTTCAGACGCTTCAAGTGTTCAAAGTCAATAGTCATATCGTCGTCAACCACGTCAGGACGCCCGACAAAGACCAAGGAAACCTGAAAGGCAGTTTACTCAGCTACCGGTGTCATACAGTCAGTTGTTGCCGGATTTGGTCAAAGGTGGGCTGATAGTGCCGAAAGAGGCTAATCCAATGATCCCGCCGTATCCTCCAGGTTTTGATGTCAGCGCCCGCTATGAGTACCATGTTGGAGCACAGGGGCATTCAACGAATGATTGTAAGGTGCTTAGAAGCCAAGTTCAAACTTTGCTAGACTCTAATAGGATATCTATCACGCCTCAGGGTGTTTTTTAGATTAATGATTCTCCTTCATCCAGTTGTGCGGGTTCATCAGTTAATGTTATGGAAGACTCCACCAGAAGTGTGTGTTTGGAAGAATATCAGACTGCGGGCTCAGTTGAATATGAAGGAAGTTGCTAAAGGTTTCTGTGCCGGGTGTCGCATCTGATTTCTCTGCTTGTCTATTTAGCCATTGTTCATTGTTGCTTGCTGACCATCACCAGGCTTGTTGGTTGAGGTCATTGTATTCGTAATCATGTGTGCTTATATGTTGCTTTTGTTGGTTTTGTATACTTGGGTGAGGTGTTTGTCTCCGTGCTTATGGCTTGGATTTCTCTTTGTTTTGTTGTGAATACGTGTTTGCTTTCTGCATTGCATTGCTCTCATAGAAGGTACTTCAGAACCGTGGGTCTTATTTCCTGTTCTCCACTAGTTTGTTGCAGGAACCCCCTCAGAGTTATGGAACAGAATCAGGTTGAATTGATTGAAGTCCGAGGCCATCTAGGGAAGATTATGATGAACATGTAAGAGTTGCGTCTTGATCAGAAGACACTCAAAGAGGAAAACAATCAGCTGAAGACCCAGGTGGGCTTGATCATGGAGGTGTTAAAAAATGTGCTCAGGAAAGAAGATGATCAGCTACCTAAAGCCGCAACAAAGATGCTTGTTCCACTTGTGCCTGTGGAACCTGTGCCGGTGGAACCTGTGCCAAGGGATGATAAGCCTCGGATGTCTAATAGGCGACAAAGAGCTTTGAATTTTTCTCTTCAACGCATTGCTTCTTGGGATAATCATGTGACTAGGATGGGGTACGCTCAGAAGGTAAAATCAGCTGACAGAACTTTCGATCCGATCCCAATCACATACGCTCAGTTGTTGCAAGTTTTGCTTCATCTTCGGTTGGTAGAATTTCGGATTTTGGATCCACCTAAGGGTAAGCTACCATCAAGTTTTGATATGAATGCCTATTGCGACTTCCACTCTGGGGCACTTGGGCATAGCATTGAGAACTGTCATGCTTTTAAGCACAAGGTTCAGGACCTGATTGAGTCAAAAGCTTTTGAATTCACGCCGAGCGGTGTAACGGTACCTGGTGGTCCTATTCCAGCTGTTGCCAAGATGATGGGCATTCCTGAAGCTGTAGTAGGTCATGAGTATATCCTGCAATCAATGGTGTCAGAATCCCTTTGTCCTCAGTTGTTTCCTGTGCCCAGACCAAGCTTGAGGATGAAAGCACCTGAACAAAAGGAGTCCCTGTTAATTCAGACTCAACTTCCAAGTGGTTCAACTGTTCAAGGTCAACAATTCGTCCAGTCTTTGCAACAGACATCAGCTCCTCTCCAGAATCAGCAGCCTTACCGTTATCGGTCAAACCTACGTGCCAGGAAAAACCTAAAGAAATTAGAGAGGCAGTTCACCCGGTTGCCATTTTGAGCAGAGTGGTTTCAATAAGAAACTTTGAAGATGGTTGGTTCAGCAGCAAATAAGTGTGAAAGCCTAGTTCTCAGAAGCTGGCAATCTGCATTTTATCATGTCATTTCTTTACATTTGTAGTTTCTTTCTTGTAAGATTGTGAATTTCGTTTGTAAAGCATGTTGTTTTCAATTGATATTGATAATGAAATAAATATGCATGTTTTGAACTAGTCCATTCGTGTTCACTATGTGGCTTTCTTTTATTTCAAAATGCTTGTTCAAGTGGAATCCGGGGAGGATGACGAAACCCTGTGATGCGTAAGCTTCCGATGCTATGCTGTTGAATAAAAACTTGTTGATGATGTACATGCATTATTTCAAATCCCAAACACCGGAGATATAAGGAAGATAATCCCTTGTTAACCCCTTTGAGCCTAGTTGTAGGAGTTTCTTTCTAAAGTTAAAATGAAAAACCCTCAATCTTAACCCGGGGCAGGGTAGGTGTCATTTAATTTGACCAAGCGTTCAAATTACAAAAGGAGTGCCCGTTCGAGGATAGATCACACCTATATAGGTCGTACCTAAAAAACCACAATGGTTAAGCCTGGTCGATCAGGAGTGAAACAGTCACAATATCCTTAACAAGTCATACGAGCCGATGTTATACGATTTGTTCCACAAAAAAAATGGAAAGAAAAGAATCGAAAAGAAAAGCCCGCTAAGTCGAATCTTGAAAGCAAGCGACTTAGGCAAAAATTAGGGTACCCCGCTGGACTTCCAAATTGAAGAAACTCTAAAAGAGTTAGTCCAGGAAAAAGTTAGGGAAAAACGAAAAAACGAAAAACGAAAAGCGAAAAGGGATTGCGAAAGAAAAATCCTCAAACAAGAACGAAATCGTGTGGCTCCGGACGCCAAAAGACGAAAAGGGAGCGACCGTCACTTCGAAAAGGGTAATTTCTTAAACTGTCACTCAACCTTTGAAAGGGGAACGCTAAGGTCGAATTAGCTGAACGCAGGATCAGAGAACGTCACGGAGAATGGGTGGGTTAAAATGAATTTTGAGCCTTTATCTTTTCTTTCATAAACCGTGAACCTGACCACGTTACAACCTTTAAAAGTCCTAATTGAAATAGGTTTGTTTCGAAAGCATACTTCGGTAAAGATCGCATCGGAACTGAATCCTAGAAAGGATTCCCATTACAACGTTGTATTAAGGTTGACATGTTAATGAATGATTTTATACATTTTATGCCACAAAAATTCTTTTTCCAATGAACAGGAATGGATTTTGAAAACTGCCATATGCATTGCATTTGATATGTCTTTTATGCAGAACAGTGTGTTTTACTAGTGAGTAAGCGCTTGACAGCGGGAAAGTTTCCACGATGGAAAGATTTGATCAGGACAGAATGCAGAACGCCAGAATATCCCTGCGAACCGGGGCAAGCTATGTCGAATAATCGCGGCGTGAGAGTCAGCCATCCAGAAATCAGGTAATCCGGGGAAATCAGGTTGAGATTTGATGAATCTCTCGCAGCCAAGGGTACTACTCCCCACAGATCAGCCCATGAGGGGCAAAGTCATGACAAGACTGGGGCAGGTCACCCCGAGAGCGCCAAAGCTATCCTTATCCTGAAGGCGATTAACTTGACGCATCTCCGTGAGGTTCGAAACGCGAAAGCAGTTCATATCTAACCATTAGGGTACAAAGATTGCAGGGTCCTTTCAGGGGAAAATTTTTTACAGCGAACCCCATGAGTTGGGGCAAGAGTGGAAATGAATGAAGTGTTACTCTCTATTTTCCAGAGTTTATCAGAAATTGTTGCCAATTCAGGGGCAAGTCATCTCGAGGTCGTTTCATGGCATGTTTTTGCTTTCAGGATTAAGTGTTCTAAAGTTTGGATTGGGGCACGTTGGTACCCTGGGGCAAGTTTCCAAGAAGGTGGAAGGGATCGTGTTTCCCCAGCCAGAGTCCCTTAATGCAGGAGTAGGTTCTGTTTGAAACCTATTCCTCCCCAGCAGACGAAGTTTGCATTTTTATCCCCGAAAGAGTTAGATGTAGGCTGGTAGGAAGTCAGGCAGGTATGTGCATTCCCAACAGTTGGTCATGTGCACATTTAATTCCCAGTGAAGTCCTCACAGGGTACAACCAGGTTGTCGGTGGTTTGAAAGGTTATTCCCCACGCAGGATTGTTCTTTCTGTTCTCCAGCAGGTTGTCTTTCCTCCAATAGGTTCTTCATCCTCAGCAGAGTTTGTAGCTCCGGATATTTTGAGATATCCCCAACAGGGTTGTTTTTCTTCCCCCAGCGAAAGTTTGGCTTCGTTCCTCCAGCATTTATTTTGCTGGAACGCCTCTTTGCATTTGCATCGTGCATAGCATCTACCCCAAACGCGTAGCATTTCCATTCCGTATGGAGCATTACGCCATTTTTCAAACATATGCATTTTGACGGTCCGCGCTTTTATTTAGTGTGATGCTCGTTTCTTCGGAAATGGAAGGTCAAGGATAGTATATTGATGATACCGCGCTTTTATTTAGTGTGATGCTCGTTTCTTCGGAAATGGAAGGTCAAGGATAGTACATTGACGATTCGCGCTTTACGTAGTGCATGCCCGTTTCTTCGGAAATGGAAGGTCAAGGATAGTATATTGACGATTCGCGCTTTACGTAGTGCATGCTCGTTTCTTCAGAAATGGAAGGTCAAGGATAGTATATTGACGGTCCGCGCTTTTATTTAGTGCGATGCTCGTTTCTTCGGAAATGGAAGGTCAAGGATAGTATATTGACGGTCCGCGCTTTTATTTAGTGCGATGCTCGTTTCTTCGGAAATGGAAGGTCAAGGATAGTATATTGAGGATACCGCACTTTTATTTAGTGCGATGCTCGTTTCTTCGGAAATGGAAGGTCAAGGATACTACATTGACGATTCGCGCTTTACGTAGTGCATGCTCGTTTCTTCGGAAATGGAAGATCAAGGATAGTACATTTATGACGCGCTTTACGTAGTGCTTTGCTCGTTTCCTCGGAAATGGAAGGTCAAGGATAATATTTTGATATGGTCCTGTGGCTCGGTGCCCGCTTATTGTAGCGTATATTTGAAGATTGATCGTTGTTGATCCAGTGTGTGGATTCAATGCCTGTGGTGTCACACAGGTGGTTGATGTTGAAATCAGGTCATGTATCAGATGATTGATCAGTTTGTTACCGTGACAACCAGATTCAATTTTCTGGATATTCTTCCCCCAAGCAAGCGTTGCAGTTTATTTCTTTGGTTAACAAATTTCCGGGTTCTTTGGTATTCAACCTTCTGTTACCTTGATTGTCTGAAAGCCGTTCGCTTTTCATCCAGTCAGGTCCAAGCCGCTTGAATAGGGGCAGCTTTTGTACCCCAAAATTTGCCAAACCTTTTTCTTACTTGGTTTATGTTTCATTACATTAGCATATCATTGTTCTAGCATTCACATTGCATAGTCATGTTGCATTTTACAGGGTATCAGGAAAGGTGTGCGTAGCCCATTGAGGTTATCAAAGGTTCAAGGTCTAATCAGGGGATTATATTCAAGGCATCAGATGGTTATCCTCATCAGAAGCAAGTCAAAGTCCTTGAAGAAAGGTAAGCAGGTGGATGTGGGTCATCTCCTGTCTAGGAGCCTATCTGAGGATCATCTGAGGATCATAAGCCCATGGTTAGGGATGAAGATTGTCATTGAAGCTCATTGGAGGCCTTGAGGGTCATGCTAGAGTTCAGTCAAGTGTTCATGGCAAGTGTGGAAAGTCATAGTTGAGGGTGTTGCAATTAGGGTTTTCATCTGGTCAACCTTAAGTCAACTGTACTATTAAAGGAGATTGAGACTCAATTCTAAGTCTTTGAAGTCATGGGATGTTGTGCTGAGGCATGTGAGATGTCATTCCAAGATCAATTCAAGAAGAATCCAAAGTGTAAGGAGTTGCTAAACTAGGGTTCTCAGGGTAAAAATCCCTTATTTAGTGCCTGACTTCAAGACCACTTATCTCAAGATACGAGTTTCATCTTAACTTTTGACCAACATGGAACTTGTAGAGCATGTTCTTAGATTTCTTTTGAGTACTAGAAGTCCTCCATTGGATTTACGAAACTCTAGTTATGAAGCTGACAAGTTACAGGTCATCAGATGAATGTGAAATTTGTCTGCAAAAGTCAACCAACTTCCAAGACATTTTTGACCTAGAAGGATGATTGTCATGAAATTTTGGCCACCATGAATGTTGTTCCTTATCTTCATAGATTTCTTTTGATTACTAAAAGTCCTCCATTGGATTTGTAGAACTCAAGTTACAAGCTTTGCAAGACAAGGGTATTTTTGGAATTTGGAATTATAGGCCATTTGGGATTGTGGGTCATTTCACTATCTTGTGAACCTCAAATGGAAATCTTGCCAACTTGAAAGTTGCTCCAAATGGGATTATTTGGTCAACCAAATCTCAAGGGATCATTGACATAGCTTGGAAATTAGAATGTATGGAGAAAATTTCATGAAAAGAAATTTGAAAAGGCCTAGTTTGGATTTAATGCCAATTAAATCAATTTATGTCATGTTGGTGCATTTTTTGAGTCCAAATAATATTTTAAGAACAACGGCAAAACCAGAAATCAGAAATCAATTCATTTACATGGGGATATTCATGGTTTCTTGAACTTTAAGTCACAAATTCAAAATCAACCATCCATTCATTTCCAAGGCATTAATCTCAGCCCTACATGTTCCTTGCATCATAAGGAACTGATATTAACAGAATTGGAAGCTTCCACACACCATGTTCATGGAGATTACAAAGGAAAAAGTGAGGAAAATCAAAATTTTGGATTGAATGAATTGGGCCACAATTGGGCCAAATAAGGATCCAAAACAAGTATATATAAGTTTTTGGATGAATTCATAGCAAGGTTGGTGATTGGAAAAGCTTGAATGAGGTAAGACGCACATAAAAAAAATTGGTTAGAAGTGAAAATTGAATTTCTACTTTGGTGCAATTTCAGAGAGAATTAATCATTCAAGAAGCTTCCCCAAGCATCATTGAAGGATTTTGAACAACTTTGATTAAGAATTAGTGCAAGAACACTTCACCATTGAAGCTCCAAACAAGGTTCTTATTTCTCATCCGTACACTCTGTTCTTGATGAGTTATTGCGCCATTTTTACATAATTATGATCCTTGGAGTATGTAAAAGCTTTTAGGATTAGTTTGGTTAGGTTCCGTGAAACTTCAAGAATTGACACCCTAGGTTGTAGTTTGATTTTCTCTCTTGTTAGTGGATGAAAATGGAAAAGAATTTGATATTCATGATGTAGGAAGTGAGAGGAAGAGATTAGTATCATCAATTTTGAGTTTTGTGAAAGTTGAATTTTCTTGAGTGATTTTTGGATGTTCTGGATTTCTGAGTTTTAATGGAGGAAAGTGAAAACAAATTGGATATTTGGATTCTACACGAAAAAATACACAGTTTTGGTTAAAGAAAATCTGATTTTGGTGAAGAAATGAGAAAGTGCCATTGTTGGTGAAATGAAGAAGATGACCGAAAAAAATTCCAGCCACCAGCACCACGGTCCCCCACAGCGCGGTTGTTCTGCAATTTTCCCTCCGTTTTCCAATTTAAATTCCCAGATGCGATCGTGAGCGTCCGATCATGCTATCCCATTGACCACGTACGCGCATCGTGCGACTCAGATTGTAGTCTGCGTGTGGCCATTCATGCAGCCAAAACACTACGTTTTGATCTTACAAGGAGCTGAATTTCTCAGATGGGCCAGCGTGCATTTTGCTGTTCGCACCTTCCCTTCGCGGCCCACATGTGAATATAACGCATGAGATATGCTAGATACACCCCTGGCCCATTTCCCTTTAAATTCATTTTTCCTTTATTTTCCATTTAATTGGCTGTTTCATTTTAATTCCAAAAAAAATATTAATTTTTGTCATAATCATGAGAAAAATACTGGAGATACTTTGACATGTGTAGAAAATTGTCATATTTTTTAATTGCAATTTTAATTCATTTTCCAATTAATTTTGTATTTTTCTTTTGTGTTGTTCCATGATAGAAATAATGCCATGTTAGCTTCTAGAATTTTGTTTCCATATCAATGCTTGGATTTAATCTCTGATTTTTTACATGGTGAATGTTGACGCATTTTAGGATGTTGTATGATTTTTCTTACATTTTTTAGGTAACTCTAAGATTAGTTTTGAACTAGGTTTTTAGAGCTTTCCCCACTTGAGCTTTCACTTGACACCTTTTGGTTTAGAATTTCATTAGAGACCTTAAACATTGAATTAGGTTCTGATATTTCTACCCTAGGTTCCCAATAACTTTAGGATAACTTAGAAAAATTCCTAGAGTTTTGGAAGTTGATTTAGTATTTTAATTAGATTTAATACTTAGGCTGTTTTTAGGGTGCTTCTAACATAGTGCTTCCCCTAGTTGAACTTCAAAAGTGGCCATTAGCTCATGGTAAGGTTCCAAATATTTTTTGATGGTTTAGTAGGCATGTTGATGCTTCTGTAGATTGAATCTTCAGGTTTGATTTGGTGAATTAGTTACATTTAGAGAGTTGCTTTTAGAGCTTGTAGAATTAGGGTTTTTAGAGCTTTTAGGAGTTTCTTCCTTTCTCATAATTGTGGTTTGCTTTGGTTTGCATTCCATTTCCTATCCTATGATGCAAGGTTACTTTGTGGGAGCCTAAACCCTTCTTTGGAAGGACTAAATGCCTACCACAAAAGGTAAAACCTTTGAGGATACCAATCTTAGATGAGTGGTTGAGTGACATGATGGATTCCCTTGGTTTACATCATGCTTCCCCTCATCATGCAATAATCTTTGTCTTGGTTCTCATCTCTTGATGGAGCAAGTTGAAGCTTGAAGGTGAAGGCCTTATTCCCTTTTCTCTTGATGGATAGCTTGGACATGGACAACTACAGACTGTTGGGCTGCTTTGCTGATAGAACACTGCTTTGCTGTTGAGCTGCTGGTTTGCTATTTTGTTTGCTGTGTTTGCTGATTGACTGTACTTGTGTGACTGTTTATTTGGTGTGTTGCATTATAATAGGCTTTCATGTAGTTTATTTAGTCCTAAGTGCATTGAAAGGTTGAGCTTGCCTCCCTTTGCTTGTTTGCATCAGAGGTTGAGTCTGTCTCCCTCTGCTTGTCTGTTACTGTTTGGCTTTGCTTGTTGGCTGAAGGTTGAGTTTACCTCCCTTGCCTGTGTTTTTTGTGGCTTGTGCTTGTTTGCTCTAGAAGTTGAGTTTGTCTCCTTCTGCTTGTATTGCTACATTGCATGCATTTTACTTAGAATTTTATTCTTTACAGCTCATTATTTCTTTTCCTGTTGCTTTCCTTTGCCATGTTCCCTTAGGGACTCTAACTTCTCTTGTTCAAGAGAAGTTATGACAGACATTAGGATTCTAACCATGCATGATAACATTAGTTAGCTCCCTCCTAACCTCAATCATAGGATCAACTTTGCATGACAACTTTAGGATTGGATCAGTTCCCCTTTAGTGCGTCCTTTCTCTTCTCATCTTCAAACATCTTTAAAACACATAATAAAGATTAACGCGTGTTGCGCGCTACGAGCCTTAAGCACTTGAGAAAGGGTTGTTGGAGAGTTTCTTTTCAATAGCTGGGGTGTTTAGTGTGGTACCCCTTGGGTGACATGCGACGCATTACTCTTAAGTCCAAGTCTTTAGTGCAACATGAGTTACAAACAAAACTCAAAACACTTCTTCTTTAAAAGACTTCAAAAACAAAGATCAAACTTCTTTTTGTCCTCTAGGACCTTTAATCCTTGGAAACCATTTTCATAAGGAGAGTTTTGTTAACTCCTGGTTCTACCACAAACGGTAAACGCCTAAGTCTCCAAAGGTCGAGCTGCATACACCAACTTCTAGAACCGTCTGTTAACCCTACTCGGGTAAAACATTTTGAACCAGCCTGTAGTCTCGTTAACCCAAACTATGTTTGCTCTGATCTTTCATGCCGTGTGAAAGTACGTAGGCACGAGATGCGATATCTCGGCAAGCAACCTTCCCCCCTTTTCACCCGTAGTTAGGCGAACTACGTGGACTCTGATTTCTCGTTCCAGACAGGAATACGTAGGCATAGAACAACTGTGTTCTGCCGAGTCATTTTTCTTTTCTTTTCAGACCAGACTTTTAGCGTAGATAGCTAAATCAACCCGTTAGATAAACACAACGAGCATGGATCCCGTTGAGTACAACGGACGTGAGGGGTGCTAATACCTTCCCCTTGCGTAATCGGCTCCCGAATCTAGACATGGTTGCGATGACCTTGTCTTATACCTTCTCGTCAGGTTTTTTCGATCGTTTCCTTTCTCGTTCTGTTGGATAAATAACGAAAGGTGGCGACTCTTCTGTTTTGCCGACACCTTATTTTCACTGTAGCGACAACTGTTATGCAGAGGGAGTTACTTGTCGAAGGGTTACTCACTCAGCTTGATCATCCCAAGACGAAGGAGTTGCTAGAAGAGTTTCACGCCCGTTGCCGCACTTGACTACCTTGTGATCCTTTGTATTTTCTGATCATTGTTGTATGCTGACCATCACCAGACATGTTGGTCGAGGTCATGTTGTTGATTATCCATGTATTCAGTGACATTGTATGCTGCCTTGTTGGGCTTTATATATATACGTGACGTTATCTCCATGACTGGATTCGGACTTCTTATTATCAGCACTGGCACTCTGGCACTAGAATCGGGGGAGAAATCTCCCTAAGGCACAGACACACGTTTGCATTTGCATGAATCATTTGCATAACAGGTACCTCGAGCTGTTTTTCTAACCCTCTGTTGATACAGGTTGTTTCAGGATTGTCTCAGGTTGACCCGAGCAATGGAATAGATACAAGCGGAACTGAAGGATGTTCAGAGCCAGTTGAGGCAGGTTATGAGGGACATGCAAGTGTTGCGCTGGAATCAAGAGGCGCTCAAAGAGGAGAACAACCAGCTGAAGAATCAGGTGGGCCTGATTGCAGAAGTGTTAAAGAACATACTCCGAAGAGAATGTGAGCAAATTCCCGAAGCTGCAGCCGGCATACACGCTCCTCAGGTGTCTGAAGAACCTGCACCAAGGCATGATAGGCCTAAGAGATCCTCTGCACAGCTTGAAGCTCAAAACGTTTCCCATCAGCGACCACATCCGGTTTCTCAAGACAACCCCAGAAGACATGGTCAAAAGATGAAACTATCTGACAGAATCCTCGACCTAATCCCTTTGGGTTATGACCAGTTGGTGCAACTCTTGCTCCAACTTCAGTTGGTTAAACCTCGAACTTTGGCTCCATTGACTAGACAACCACCACCTGACTGGGACGTGAGTGCCCATTGCGAATTCCACTCTGGAGCATCGGGGCACGATGTAACGAACTGTAAAGCTTTTAAGCATAAGGTTCAAGACATGATTGAGTCGTGAGCAATTGAATTCGTGTCGGGCGGCATGAAAGCATCAGGCATATTCATCCCTTATCATGCAAAAGAGATGGATATCCCCATTACCTCATCTGAAGTTGAGAAAGATCAGGAGTATATCCTGCGGTCTTCGAAGTCTAAATCGCCTTGCCCGCTACTTTTTCATGTTCCTGGGTCGAGCTTAAGGATGAAAGCCCCTGAACAGAGAGGATCTTCACTAGTTTAGACCTCGTCTCCAGATTGTTTCTGCCATTCAGGATCAATAACCTCTCGCTCCGTTGCAGCGAAACTATCAGAGCCCGAATCAGAGTCGACCTCACAACGACCGTTCATCTGATTGAGTCTGAAGACTTCAAAGGGTCGCTCCCCTCATCAGCAAATAAGCGTGAAAGCCCAGTTCCTAGAAGCTGGCAATCTGCATTTTATCATGTCATTTCTTTACATTTGTAATTTCATTCCTGTTAGAATTCAAATTTCGTTTGTAAAACTTGTTGTTATTCAATTGATATTGATAATGAAATAAATATGCATATTTTGAACTAATCCATTCGTGTTCACTCTATTGCTTTCTTTTATTTCAAACGCTTGTTTAAGTGGAATCCGGGGAGGATGATGAAATCCAACGATGCGTAAGCTTCTGATGCTATGATTTTGAACGAAGAACCTGTTGATGATGTACAAGCATTGTTTCAAATCCCAAACACTGGAGATATAAGGAATATAATCCCTTGCTAACCCCTTTGAGCCTAGTGGTAGGAGTTTCTTTTTGAAGACAGAAAACCCTCAATCTTAACCCGGGGCAGGGTAGGTGTCAGTTAATTTGACCAAGCGTTCAAATTACAAAAGGAGTGTCCGTTCGAGGATCAATCACACCGCTATAGGTCGTACCTAAGAAACCATGATGGTTAAACCTGGTCGATCAGGAGTGAAACAGTCACAATGTCTTTAACAAGTCAGACGATTCGCTGTCATACGATTTGTTAAAAAAAAGAGAAAAAAAAGAGAATCGAAAGGAAAAATCCCGCTAATTCGAATCTTGAAAGCAAGCGACTTAGGAAAAAATTAGGGTACCCCGCTGGACTTCAAAATCGAAGAAACTCTAAAGAGTTAGTCCAGGCAAAAGTTAGGGGAAAAACGAAAAACGAAAAAACGAAAAGCGAAAAGGATTACAAAAGAAAAATCCTCGACAAGAACGAAATCATATGGCTCCGGACGCCAAAAGACGAAAAGAGAGTGATTGTCAATCGGAAAAGGGCGATCTCTTGAACTATCACTCAACCTTTGAAAGGTGAATGCTAAGGTCTAATTAGCTGAACGTAGGATCGGAGAACATCAAGGAGAATGGGTGGGTAAAAATGAATTTTGAGCCTTTATCCTTTCTTTCTTAAAACCGTGAACCTGACCACGTTACAACCTTTAAAAGTCCTAATTGAAATAGGTTCGTTTCAAAAGCATACTTCGGTAAAGATCGCATCGGAACTGACTCCTAGAAAGGATTCCCAGTACAGTGTTGTATTGATGTTGACATGTTGATGAATGATTTCATACATTTTATGTCATAAAATTTTTTTCAGTGAACTGGAATAGATTTTGAAAACTGCCATATGCATTGCATTTGATATGTCTTTTATGCAGAACAACTTATTTTACTAGCGAGTAAGCGCTTGACAGCGGGAAAGTTTCCACGATGGAAAGATTTGATCAGGATAGAATGCAGAAAGCCAGAATATTCTGGTGAAATGGGGAAAGCTATATCAAATGATCACAACATGGGAGTCAGCCATCCAAAAGTCAGTTAATCTGGGCCAATCAGGTTGAGATTCGGTAAATCTCTCGTAGCCAGAGGTATTGCCCCACGAACCAGCCAGTCAGGGGCAGGCCACCCTGAAAACTCAAGAGCTACTCATGTCAAGAAGGCAGTTAAGCTGAAGCACCTCTTCGAGGTTTGAAATGCTGAGGTGGTACACGTCAAACCAGCGGAAGTATAGAAAGTACAGACCTCCTCGCAAGAGAGCTTTGCAGAAATCCCACGGGTTGGGGCAAAATTGGAAACGACGGAACTGTCCCTATCCATATCATCAGAGCCAGTAGGCAAGGATGAGTCCTTTTGGGATACTGATTCTGGGGCAAGACGTCTCGAGTTTGTCTCATGGCAAGATTGCTTTATCTGCGAGTTAAACTAAGTCGGGGCAGTTCTTCAAGCAGGTGTATTTTCGCCCCAGTCAAAGTTGAGCGTCGGAGAATCGGGTCGTTACCCTTATCAAATAACTTAAAACTTTCATGGTCCAGTCTTGTCTGGCTAACCCTCAAACCAGCCCTTGTCCAGTATATGCCAAAATGTTGAACCAATCCCCGCCAGGTCCCCTCTTTTGGTAGTTCATTGTTTAATCAGTCTTCGTACGGAAAACACAGTTGCAAAGTCCAGTCCTTGTTTGGCAAACCCAAAAGTCAATCCTGTTTGATATTCAAACTAGATATCCAGTCCCTGTCTGATCTCCCTACCCGAAAGTCAATCCTGTTTGATATTCGAACTAGATATCCAGTCCCTGTCTGATATCCATAATCCGGAATCAGTCCTGTCTGATCTCCCTACCCGAAAGTCAATCCTGTTTGATATTCAAACCAGATATACAGTCCCTGTCTGATATTCATAATCTGGAATCAGTCCTGTCTGATCTCCCTACCCGAAAGTCAATCCTGTTTAATATTCGAACTAGATATCCAGTCCCTGTCTGATATCCATAATCCGGAATCAGTCTTGTCTGATCTCCCTACCCGAAAGTCAATCCTGTTTGACATTCGAACCAGATATCCAGTGCCTGTCTGATATCCATAACCCGAAATCACTCTTGTCTGATCTCTAAACCCGAAAATCAATCCTGTTTGATATTCGCACCAGATATCCAGTCCCTGTCTGATATCCGAAACCAGAAATCCATGTTTATACCAGAGATTATTTCTTGTCTGACAACTTAACCCGTTTAAATCCACTCTTGTTGGTAACCTTCCGTTCAAGGTTCAGCTCCAGCTTGGAAAACCGTTTCAAAATCCAGTGCTTGTCTAGCCTGCCATTCTTTTGAAGATTAATTCCCGTTTGATAAGCCCTCGACCGGCAGTCAGTCCGCGTCTGACCTTCTCTGTTAAAATCCATTTCTAGAATGATGTCCAAGTGGTCCATTCGCCCTGGTAGGATGATTCCTTCTTCCCCAGCAGGTTCAGTTGTGTTTCCCCACAGTGTCTGAACATAGGACTGTGAGCATTGATGTGTCTCCCCGAGCGGAGATAGATTCTCCCCAACCAAATGCATCCTAGGCAGGATCATCGCTTCCCCAGCTGAGTCATGCGCAAAGGTGTATACTCCTTCCCAGCAGCGGGTCAACTTGCAATTTTCTCGTAGAAGACTATTCGTAAGTGTCCAGCTCCCGATAGTTCAGACTAAAGTCTCCGGCAGAATTGAAATTCCCCACAGAATGGTGTTCTCCCTGGCAAGTAGGAGTGATTCCAGCATCTGGTTGCATATCCTTGTTGCACCCCAAAATTTGACCAACCAATTATCGCATTTGGCTTATGTTTTGACTCATTTTGCATTTTGCATTTGCATACCGTATACATTGCATTTTTGCAGTCAGATTGATTTTATCGGGATTACAGCCTCTCCTGACGCTTCAGGCATTTCAGGCCAGTTCGAATACGGGGATTTATTTTGGGAATTGGTGCTTGTCCCGGTGTTTTCAGCTCTCGCTGTTATTTTTGAGGACATTTTGGTGTCCGATTTTTACCGTTTATTTCGCTGTATTCGTGCATCCTTTTTTTATCGATTTGATTGGCTTTATTGCGGTTTTTAGATTTTTCCCTTAATTTCTAGAATTTTAAAATGAATTTTAATTCTTTTTCTAGAATTTTAAATAGGTTTTAATAATTTCTAGATTTAAATAGATAATTTCTAAAATTTAATTGGTTGTTTTTCTAGAATAATTCTTAGATATAATAGATTTTATAGATTTTAAATAAGTTAATTTCTTTTTGTAGAAATTAATAGGTTCTAAAAGATGTTAATATAAATATTATTTGAATTTGTTAGCAATTTATAGATTTAATCCCTTTGGTAGATGTTAATTGAATTTCTTTTAGAAGTTTATAGATTTTAATTTCTAGATAATTGAGTTTGTTTTAGAAAATTAATAGACTTCTTTTTATTCTTTTTGGAATTTTTGTGGATTTAATTTCTCTTTAGATTAATTAGATATTAGTTAGTATATTAATCATTTTAATTAGGGGAATTAATTGAAGTCAGAATTAATAATTAGATTTTAATCAAGTTTTTAATTCATTTTAATTAGCAGTTTGTAATTGACTAGTCTTAATTGTTGTTTAAGAGTTAATGGGATCCTTAATAAGCCTTAATCACCACTCATAGTCCTTAATCAACACTTTAATTGAATCATAGTTTAATCATTTTCGGTGGGCCAGATGTCTCAATTTTGGGGGCCCAACTCGTTTTCCTGACACTTGTCAATATAAGAAGCTGCCACGCGTGTGTATCTCTCTCTTCCACCTTACTCTGCACAGACCTTACACACCCACCACCTCACAGTCCACATCACTCCCCATCACCCTGCATGCACGCCATCTGTACATCCCTCACACCTGCATGCACTCCACCTGTCTCCCTCTCTCTCCGTCGCATGCCACCACGTGTCCCATTCACCCCACCCACCGGCCGACATGCAAATCGCCAGAGGTGGTCATTGGTAAAATCAAACCTCGCCGGAATCAACAAATACTCGCCAGAAACTGCACTTCGTCACCGGAAAATTCTTCGTCCTCCTCCAGGTTTCTCATCTTCATGATTTTCCAGAAACGAACCAGAATCATCATCAATGTTCGTTCATTCATCCATCACTTCCAGATCGTCATAGATCTTCATCAAGAACGAACCTCACCATCACCAGATTTGGATGAAGAACAAGATCTCCAGAAATTTCCTAAAAGCAACAATGAAAAGTCACAGGATCTTCATCATTTCAAGATCCATCATGAACTCAATCATAACTGCTTTCTCCAAATCCTTTAACAAAACCTTCATCAGGTTCTTCATGTTCATGTGTTCTTCGTCCGTTCATGCGCGTTTGTCCACCGTTTCACAGATTTTTTCAAGGATCGCAACGATCTTCATCCAGCTTTAAGAACATTCGCCAGAAATCTTTCACGATTTCCCTGGATCTTCATGTCAAAACCTTCAACGTATTCATCGGTTCATCTTCCTCTCCAGATCTTCAGTAGCAAAACGCCTCAACGAACTTCGTAAGATCTTCAGAAATCATCAACAATACGAATCACCTTCCAAGTAAAATCAACGCCAGAACATCTCCAACGTGTTTTTTTCAAGAAGCTCCATCGCACCTTCAAGAACTTAGCAAACACGATCAAACTTCACCATCTTCAACGAGAGATTTCTGATTTTCATCAGGACTGGGATTTGAGTTGAGTTTTTTTGTTTAGTTTTGATGTGGATTGTTAGTTGCAGATTGAGATTGAGAGCGGTTTTGGTTTGAGGGAAGTTTGAGATGGAGGAGTTGAAGACGTCAACGGCGGCGGTAAGGGAGAAAGGAAGGAGAAGAGTTAGGGTTCTGAGTGGAGTTGGGAGAGATTTCGTGGATTGGATTGGTATTGGGCCTGAGCCCAACGGTTTACTGGCTATACCCCCTGTGAAATCCACTACACCCTCTTTCCCTGCTGATTGTTGCTACGAATGGGCTTGGGCCCAATCTGCACAATTTCCTAGCTTCACACATACACCATTCAATTCCCAGCGCATCCCCCCCTGGGCCTTTAGTTTTTTTTGTGTTATTTTGAATGTATTGTGGGCTCAAAGCCCAGTTCTGTTTTTTTTTCCTGCATTTAGACCCGTTTTGCTTGCTCTCCCCCCTCCTCTTTACAATTTTTAATTTTTCTCTTGTATTGGATGTGTGGTTGTAATAATTACTAGTTTTATTTTTCCAATTTTCTTTTAGGGGATTATAGTTTATAGTTTAGAATATTATACATATTTTTTAACTATAGATTTTATATAGAATTTTTCATTCTATTTTTCTTTGTTGAAATTATAGAATATTGCATAGTATAGAACTTTCACTCTATTTTCTTATAGGATATTATTAGAGTTAGATTTTTTTTATGCTATTTCCCATTATGCAATTTCTTTGTATTTCTTTAGAATATTTTCTATTAGAAATTAATTGTCGTATTTTAGGAGTAGCATGTTATTTCCATTTTGTGATGGGATTTCTCTCCTATTTTCTTTTCTATCCGATTTTTTCTTCGATTTTATTTTTGGCTGGCCGTGTGACATGATTCAATTGGAGAATGATTTTCGATATCATTTCTCTATCTTTTCTTTGACACGGATATCAATACGCTACCTCTTAGAGTTCGATTTCTCGTATAAGTCGAACCATGACGGTCTAAGCATTACATTGTTCCTGATTCGAGCATCCTCATCAAGGATCCAGAGAGGAGAAGATTAGAATGGAGCTTGCGCGCATGTCAGGAGCCAACGAAGCCGCTTCGTTCAACATCATCTTCCTTATTCAAGTCTTCGTGCAACCGTCGAGTGTTGTGAGCTGTACCATTAGATACGTAGGAAATGGCAATTGAGGAGTTTCTCCTCAATCGTCTAGGATGTCTAGTATGGTACCCTTTGGGTGACATGCGACGCACCCGCTCCTACGCCTTAGGTTCTTGCGTGTGTGTCCCGAGTTCCTTCCCGTTTAGGCGTAAGCCTGCTTCCTCTTTGTTCTCGCCCCCGTGCGATCGAAACCCTTTTCTCTCGCGTTCAGGCGATTGAGACCCCTTCTCTTGCCCCTGTGCAATCGAGACTCATTTTCTCGCCGAACTACGTTTGCTCTGATCTCTCGTACCAGACGAGAGTACGTAGGCATAGGATGCGATATCCTAGCGAGCTCCCTTTTCCCTTTTTTCCCCTGTTTTGCTGTAGTTAGCTGAACTACAGATGCTCTGATTTCTCATACCAGACGAGAATATGTAGGCATAGGATGCGATATCCTAGCGATCACACTAACAACTAACTTCTTTGTTCTCTCGCTGCCGTGCGATCGAGACTTTCCCGCTAACGACTGATGTTCTCTTTCTCTTGCCCTAGCGCAATTGAGACCAGACCGTAGTTCTTGTTCCCATAGGTTCCCATACCTTCAAACCCGACATACTACGTCCGTTCTACCGCAAACAGGTAACGCCTAAGTCTCCGTCGAGCGAGCAGCATACACCTAACTGCTAGAATGCATACGCTAGTATTGTTAATCCTTTCTCTCACCCTCGTGTGATCGAGAACACCCTGTCTAGCCGTAGTTATCCCGAACTACGGAAGCTCTGATCTTTCACGCCATGTGGAAGTACGTAGGCACGAGATGCGATGTCTCGGCGAGCAAAATTCCCCTGTAGTTTCCCGAACTACGTTGACTCTGACTTTCCCAATGCACGAGGGAATACGTAGGCATAGAGTGTGATGCTCTATCGAGTCAGTTTCTTTCCGTTTAGCTTTAGCAGCCGTAGATAGATTATTTTTCACCCGTAGATAAACTAGCAAGCATGGATCCTATCGAGTACGATGGACGTGAGGGGTGCTAATACCTTCCCCTTGCGTAACCGACTCCCGAACCCAAACAATGGTTGCGATGACCTTGTCTTATACCATTTTCGTCAGGTTTTTCCCGATCATTTCCTTTCCCGTTCTGAGGGATAAATAACGAAAGATGGCGACTCTTCTGTTTTTCCGGCCTCGTTTTTCGCAGTAGCGACAATCCTCAGCCGAGTTTGCAGTTCCCCAAGAGAGCCGAATCCTTGGAAGTCGTTCAGGGCATTATTGGTCTTCCCCAAGAGAGTGTTGAATAGCTGTTGCTGTACTTCCCCATCGGAGTCCGTTTCTCCCTGAAGATTCTAGCTGCGAAGGCCGTGCAGTTTATTTCTGCGATGGATATCGTTTCCTCAGCAGTTTGTGGTTTGTATACCTAGTTGAGCAAGTACAGGTTCTTGTAGAACTTTGTCCCCTGCAGAAAGTTGTTTGAAGTGCGTTTCCCCAAGTTAAGTCCAATTGAGATTGGTGTGATTTCTTCTCCTCAGCAGGATGACTCCTCCTCCCTACCAGAGTGGTTCTTTCTCCTTGACAGGAGGATTCTCCCTTCAACATTTATTTTGCTCACGGGGTCATAACATTTTGCATGATTGCATAGCATTTTCCCTAAACGCGTAACATTTCCACCGTATGGAGTATTACGCCATTGTCAAACATATGCATGTGAAACATGGGCTAGGTTGTTACCGTTCTTGTTTTTCAGGTGTTCCTCAGCAAAGTTGTTTGCTTAAGATGATTCTTAGAATCCCTGGTGAAGTCGCCAGAGTTGTTTGCCCAAGATGATTCTTGAAGTCCCCGCGCGAAGTTGTTTGTTCAGGATGATTCTTGAATTCCTCAGCAGAGTTTATTCGTCCAAAATGATTTATGAATCCCCAAAGCAGAGTTACTTGATAGTTCTCCAGAATCCCCAGCGGAGGTGTGTCGTCCCCAACAGGTTTCAAACAGAGAAGTTGAAATTCCCTTTAAGACTCGATGATTGAAGTCCGGCAGCAGTGCCAAACTCCCCTGACTTACTGATGAAGTCTGATTGCGATGTCGAAGCAGTTCTCCTAGCTGACGAGGAGCGTCTGACGACAAAAGTTTAGATATCCCTATTGGTTCATGATTGATTGAGGATTCTATTTCCGACTTACTGATGAAGTCCGGCTGACGCCCGGGAATTTCTTTGAATGCTCGACGGTATAATTAACTCGATTGTCAAAAGTTCCTAATGACCTGATGAGTCCCGAGGAATTCTTCTGTCGCCGTGCCGCAGAATGCCTGATGGCAATATTAGCTATGTGTCACCAGTTACCGTGTAACCCGTGATCCCTTGATGACTTGAGGAAGAAGATGCAGTGAAATCTGATGATCATCCTGACGGAGATTTGGGCCAGTTGTCGTGCAACTGCCATTTCAGACTTCAAAGATTGTCCTACCAATCAGAGTATCGTTTACTTGTGCGGTTGGCAAATTTCCAGTTACCGTGTAACCGATTCCCCAGCAAGTTGCTGTGCAACTGTCATTTTTGATTTCGAAGATGTTCCTACCAATCAGAGTATCGTTTACCTGTGCAGTTGGCAATTCACCAGTTACCGTGTAACCAGTGATGCCTTATTGACTTACTGATGAAGTCCGACGAAGATATTGTCAAACGTTCCTAGCGACCTGACGAGTCCATAGGCGGTGATAAGGAATTCTTCTGCTGTGGCGCAGAATGCCCGACGGCAAGATCAGCCATCCTTCACCAGTTGTCGTGCAACCCATGATCCCTTATTGACTTACTGATGAAGTCCGACGAAGATATTATCGAATGTTCCTAGCGACCTGACGAGTCAATAGGCGGTGATAAGGAATTCTTCTACTGTGGCGCAAAATTCCCGACGGCAAGATCAGCCTTCCTTCACCAGTTGCCGTGTAACCAGTGATCCCTTATTGACTTACTGACGGAGTCTGACAAAGATATTGTCGACGTTCCTAGCGACATGACGAGTCCATAGGCGACGATAAGGAATTCTTCTGCTGTAGCGCAGAATGCCCGACGGCATAACCGACCATCCTTCACCAGTTACCGTGTAACCGATGATCCCTTGATGATTTGAGGACGTAGATCTACAGTGAAATCAGACGATCATCCTGACGGAGATTTGAGATTAATCATTCACCAGCAAGTTTCTGTGCAACTATCAATATCAGCTATCCTTCACCAGTTACCGTGTAACCAGTGATCCCTTGATGACTTGAGGACAAAGATCTACAGTCAGATCAGCGATTCTCCAGCTAGTTGTCGTGCAACTATCATTTTAGTTTCCGAAGATTTGTCCCCATCAGAGTATCGTTTACTCGTGCAGTTGGCAAATTTCCGGGTTTATTGGTATTCAACAGTATTTTACCTTGATTGTTTGAGAGTTGTTCGCTCCTCACCCAGTCAGGTCCAAGCCGTTTGAATAGGGGCTGTTGTTGCACCCCAAAATTTGCCTAACCTTTTTCTGTACATAGCTTGTGTTTCATTGCATTCATTTTAGCATTATCATCTGCATTGCATTGACATGTGTGCAGGAGATCAAGAGGTATGACTACTAAAAAAAGGCTACACAAGATTATGAAGCTATCTAAGAGGTTTATTCAATATTCAAGGGTTGATATCCTCATCAGAGAAGTTAAAGATCCTCAGAGAGAGGGTTGAAGCCAAGTGTGTATATCTCCTAACTTGAGAGTTGTGGGAAATCATATGATGATGTTGAAGCCATGAAGTTGGACCTAGAACCTTGAGAGAGTTCATGAAAAGCATTGAAGATCATTTTGAAGCCTAGACAGGTCATTATGCAAAGGATATGAAGCTACAGTCAAGATGGGTGCAATTAGGGTTTCATCTGGTCAACCCTGAGTGAACAGAAGATTCGAAGAAGGTTGAGACCTAGGTGCAAGGCCATGTGATCATGGATTAATGTCTTAAGATTCCCAAGGGATGATTCTAAGGTCAACTTATCATGAATCAAGAGTGTGAGGAGTTCCTAGGCTAGGGTTGCTATGCTTGACAGTGTAAAATCCCCTGGTTTGGTGCCTAACTTCAAGACGACATAACTCAAGATGTGATTTTCATCCCACCTTGAACCCAACATGATTGTTTAGGGCATGATCATAGCTTTAATTTGAGTACTAGAAGTCCTTGATAGGGTTTATAGAACTCAAGTTATGATTCAGACAAGTTACAGGTCATCAGAGGAATGTGAATTTGGAGCTTGAAAGTAAACCAACTTGCATGACACTTTTGCCCTAGAAAGATGATTTTCATGAACTTTTTGACAACATGAATGTTGTTCCTTATCTTCTAAGCTTTCTAGAAAGTACTAGAAGTCCATGATTGAATTTGTAGAACTCAAGTTACAAGCTTTACAAGATAAGGGTATTTTGGGAATTTGGAATTATAGGTCATTTTTGGTTATGGGTCAATTTCATCAACTTAGACACCTCAAATGGACTTTTTATCAACTTGAAAGTAGTTCAAAATGGTTTTATTTGTCCAACCATGACCCAAAGATTCATTGATATGGATTGAATTAAGAATTGTACGAAGAAAATTTGAGAAAAAAGATAATTTAAAGGCATTAAAAAGGAAAAATTCAAAATAAATCATAAGTGTTCAAAAAATGACAAGTTGGTACATATTTTGATTGGAAATAACATTTTGAACACAATGGCATTGCTAGAAATCCATTTTGACACATAATTCATGGACTTTCATTTAGTTGCTTCATGATGAAGTTACACATCAAAGATTGACCATTGGATGAAATCAAGGAAGCAATCTGATCCATTCACATTCATGAGGTGTTATGCAAACCATTTGAACAAAAATGAAGCTCAAACAGAGCAAAAACGGTGACTTCCATGAAAGAGTTTAGAAGGAAAATTGAAATTTTGGATTGCTTGAATTGGGCTTCCATTGGGCCTGGGAAGTATCCAAAACAGTTCTATATAAACCCTGGATCCATTTCAGATCAAGTTTGGGTGGCATTTTGGTGAAGAAGCAGTTATTACAGTTGGAGTTTTGGTGCTTTCAAGCAAGAAATGATTTTGGAGTTTGAGGAAGAATCAAGAGCTTCTGAGTATCAAGAATCATTCAGGATCATTCAGTGAAGAAATCTGCAGCAATTGAAGCCAAGTGGAGCATTCAAGAACACCTCAATCAGAGCTTCTGAACAGGTTTTTATTTCTCAAAATTCCTCTTAATTTATGCGCGTATTAGATGAATTTGGCATGTGGTTAGGTTATAGATGAACCCTAGGTGGATTTAGGTATGATTTGGTAAGGTTTTGAGATGATGAGTGATGATGAGTGATTTGCTTAGAGGCACAATTAGGCTTGAATCTTGAAGGATTTCAAGAATTGGACATAGATAATTGATCAGGGAGAAGAGCAGAGTAGATTGGTGACCTTAATTTGGAGTTTGATGACAATTGTTGAATTGGTGTTTTTTCTGTTCATCATCGTGTTTAGAGATTCATGGAGAATTAGGGTAAATGGATGAGATTCATGATCAGTGAGAAAATCCGAGCAGAACGGTATAGGTTTCATGAGTTTTGGCTAGGTTTGATGACATGTCAATGTTTGCCTCACCGGAGAAGACAACCGGAGGTCTTCTCCGGCCACCGTGAGTGCCTTCCCTCCCTTTCAGTTTTACAGCCAACGCACGTGATTAGACCATACCATATACTTGAGTCAACTGAACCACACTACATCCATGATCAAAACGCAGAGTAAATAATTGAGGTGGCATGCGCTGATCCAGTAGATGCGTAGACTAGTCAATCCATCCTAAGGCTGTGGTTTTTTCTGAGGCTTTTTATTTCTTTTAATTCATTTTTCATTTTCTTTTATTACATTCATCATTTTTAATTCATATTAAATAGAATATTGATCAGAAAATAATAGAAAAAAAATATGTGCATACTCCTTGATTAATTCCTGATATTTCTATGCTTTTGGATTTTATTTTTGTGCTATTTTCAATTTTATTTGCCTTTTTTCTATTTTCTTGAATTCATTTAATTTGGCATTTTGGACTTGTTGGTTGCTGATTTTTGTACCATTGATTGGCATAGAATTAGAAGTTGATATTTGGCTGGCTGGTTATATGCAT
Source organism: Lathyrus sativus (assembly GCA_963859935.3). Lineage (NCBI taxonomy): Eukaryota > Viridiplantae > Streptophyta > Magnoliopsida > Fabales > Fabaceae > Lathyrus > Lathyrus sativus. The sequence goes on from OZ012739.1 coordinate 326,628,085, forward strand.
ATTGATGAGGTTATAGGAATAATTTGGTGATTTTTAGGTAGCTCTAAGCATAGTTTTGAACTAGGTTTTTAGAGCTTTCCCCACTTGAACTTTCACTTGACAACTTTTGGTTTAGAATTTCCTTAGTGCCCTTAAACATTGATTTAAGCTCTGGATTTTTTACCATAGGTTTCCAATACCTTTAGGATCACTTAATATTTTTTATAGATATTTAGGAGTTGATTTACTATTTTAGTTAGATTTTACATCTAGGCTGTTTGTAGGATGCCTCTAGCATAGTACCTCCCATAGTTGAACTTCAAAAGTGACCTTTAGTTCATGATAAGTTTCCAAACCTTTTCTTATGGTTTAGTAGACATGTTGATACCTCTGTAGATTAAATCTCAAGGTTTAATTTGGTGCATTAGTTCCCTTTAGAGAGTTGCTTTTAGAGCTTGTGGAATTAGGGTTTTTAGAGCCTTTAGGGGTTTCTTCCTTTTTCATAATTGTGGTTTGCTTTGGTTTGCATTCTATTTCCTATCCAATGATGCATGGTTCCTTTGTGGGAGCCTAGTCCCTCCTTTGTAAGGACTAAAGGCCTACCACAAAAGGTAAAACCTTTGAGGATACCAATCTTAGATGAGTGGTTGAGTGCCATGATGGATTCCCTTGGTTTCCATCAAGCTTCCCCTCATCATGCAATAATATTTGTGTTAATTCATATCATCTCTTGATGGAGAAAGTTGAAGCTTGAAGATGAAGTCCTTATTCCCTTCTCTCTTGATGGATAGCTTGGACATATAACTTGGACTAGAAGACAGATTGTCAGACTGCTGAAGTGTGGTGTGCTGCTCTGTTGTGTTTGCTGTTTAACTGAATTTGTGTGACTGCTTATTTGGTGTGTTGCATTAGAATAGGCTTTCATGTAGTTGGTTCTAGGCCTAAGTGCACTGAAAGGTTGAGATTGCCTCCCTTTTCTTGTTTGCATTAGAGGTTGAGTCTGTCTCCCTCTGCTTGCCTGTTACTGTTTGGCTTTGCTTGTTGGCTGAAGGTTGAGTTTGTCTCCCTTGCATGTGTGTTGTGTTGCTTTTGCTTGATTGCTTAGAGGTTGAGTGAGTCTCCCTCTGCTTGTGTTGCTGCATTGCATTTGCATCTTTACTGTTTTCTTTTCTGTTTATTTGTTTTACTGATGTTTATCTGATGCTTTGTCTATTGTCTGTTTCCCATTGACATGATCCCCTAGGATTCTCACTTCCTTATTTAAGGAAGTGATGATAGAACTTTAGGTTGAAACCTTTTGCATGATAACGTCTAGGAGTTCCCTGTTTCAAACCTCAACCATAGGATGAATCCTTTGCATGACAACATTAGGACTTGATAGTTTCCCCTTAGTTATGTCCCCTCTCCTTCTCATCTTCAAACAAATCAAAATACAGTAATAAAGGTTAATTGATATCGTACGTTACGAGCCTTAAGTTACTTAGGAAATGGTTATTAGAGGGTTTCCTTCCAATAATCAGGATGTTTAGTATGGTACCCTTTGGGTAACATTCGACGCATTCACTCCTAGGTCATAGTCTCTAGTGCGATATTAGTTACAAACATCCACAAAAGAGACTTCTTCCGTAAAAGACAGAAAACAAATCTCAAACCCTTTTGCCCCGTGGGCCCGTAACTCGAGGAAAACTTTTCAGGAAAAGAGTGTCGTTAACTCTTAGTTCTACCGCAAACGGTAATGCACGAGTCTCTGACGAGCGAGCTGCATACACCAAACTGCTGGAATCGTTTGTTAACCCTACTCAAAAAACAGATGAATCTGAACCCGTAATTCGTATTATCCCGAACTACGTAAGCTCTGATCTCTCATATCTGTTGAGAGTACGTAGGCACAATACTGACTTATTGGCGAGCCACCTTCCCCCATCCTTTTACCCGTAGTTAGCTGAACTACGTTGACTCTGATTTCTCGTTCTCTGACGAGAATACGTAGGCACGAAGCGCGATGCTTTGCCGAGTCATTTTCTTTTCGTTTTAGACCAGCCTTGATAGGTATATAGTTAAACCAACTCGTCAGATAAACACAACAAGCGTGGATCCCATCGAGTACGATGGACGTGAGGTGTGCTAATACCTTCCCCTTGCGTAACCGACTCCCGAACCCAGACATGGTTGCGATGACCTTGTCTTATACCTTTTCGTCAGGTTTTTCCGATCGTTTCCTTTCCCTTTCTGTGAGATAAATAACGAAAGGTGGCGACTCTTCTGTTTTGCCGGCACCTTATTTTCGCAGTAGCGACAACAACTATAAGCTGGATGAATATCCATGATGTAGAACACAACGTCAAACACCTCCGGACCGACCTGGATTGGCAAAGTCAACTCCCCGAACACGGACCTTCGAGTCCCATCAAAAGCTCATATTACCAAGTCACTTGGAGTACACATTATACCATGGGTATCTAACTTCATCAGTGCCTTCTTCGAAAGCACATTCAAGGATGGCCCTGTATCAACAAGCACGTGTGACAAAACGGCTCCTCGGTATTCAATAGATATGTGTAGCACACAGTTATGATTCCTCCCCTTGGGCGCCAAATCCAAATCCGTGAATCCCAACCCATTACCTGCATTTACATGTGCCACAAATCCCTCGAGTTGATTCACAGAAATCTCCTGTGGCATATAAGCTGTATTCAGGATTCTTAACAGAGCGTTGCTGTACACTTCCAAACATAACAACAAGGACAAAATGGATATCTTGGATGAAGTCTGCTGTAAGTGATCTACAATCTTGTAATCACTCTTTCTTATCAAGCCCATGAACTCATCCACCTCGTTCAACAAGGATTCCTTCTCACCAGCCTGAGAAGTCTCTTCAACCACTACTTTACCTTTCCCCTTGTCAGATTTGTCAGCGACCACTTCAGGTGATGAAAACACTCTATCACTCCGAGTAATTCCACCAGCTCCAACTAAGTTGTCCACAGAATCCACCGGTGAACTTTTCAACTCTTGCTTCTGTCCATTATAGTATACTTCGGCGTCGTAATTCCACAGAATCGCCTTAGTACTTTCGTATGGTACAGGACCAGCTTTGGTAATGATGATGGTTGGAGGCCTAGGCAGCGTAGAAATAGTAATAGTCTTGTACGAAATCAAGATTGTCACAACCTCATCCCTCTCTTCAACCACTAACTCCTCAGTCTTCTTCTCAGCAACTCGTTCAAATTGCAAGACACCCTCATTCATCAACTTCTGAATATGGTTTTTCAGCTTGTCACATCCCTCAGGATGGCTCAAACATTCAGCACAAGCTTCATCACAACCTGGTGTCGCTACTGCGAAAATCGGCGCCGGCTGAACAGAAGAGTCGCCACCGTGCGTTATTTATCCCACGGGAGGGAAAGGAAACGCTCAGAGTAAACCTCGCACAACACGGGAAAGGTATGGTCGTCGCAACCAAAACCTGGGTTCGGGAGTCGGTTACGCAAGGGGAAGGTATTAGCACCCCTCACGTCCGTCGTACTCGACGGGATCCACGCTTGTTTTCGGGTATGGATTGTTATTCTATCTACTCTACAGGTCAGGGGTTAAAAGAAAATAAAATGAAAAATAAAAATGACTCGGCAAAGTATCGCACTTTATGCCTACGTATTCCCGCCTGGAACGAGAAATCAGAGTCAACGTAGTTCGCCTACCTACGGGAAAGGAGGGGAAGGTTGCTCGCTAGGATATCGCATCCTATGCCTACGTACTTCCACACGGCATGGAAGATCAGAGCAAACGTAGTTCGGGCCACGTACGACACAAGTATGCCTTGATTGATTTTATTCCTTCTGAAAAAGGGTTTTCTGATTAACAGTCCCAGCGGACAAAAATGACGTTTTGATGAGTTCACATTCTTTTACGAAAGAAGTGTCTTTTATTGTGTTTGAAATCTTTATGTGTTTTTCTGTTTGTTTTGAGAAAGAAGAGACAGAACTCTAACCTACGGTTGCGAAGGGAATCAAACTAACCTAATGTTATCATGCATGGGTTAAGACCTAGTGTCTATCATGCTCCTCTCTTGCACAGAGAGAAACAGAGATCCTACGGGATAGGCGAAAACAGAAACAATAACAGATATATACAGTAAAACAGTAAAATGCATGGATGCAACAGTACAAGCGAGGCAAGGGAGTCCCACTCAACCTCGAACCTAGAAAACAATAGGCAAAAGTGAACAGGATTCACTTTCAACCCAACAGGGTAAACAGCAAACAATACAGTCCGGAAAACCAATCAATACATCAGCAAATGAAATACAGCAAAAAAAACAGCATCAGCAACTCTGAATCAACATCTGGCTTCAAGTAATCTTCATTCAGTTACAGGCTTCAACAAGCATCAATCTCCATCTTCATGATCTTCAGGTAAGGGTTTTGATCATCAGTCTTCCATCTGCAATGGCTTTTCTTCATGCTCAAACCTCCAGGATGAGGGATCAGTCACAAGAGTGAAGTGAATAAATGTTAGACAGTTAATTACCTACCAAGGGTGGTTCATCAACTGTTAACATTAAACAGAAAGTTTCCTCTCAAAAGTTCTATCTCTCAAATATATTCACTGATCCTTCCAAAGGAAGGAGGTGGATATTTGAAAGAGACTTTGAATCATAGAGGAAGGATGGATGCAGACAAGGCATTCCATGTTTGAGAAACAAGCTTTCTAATCTAGAGCTCTGCCTAGCTCCTAAACCCTAGTCTCCTCAGCAGCTGCTAGCAATAACCTCCTCTCCAACTCTGGCAGTTGATCTTCAATCTTTGGATCTCCAATGGTCTTCATCTTCTCAAGTCTTCAGATCTCCCAGGTCCCCAGACAGTCCCAATACCCAAGCAAGCAAGCAATAACCCCCAGAGGGCACACCACACCAGTCAATCAGACATACAGACAGTATTAATAGCAGTAGGGGAATCCTAGCTTTTCTCTAAGGGGATCTAATAACTACCCATAGCCCCTATAGTCCCATAACTAAACTAGTCAAACCCTAAATCCTAAGGGAAATGAATTGATTCTCCTAAGTAATCACCTAAAAACCCTAATTTGATTCATGTTGTTCACACCTACACTAAGCACCTAAAATTAATTTCTAAAAATGGGAACTAAATTGAATCCACAAGTTCAATGTCTAATCTAAACACCCTAAAAAGAATGAACAAAAAATATGAAGGCATCTAATAGAACAAAAATTAGCAAATTTATGCATGAAATGAAACTATTTAAAATGACATTTATTTAGAAAATATGGAAAAAATATGAAATAAAAATAAAAATGCAATTTTATTTAATGACAATTTTCTACACATCCTAAAGAAAATGATGTAAAAAGAATGACTTGAAAATGATTTTTTATGTATTTATTATGAATTAATGAAAATGCATAAAATATTAAGAGAAATAAAAACACAAAATGAAAGAAATAAATGGAGGGAGGGGTGCTAATAGAAAATACGCTCAGTTGATTATTTGGATGGGCCAGCAATGGGGGGTGCACGTAGCACTTTGAGTTAGGCCCAGAACCACTTCAGAAATAATGAAACAATAAAAGGATGCAGGGGGGTGAAAATAGAAATGAAATCATGTTCAAACTGATTGGGCTCAGGCATTGGGGGTGGGAATATCAACATTCACTCAGGCCCGCCCGTTTCAATTAATGAAACGGTGCGTTTAGGGCACCAACTCACCTCCCTCCAAAATCTGCTTCAAATCTCAGCCACACGATGGCTCCCTGAGGTCAAAAGTCCACATGAATTGGACCGTCCAGATTTCATCTTCCTCGTTGGATCATTCAAGAGCTAGGGTTTACACCATGAAAGCACCATGCACGCACCACTTCTACCACTCTGCTCTCACTCTACAGGCCATGAAACGCCACGCTATGAACATGAAAAACATTCTAAATCTCTCCCTCTATAAGCCTATGGTCTTAGATTGCATTAAAACTCAACAAATCAACAAACCCGATAGCAACAAGTTCTGGTCACCATGGAAGCACTCTGCAACTCACCAACACAATTCTCCATCAAACTTACACTAATCTAATCTATGACTAATGGTGATTATCCTGCGCTAACAACCTAAAATTCTAATGCACTGACCTAAGAGTTCTAGGTCCTAACAGTTTGGTGCACCTGCTATGAATTGCCTCTATTCAGCCTCAAATTCATCTAGACTAACCTCCTAACAGCATGGACTATGAATATACTAGTAAAACTAACTAAATCTCCCTAGATTGCATAAGTTAGAAAGATTTGCACCTTGAGCAAGCTTTAATGGAGGCTGAGTAATCACGTGGATCCAGGCTCTTGTAGGCTTCAATCTTGATCCATTCTTGATGTACTCGATTCTGTTTGCAAGATTTGGATGAAACTTGGCTTGGATCTTGATCTACAACTGAATTTGCAGCTTGTATGTTCTTGAAGAAAGTGCACGAAAATGGATTCTAACCACCAAATCTTTGCTTCAATTATGATCCAGGATGATGATTGAATGTAGGAGAATCAATGTGGATGAAAATTGATGAAGATTTTGTGAGATTGAAGTGAAATTGCAATGAGAAAAGAATGAGAGAATTTGTGAGATTTTTGTGAAAAGAATGGATCCAACCCTTGATCAATCTTCATTTCATGAATATATAGGGCTCACATGAACATTCTAGATCCATCTTACACATTCCCTTGCCTTCCAACTTTGATTCATTTTGGCTATGTTTCTTAAAATGCAAGCAACCAAGGATAACTTTGAAATTTTCCACTAAACTCAAAAAAGTGCTTGAACCATTGTCTTTAGAATGTCTTTTCCATTCAAAATCATATATTGGAAGTCTCCATTTGGACTTATAAATCTCCCAAACCATTTTTCATCTTGACTTTATTCAAATTATAAGCCATTTTAGTTCAACTTTGGACCAATCATGCAACTTCATGTTATGAGCTTTTCCAACAATTTGTGACCTTCTTTCTAGACTTAAAATCACATTTGGAGCAAGTTTGATGTTGTAAGTTTTTCCATTTGAGGCCTCCTTGTATGAGTTTTGGACATAGGTTAAAATGACCTGTAATTCACAAATGCCCAAAATACCCTTTGCTTGCCAAGACCATAAGTTGAGCTCCACACATCATATGAAGGCATACTATACCATTCTAGAAAGCTAAGACAATGAGGAACAATTCTTATGTTGACCAAGAATTCATTTGAAATCTCCTTGAGGGGTAAAAATTACTTGGAAGTCAAGTCACTTTCACAGACAAAATTTCAGATACCTCAGATGACCTGTAACTTGCAAGGACCATAACTTGAGTTATATAAATCTCCTTGATGTCTTCCACCACTAAAATTAAAGGTCTTGAGATCCTCTACAAGTTTCATGTTGGCCAAGAAGCCATTTGAAGCTAGAATTTTGACTTGTCTTGCTTGGAAATTTGACCTAAACTAGGGGATTTTACACAGAAACCCTAATTTAGAAACTCCTCTTCTCCTTGATTTCTCTTGAATTCTCCTTAGCATATCTCCATATCCTTCTTTATATGTCCAATGATGAACCCCACATCTCTCCAATAGACTTGAATGCCCCTTCAATCAGTCAATTGACCTAGGGTTGACCCAGATGAAACCCTAGTTGACTGCCTTCAGCTATAGCTCTTGTGCTCTCATCAATGACTTGTCTCCTTCTCCAAATGACTTTCTAAGTCTCTCATAGTGCCTAGATACTCTCCATGCCTCCAACTCACAGCTCACAACCCTCTTGTTGACCCTCAGATACCCTCAGCTAGGAGATGGACTCAAGACTTGATATGCTGAGCTCTTTGCTTTCAAACTCTTTCCTGATGACTTGAATGAGATTGAATTGGGATAATAACCTCTTGATAGGCTTCTAGAGATGAGAATAATGATTGGTCCCCTGTTGAATGACTTGTTATGCTTATGCTATGCAGATGGTTAGTCTATGTACATGACTCTATATGCAAATGCTAATGACATTGAAACATAAACCCAGTGAATAAGGTTGGGCAAATTTTAGGGTGCAACAGCTGCCCCTATTCAAGCGACTTGGACCCGATTGGGTGAAGAGCCCGGAGCCTTCAGACATTCGCGGTACGAGACGGTTGAATACTAGGAACCCAGAAGTTTGCCAACCGCAGAAATAAACTGCGCTCCTGCTTGAGGAACGACATTCATCAGCTGAATCTGACTGTTACGGCAACCCACTGATCTCGCGCGACCGTGCTGGGGATTATCTTCATCGTTCTGAAAATGATTCTGTCATAACAGATTGCTTGCTTGTCCACGTTAGGACTCTGTCCGTCATCAATGCGAAGAAATCTCAACTAAAACCTGTCCACGTTAGGACTCCACTTGCTGTTAACCCAGAAAAATCTCGGCAACTCCGCTGGGGATAATTCGTCTGCATTTCCATAAACTGAATCGTCCACATTAGGAGTAACACTCTTCCACGTTAGGAGTAACACCTGTCCACGTCAGGAATCATTTCTTCTGTATCTGTCCACGTCAGGACTAACCCTTTCATCTTTCCATGTCAGGAAGCAATCTTCTCTCCACATAAGGAGAACTATATCAGTCTGTCCACGTAAGGACTCCAATACCACTTGACATGTCCGCGTCAGGACTCCAATCCTTCCACGTAAGGAATACCAACTTCTTTCTACATAAGGAATCAATTTTCCTTGAATCTGTCCACGTTAGGACCCCAACTTTTCCACGTAAGGAGTACATCATTCTTCCACGTCAGGAATCAACTTTTCTGATCTGTCCGCGTCAGGACTACACTCTTCCACGTTAGGAATAACCCATTTCTTTCCACGTCAGGAATCAATCTTGATATGTCCGCGTGAGGACTTAATCTTTCCACGTAAGGAATAAACTCGTCTTTCCACGTAAGGAAACCAACTTCTTTCCACGTAAGGGATGCTCTTGATATGTCCACTTAAGTACTCTGATCTTTCCACGTAAGGAATACCAACTTCTTTCCGATTTGTCCGCGTCAGGACTCATTTTTCCACGTAAGGAATGCCATCGCAATCTGTCCACGTAAGGACTCCACTCTTTCCACATTAGGAATGATCTCTTTTGATATGTCCGCGTAAGGACTACATCGTCCACGTTAGGACCCACCTCTCCCCGTTAGGAATAATAATTTCTTTGATTTGTCCGTGTCAGGACTAAACTCTTCCACGTAAGGAATCTATCTCGTTCTTGATTTGTCCACGTTAGGACTCAGGCGTCTTCGACCCGCTGAGGAAATAAGACTTGTCCGCGTAAGGACTCACACGCTGGTCTGATCTGTCCACGTCAGGGCACCACCACAAAGAGTAATCATTTTTTTTTTCAACGTCATGACCTCCCATTCCACGAATTTCGAGAAACCGAATTTGTCCACGTTAGGACTAACACACCTCACCAATCCGGGGAAATAAACCTGTCCACATTAGGACGCCCACTTCTGAAGGAATCCCGTCAATCTAGGAATAAAATTGTCCACGTCAGGACTTAGTCCTCCAATGATCCTCACCCACAAACTTCTTAACACTGACGTGACAGCGACTTTGAGGCGGACTCTACTGAGGATGTCTGGAAACCAAACTATCGGACGCCTGTTCTGATAACCGGCGGTGGCCTCTGAAATTCTGATTCCTGGAACCCTTGATGAAAACTGATTCTGCCTGGGAACAAAGAGAAACTTATCCTGGCAACTCTGGCGGGGAAAATAAGAGACATTTGCATAAATGACTCTGTTAGAGACAAAGAGAATCTCATCATGCTAACTCTGTGGGGGAATACTGCCGAAACTGACATTATCATTGGATGTCTCATGCCAAGATCGTGAATGTTTGGTAATTCATTTGAGCGAGAGTTCTCTCCACCTGAACTGCTAAAATACAGGAACTGCTTCAGCAAAATAGATGCTGAAGGATAATGCCGACTCCGCCGGGGATAACCAGATGCTACAGAATTATTCCAGCAAACTAAATGCTGGAAGGGTGAAGTCAACCCTGCTGGGAAATTGGGAACTCAAACCACACACCTTGTTGAGGTAACCCCCTGCTGGGGAAAAATAACCTTGCTGGGGAATAGCAGATGTGCATATTACGATCGGACTTTCTGCTGGAACGTGAACTGATATCACCAGTATCTCTGACAAAATAAATGACAGGACCCACCATCAACTCTGCTTGGGAGAGTCTTAATCTTCGAGTTCCACTGGAAGGAATGAAAACACTTGCAAAGAGAATCCCGCTGGGGACAGGATGATTCTCTCGGGGAAAATTAACTGACTCCACTGGGGGAGAGTGCATGACCCTGCGGGGAAAGATGACCCTGTCTGAATACAGCCTTACGATCTTGGAATCACCAAACTCTATTGAGGACGAATAACTTTTCTGGAGCCCGTCCTTTGGATAAGCTACGGCTAGCTGGGGAATTCTATCCTTCTTCAGGAAGAACATGCATGACCTGCGTGAAGACTGAGTCTTTCGTTATCACAATCTTTTGATCACCTCCTTCGTATGGTTATGAAACCTGCAACAACACAAACAAGACACGACAAGCCTATGCAATCAAACCAATTCAGGTTAGTGACGTTACACTCAGTTAATTCAAAGCTTTAACAATTGTTGGCAAGGGCCAGTGATGTTATACTCATGCTAGCTTCAATAAACTTAGGCGTTTTATCATGCACAAAACAGTAAAGAACCAGCATCAAGTACTGAATAACATATTTTCATTGATCGGGCCCCTGAATGGGCGGAGTTTTTGTACACGGGATGTAACTCCTGAAAAGAGGAAGTTACGCAAAGCAGATATACAAGTATGCACAAGAAGCATGAATATTTTGACAAATTAAATTTTGTACACATGTCGGCAACGGGATGCAGATGAACACCACGAACTGATCCTCCCATGACTCGTCCGACTCTAATGCTTTCCCGGTATCCATTTTTCTGAAGAGACTGTATCCGATAGTCGACCCCCCAAGTATATTCTCCCGCATCGATGCTCATTGAATTCGGACCGCAGCCATTTGCTTTTCGAATCCCTAACTTTTGCGTGAACCGCCCTTTACGGGTTTTCAGTTCACCGGGATACCCTTTTTTGCCGAAGCCGCCCAGTGTAGGTTTTCAACTTCGCGGGTGTACATTTTTCAATTTTATCCCTAACTTTTGCCCAAACCTTTCATTCTGTTTTTGGTTCGCCAGGATGCCCCATTTTTGCCTGGACTCTCTTTTTCTGTCCAGCGGGTCTATTTTAAGCAAAGTATTTTTTAACTGCGTCCGAATTCACAGGTGACGCAAAGTCTTCTCCGTCCATGGTGGATGTTGCGGTGGAAATAGGATCACAAACTATTAATGAGTTTGAATCGCAATTCAATTCACAACCGCTCTTTGATTTATCCGAAGGAAAAGGTCAAAAGAGGGAAAACCTATTTTTGCATCGTAAACACAATGCGGGGAAAGATCTAGGGTTCGGGGGTTGATTAAATTTAGGGAAGGTATTAGCACCCTAAACTTCTGTAGTACTCTACAGGAACCTTTTGTTCAAATGTTTACTATTTGCTTTATTTATTTGCTTAAGGTATATGTACAAAGGATTAAAAGTGAGAAAAGAGACCTAAGGGGTTAGTTCTAAGTTTACTCGGCAAGACATCGCATCTTGTGCCTACGTATCCTTACGGGAGTGGAATCAGAGTAATCGTAGTTCCCCTCAAAAGGGAGGTTAGAGACTTCTTGACTGTGGTCAAGGTCTCAAGGGGAATAAACGCATCTTAAGGACACGCTTACGTGGAGTGTAGGAACTCCAAATTTCTACGTTGAAATGTTAAGTTGTAATTAGGGTTAAATTAGGTTAGGGATTCCACGGCGGGAAACCCTAAAATGAGCACGGCGGCTCTTTGACCTAATGCTAGGGGTAAAATTGTAATTTAGCCTGCGGCGAGGCATTTGTGAAAATTAAGGTTTGTGAGGTTGTAAGGGTTGAAGGTGAGGACTATTGACACGGCGGTCAAACGGCTAGACCTAATTCCTTCGGAGGAGTGAAATTATTGGTAAAGACACGATAAACATACAATGGCAAAACATAAAGTGCGGAAAGATAAATGCGACAATTGTCTCGCAAAATTACATCCCGTAAGCAGTTACAAATATGATAATTGAATATTTAAACTGAAAATAAAATCAATTGAACTTAGTCAGCTGCAAAAAACCAAAACAAACCGAGACTGTTATTATACGGGGTTAGACAAAAAATTAGACGGGAATGTTAGGAATTTAAGTAGAAAATTATAATTAACGAAACAAGAAAAAAAAGTTAGAAATTTGGATCTTAAAAATGAGGATGTTAGTGAAAAATTAATAAACAATGAAAATTAATATGCAAAGAAGATGACGATAATATACAAGTGATAATGGAATATGAAATAGCAACGATGATGTTAGATTATGTACAAATATAAAAATAAATACAAAAATAAATAAATAAATATTAGTGAACAGGTTCATGGATAATCAAGAATAATCTTAGGAATGAAGGATGAAAATTGGAATTGACAATAATTAGAAGTTAAGTGATGAACGTTTTGAGACGATGAGAATTTAGGTAATTAGAAAAGAGTTAGAATGGAATTAGGTTTTTTTTTGTGAGATTTGGAAAAGTTAGAGTTTTTAATGTGATTAAGAAAAAGAAAATATATTAAAAGTTAGAATTAAAAGTTAGCAAAAAAATTAGAACTTCGAAATTTGGTTTTTAAAAAAAAGGTTAGAAAATAAAAATAAAAGTTTGAAAATAAAAGAGAAAAGGTTAGAATTTTAATAAAAAAAGAGTTAGAACGTTAGAATTTTAATTAAGAAAAAATGGTAGAAATTTTGAAAAAAAGATATAAAAAAGATTAGAAATTAAAAAAAAGAAGAGTTAGTTACTTTTGATGAAGACTGTAAGAGTTTTTGATGTTTGTCGATCCCCCCGTTTTGTTGCTTCTGAGGGTCCTTTTATACTTGATTTTTAAATCTTTTTCAATCTCAGATTTGATTTGAATATCTCAATCTTTTTCAATCTCTGATTTGATTTGAATGAATTTTTATGATGATTTCAGATTTGATTCAATGATGGTGATGTTGATATTTAGATCTGATTTTCTTATGATGATGATATGATCTGATTGATTTGATTTAACTCTATTTGGGATTCATTGGGATTGGATTTGATTAAAAAAGTGTTGGGATTTAAATTTAAAAAGTTAGCAAAGAAAATAAGAGTTTCAAGTTAAATAAAAATTAGAATTTTAAGTTTAAAAAAAATGAGTTAGAATTTTAAAATAAAAAAATATTTGAATGTTGGTTTTAAAAAATGTTAGAATTATTTTGAAAACTGTTAGAATTTAATTTTAAAAGGAATTTAGAATTTTAATTTGAAAAAGGATGGTGTCAAAAAAAGATTTAGATTTAATTTTAAAAAAAAAGGATAGATTTAATTTATAAAAAAAAGGTTAGATTTAATTTTTAAAATAGTTAGAAAAAAAGATTTAATTTTAAAAAGAATTTAGAGAAAAAAAAGATTTAATTTTAAAAAGAAGTTAGAGAAAAAAAAGATTTAATTTTTTTAAAAAAGTTAGAAAAAAGATTTAACTTTATAAAAGTTAGAAAAAAGATTTAACTTTAAAAAGAAGTTAGAAAAAAATATTTAACTTTAAAAAAGTTAGAAAAAAAAATTTAATTTTAAAAAACAGTTAGAAAAAGATTTAACTTTAAAAAACAGTTAGAAAAAAGATTTAAAAAAAGTTAGAAAAAAGATTTAATTTTAAAAAGTAGTTAGAGAAAAAAAAGATTTAATTTTAAAAAGAAGTTAGAGAGAAAAAAAAGATTTAATTTTCTTGAAAAAGTTAGAAAAAAAGATTTAACTTTATAAAAGTTAGAAAAAGAGATTTAGCTTTAAAAAAGTTAGAAAAAAGATTTAGCTTTTAAAAAAAGTTAGAAAAAGAGATTTAGCTTTAAAAAAAGATAGAAAAAAATTTTAATTTTAAAAAACAGTTAGAAAAAGATTTAACTTTAAAAAACAGTTAGAAAAAAGATTTAATTTTAAAAAGGTATTAGAATTTGATTAAAAAATGTGTTAGAAATTAATTTAAAAAAGGTTATAAAAAAATTTACTCTTAAAGAAAAGAAAAAAAAATTAAATTTTAATCTAAATCCTAAAAGTTAGTAAGAAGAGCTTAAAATGATTTAAATAAATAAACTAAATAGAAAAAAAAAGTTAATAAAAAACATTAGTAAAGTTATAAAAAAAAATTTAATTAAATTATTATTAGTTAAAAAAACAAGATTTAAAAAAAAGAAAAAAAAAGGTTAATTTATTAAGTTAATAAGAATTTAGAATAAAAATAAAAAAGAAAGGGTAAAATTTGGGGTATTACAGTGGACAACAACAACGCTCCTCCTGAAAAGACTTTTCTGACAACGTATGGCCCTTCGTAGTTGGGGGTCCACTTGCCCCTGTGATCTGCTAGCGGCGGGAGAATCCTTTTCAGCACAAGGTCGCCCGTCTGAAAGCTTCGCGGAAATATCTTCTTGTCGTACGCTTTCTTCATTCGTCTTTGGTACAAACGACCGTATGCCAGAGAAGCTAGCCTCTTCTCATCCATCAAACTCAGTTGGTTCAATCTATTCGTTACCCATTCTGCCTCGTCCAGCTGAACGTTTCGCAATACCCTCAGAGAAGGGATCTCAACTTCCAATGGTAATACCGCTTCCATTCCGTATACCAACGAGAACGGAGTTGCCCCGGTTGATGTGCGTACCGTCGTACGATAACCGTGCAAAGCGAAAGGTAGCATTTCATGCCAATCTTTATAAGTTACCACCATTTTCTGAACGATCTTCTTGATATTCTTATTGGCCGCTTCGACAGCGCCATTCATCTTGGGTCGGTAAGGGGAGGAGTTGTGATGTTCGATCTTGAAATTCTGACAGAGCTCCTTCATCATTTTGTTGTTCAGATTTGAACCATTGTCCGTGATTATCCGCTCGGGAATCCCATATCGGCAAATGATATCTCTCTTGATGAATCTAGCCACCACTTGCTTCGTTACATTTGCGTAAGACGCCGCTTCCACCCACTTGGTGAAATAATCGATTGCTACCAGGATGAACCGATGCCCATTAGATGCCGTCGGCTCGATCTTTCCAATCATATCGATTCCCCACATCGAGAATGGCCATGGAGATGACATCACATTTAGAGGACTCGGAGGCACGTGTATCTTGTCAGCGTAGATTTGGCACTTGTGGCACTTCCTTGCGAACTTGAAACAATCAGTTTCCATCGTCAACCAAAAGTAACCTGCCCTCAGCAGCTTTCTCGTCATAGCATGCCCACCAGCATGCGTACCAAAGGCACCTTCGTGAATTTCCTCCATGAGAAGCTTTGCCTCTTTCTCGTCTACACAACGCAACAACACCAAATCGTGGTTTCTTCTGTACAAGACGCCATCCGGGTTCAAATAGAAATTACCCGCTAATCTCCTGAGAGTCTTCTGATCTTGACTGGA
This sequence comes from Lathyrus sativus, assembly GCA_963859935.3. Taxonomy (NCBI): domain Eukaryota; kingdom Viridiplantae; phylum Streptophyta; class Magnoliopsida; order Fabales; family Fabaceae; genus Lathyrus; species Lathyrus sativus. The sequence continues at coordinate 326,643,656 of OZ012739.1, forward strand.
TGCCCCAGCAGGATACTCTTTATTCTTCAGGAAATTAAGGATATCGAAATACCACGGTTTATCGTCAGATGCTTCATCAATAGCAAATACATAAGCTGGCCTATCCAACCGAGAGATAGTGATTTGGGGAGCTTCGTTCCAGAAGTTGACCTTGTACATGGAAGACAAAGTGGCAAGGGCGTCAGCCATTTGATTTTCTGCCCGCGGTACGTGATGCAATTCAACCTTGTCGAAGAAAGGCAACAATCTCCTTGCATAATTCATGTAATGTATCAAATTAGGCTGCCGTGTCTCTCATTCCCCTTTGATTTGATTCACCACCAGAGCTGAGTCTCCGTATACGTCTAGATGTTTGATTCGCAAATCAATGGCTTCTTCAAGCCCCATTATACAAGCTTCGTATTCGGCCTCATTGTTGGTAACGGCAAAGGTCAACCGGGCAGTAAACGGGATGTGCGACCCGTGTGGCGTGGTGATGATTGCCCCTATTCCGCTACCGTAAGCATTCACAGCTCCGTCAAATATCATCTTCCATTGGGACCCCAACTCTGGTCCTTCGTCTGGCAACGGCTCTTCGCAATCTTTCATCTTTAAGTACATGATATCCTCGTCAGGAAAATCAAATCTCATCGATTGGTACTCTTCAATAGGCTGCTCCGCCAGATACTCAGACAACACACTCCCCTTTATAGCCTTTTGCGAGACGTATTGAATATCATATTCAGTCAAGACCATCTGCCATCGGGCAATTCTACCTGACAACGCCTGCTTTTCGAATACATATTTGATAGGATCCATCTTCGAGATGAGCATGGTTGTATGATTCAGCATGTACTGCCTCAAACGCTTGGCGGCCCAGGCTAGCGCGCAACAAGTTTTCTCCAGCATTGAGTATCGAGATTCACAGTCTGTAAATTTCTTACTCAGGTAATAGATCGCATGCTCTTTTCTCCCTGTCTCGTCGTGTTGACCGAGAACACAACCCATGCTTCCCTCAAGAACCGTCAAATACATTATCAAGGGTCTCCCTGCCACTGGGGGTATCAAAATAGGAGGCTCCTGCAGATACTTCTTTATTTTATCGAACGCCTTTTGACAATTTTCGTTCCACGTTACAGCTTGATCTTTCTTTAGCAACTTGAATAATGGTTCGCACGTGGCCGTTAGGTGAGATATGAACCGGGCAATGTAGTTCAATCTCCCTAAAAACCCGCGCACCTCTTTCTCTGTTTTGGGCGTCGACATTTCTTGAATCGCTTTTATTTTAGCAGGATCGACCTCTATTCCTCTTTCGCTTACGATAAACCCCAGCAGTTTACCCGATCTCACCCCGAAGGTGCATTTATTAGGGTTCAGCCTCAGCCTGAACTTCCTAAGTCTTTTAAATAACTTCAACAGATTCACCAGATGCTCTTCCTCCGTCTGGGATTTGGCAATCATATCGTCAACATAAACTTCGATCTCTTTATGCATCATGTCATGAAAAAGAGTCGTCATCGCACGCTGATATGTTGCCCCAGCATTTTTCAAACCAAAGGGCATCACTTTGTAGCAAAATGTTCCCCAAGGCGTTATGAAAGTAGTCTTCTCCATATCCTCTGGCGCCATTTTAATTTGATTATAGCCTGAAAAGCCGTCCATGAAGGAGAATACAGAGTATTGAGCGGTATTATCAACCAACACGTCAATATGAGGAAGTGGAAAATCGTCTTTTGGGCTTGCTTTATTCAAGTCTCTATAATCCACGCACATTCGAACCTTGCCATCTTTCTTTGGCACGGGTACGATGTTAGCAACCCATGAAGGATACTTCGTCACAGCCAGGAAACCAGCGTCCCACTGTTTCTGAACCTCCTCTTTGATCTTCATTGCCATATCTGGTCGTGTTCTGCGAAGCTTTTGCTTGACTGGCGGGCAATCTTCTTTCAGTGGCAGGCGATGCACAACCATATCTGTATCGAGCCCTGGCATATCCTCATACGACCAAGCGAATACATCACTATAATCTCGGAGCATTTCAACCAGTCTTCGCTTGATATCACTCTGCAGTGCGGCTCCGATACGAATATTCTTCTCAACCCCTTCCGACCCCAAATTGATAATTTCGATGACCTCGTCGTGAGGCAGAATGGCTCTTTCCTCTTGCTTTACTAACCAAGACAGTTCTTCAGGAACGTCGCTATCTTCGACAACCTCTTCTTCGGCCTGAAATACCGGGTGCTCGAAGTCGGGACGAGTCATAGGTGGTTCAAGGATGTCATCTGAAAATGTTATCCTGCAAAAGGAATGGTTAAGTGCTTCAAAATGCGTATAAAGCGAATAACCACATTGCCATTTTATTGAAAAATACAAAAAAATAAGAAAGACAGAGATTACGGTATTTGCACATGAAAAAACGCCATTTATTTAATGATTAACACGCAATGTTTATAACAACACAGCCCTAAGCAAATCCTGATGCCCCGGGCAAGACATCAGATTATTCAACAATTAATAAAGCAAAGCATTACTGTTTAAAAGTCACAGGAACAAGCTCCTGAATAGACCAGTTGCACAGTCCTTGTCCTGGCGTGCTTGGCTGTATCCAGGCATCCATATCACAGTCGCTGTCTCCTTCATCAGACTCTGAAGCAGCATTGACAGTCTCATGACATACTCCACTGGCAGAGATGGTGATTGACTTTCTGAAACAGGGGGCCCCCACGGAAGGAGTTGATGACGACGGTCGGTACCCCAGTCCGAACCGGTCCATCTTCACAGGAATGTCCAACACTTTGCCCCAGCCCTTGGCTTCTCCTGCTTCCACTAGAGCTTGAGCCTCCTTATACGATGAGACAGCTATCTCTGGCACTTTGCTCGGCCCGGGACTCTTGTCCTTGATGCGCAAACCTTCGAATGCCTGGCATGGTGTCTCGTGGATCTCCCCGTCGACTTCCACATATTTAAACGATGATAGATGGCTGACCAGGATGTCTTCTTCTCCGCACACGGTGACTACGCTGTCTCCGACCATATACTTTAACTTCTGATGCAGGGTAGACGTGACAGCCCCTGCCCCATGAATCCAGGGTCTTCCAAGCAAGCAGCTGTACGCAGGCTGTATATCCATGATATAAAACTCAGTTGCAAACACTTCCGGCCCCACTTGCAGAGGCAAGGTAATCGATCCGAAGACTGTTCTCCGCGTGCCGTCAAACGCCCTGACTACCAAATCACTGGGTGTACACAAAATTCCTCGAACATCCAGCTTCATCATCGCCTTCTTAGGCAGCACATTCAAAGACGATCCGGTGTCAACCAATACGTGTGACATTACTGATCCTCTACACTCAACAGATACGTGTAATGCCATATTATGATCCCTCCCTTTCGGAGTCAAGTCAAAATCGGTAAAGCCCAGACTGTGGCCAGCATTCACATGTGCCAATACTCCTTCTAACTGATTTACGGAGACATCCTGGGGTACAAAAGAAGTGTCCAAGACCTTCAGCAAAGCGTTTCTATGAGCTTCCGAACACAACAGCAATGACAGAATAGATATCTTGGATGGTGTCTGCTGCAGATGCTCCACAATCTTATAATCACTTTTCCGAATTAAGCGCATGAATTCTTCCACATCCTTCGATGCTGCTTCTTTTTCACTTGCTTGTACCGGAACATTTTCAACCGCTTTCCCTTTTCCTTTCGCTAGCCTTTCGGCCTCCACTTCAGGAGATATAAAGATCCTGCCGCTCCTCGTCATGCCTCCTGAACCAACAACATTATCCACAATCTCCGCTGGCTGCTTGTTAACATCGATCTTTATCCCATCACAATACACCTCTAACCCATATGACCATGGGACTGCTTTCGTGTTCTCATACGGGATTGGCCCGGCCTTAGTTATGGTGATCGGAGGTCGCTGAGCTGGTGCTGCAATAGTGATCGTCTTCCACGGAATCGTCACCGTGGCCACATCACTCCGATTATCCACTACTGCCCCTGCAGGCTCGTCAGTTGCCGCTCGATCAAACTGCAATATGCCATCATCAATTAAGGCCTGAATGCCTTTCTTCAAATCCTCACACCCCCCAGCTAGGGTCCAACAGTCTAAGCAATACTCGTTACATCCTGGGTAAACACCTCCTTGCAACAGTCGGCTCTTTATCTCGCTCAGCGGCGTCTTCAAATCTTCAACATTCATAATCAGATTCAGACCTTCCTCAGTCAGCACGGCGTTTGCCCCATGATTAGGCATAGGTTTCTGGACTATATTCGGACCTGCCGTTCCGAAGTTGATAGTCTTGTTGTCTAAGAGATCCTGCACAACGTGCTTAAAAGCATGGCAACCTTCTATATCGTGACCCGGGGCTCCAGAATGAAACTCACAGTGCCTGTTTGCATCGTAGCCGAACGGAGGAGCTCCCGTTATCGGCGCCAGAGTTCTTCTCTCTACCAGATTCAATCCCAACAATGTCTGCAATAAATCAGCATAGGTTGAAGGAGGTTTCTCAAACACTCTTCTCGGCTTATTACCCTGGAACCTTCGTTGAGTCTGTTGTGCCCCCTGCTGAGGCTGCTGCTGCTGTGGCATTGGTTGCTGCTGAACCGGTTGTTGTTGCTGGAATGGTTGTTGTTGATATGGGATAGTAACACTCGACACCTGCTGCGGCTGACGATATTGATTTCGTCCCCTGCCTCGGCCTCGGCCTCGGCCTCCAAATACTGCGCTCGCCTCGCCCTGACGGCGCCCACCATAAGCTTTCCTATTACTGCCAGATGCAGTTGATTCCTCGACTTGGAACTTTCCTTGCTTAATATTACGTTCAATCTTTTCCCCCATCAAAATCAGGTCTGAAAAACTGGCCAGAGACGTATGAAACAGCATATCATGAAACAGCCCTGTGAACGTGCCAACAAACATATCATTCATTTCCTTATCTTCTACAGGAGGACGGACCCTGGCAGCCATATCGCGCCACCTTTGCGCGTACTCTTTAAAACTCTCCCCCTTCTTCTGCGAAAGCCCGGCCAACTGGACCCGATTGGGTGCCAGGTCGCTGTTATATTTGTAATGGGCTACAAACGCCTCCGCCAATTGCTTCCATGTCTTGATATCAGTTGGCTCCAACCCCATGTACCACTCTAGGGAAGGGCCCGACAGACTATCCTGAAAGAAATGCATTAGCATTCTTTCATCCGTGGAGTATGCAGACATCTTTCTGTAATAAGCTCGCACATGCACTTTCGGACATGTGTCTCCTTTATACTTATCGAACGCAGGAGCTTTGAATTTAATTGGCACCCTCAAGCCAGGTACCAAGCCCATTGTTGCCATGTCCAAACCCACAGCACTTTGGTTTAGGACTCCCTTCATTTGCTCTTCCAGCATTCTAATCTTTTGGGAATCATCCATCGGTCCTTCAAAACCTCCTCCGGAGAAGGCGTCCTCCTGCTGATCCTCTTGCCACATACCGTTTCCAGCCCCGTACCCATCATACGCATTATTACGTCCAGCTCTGATCTGATTCATCCCCGGACCTCGGCCTCTGTTGCCGTACCCTTGAACACCTCCAGCAGGACCAAAAGCCATAAATCCAGTACCATTGCCATTTCCATAGCCTCCGTAACCCTGATTGACCATACCATAACCATCTTGCCCAAAGCCTTGAGCATTAAAGCCATACTTGCCAGTGTTATCGAATCCCTGATCGTTGAATCCGAACCCAGCATTGACAAAGCCATTGCCTCCTAGATTATCTCCCAAATTGACATCACCCAGCCCAGCATTATGGGCAGCAGTCTCATTCCCCACTCCGACGTTACCATTCACAGCAGCGGTAGCGTTGTTGACGTTAGCAGAAGGTATATTGACTACGGGCGGAGCCACTGGCGTGGGAGTGCCGTCTCCATGAGCAGTATCAACCCGGACAGACTGATGATCTTCATTACCATGACCAGCGTTGCGAGCCAACAGAGGCTGGACCATGGCCTGCAAGTTCTCCTGCCCTTTTGCTATAGCTTCCATGGTCTGCATGAAGAGTGCGAGCTTCTCGCGCACATCTTGCATCTCGTTCTGCATCTGGTCCATGATTTTCCGATAATTGGAGCGTGTAGAATAGCGGTGCGGATGTTGATCTGGAATCCTGTTAAGTACCTGATACAAAGCAGGAGGTAAGACACCATCCAAAGATTACCTGTAATGCAATATGGATATGAATGCAATGCAATGTGTCTGTGCATTAGGGAAGTTCATTCCCCCAGTTCTAGTGCGAAGGTGCCGGTGCAGTGACAGTGCTGACAATAGGAATATCGGAGCTGAATCATAGAAATCCTCATATATTGCAGAGAGAATCAATAAACCCAGGGTACAGTATCACTGAGAATACAAAGAAGGCATGACCTCAACCAACAATCCTGGTGATGGTCAGCACTATGCAAATAAAGCGTACAAATTACTACATGAAATGATCAAATCCTCCCAAAAGTCTGGTACTCTTCTATCAACTTCTTGGTCTCCGGATGGCTTGGTCGATCAAGCAGCCCTTCAACAAGCTGGTTTCTCCTCTTAAGGACACGGCGTACGTCTTCAGCAGTTTCTTCCCATGTTGCTTCTCCGAAGCAATCTTCTAACTTTCGCTTCTGAGACACTGCTTCATCTCCGGACTTGATTGCCTTGTTCAGTGCATGCTGGACACTATACCGGGTCATTACTTCCTCCTCACACTTCTTTATGCTAGTCTTCAACTTCTCTTCGAGGTCGGAAATTTGCTGCTTCAGCTTATCTTCCCTCTTCTTGTTGTTGGTGAGAGTGGCATTCCAAGTCTTATTGCAAGAAGAGATCTCTCGGTGAGCGATGTCAAGCGCTTTCTTTTTGGCTTCCAGCATGTCATGGGAGCTTCTGAACTCTTGCCCCAGACGTTCGCGCTTTTTCTTTTCCTCAGTCAACTCAGCCCCTAACCTGTTTAACAGCTCGATCTGTTGTTGGAAAGCATACACGGCCTTGTTTTTCTCACTGCGTACTTGAGCTAGCTCTTGCTCTAACCCTTCGTTAATCTTCATTAAGGCTTCTTTCTCCTTCACAACTTGTTCGTAGACTTCCCTAGAAACAGTAGTCGGCTCTGCTGCCGGAACGGGAACAAGAATTGGTGCATCTGGAAATGGCATCCGCAACTGGCTTGCTCTCTCCTGGACCCAAACCCTGTAAGGTGCATAGGCCTGACAGTCATTCTTTCCTAACAGTGGCTTCCCTTTGCGGTTAATACGCGTCCAGGCATGTTGCAACTTGGCTAATAACTCCCCCTTCACGTCACCGGTGAAGTACAGAGATTCCTGTACTTCTTCCTCCTGAGGTGGATTCTTCAGTGCATAACCGAACTGACGAATGAATAGAGAGGGGTTGTAATTGATACACCCTTTTCTTCCTATCAGCGGCACATTAGGGTACCCAGAACAACTGAAGATGAGCTCAGATCCCAACAAATCTCGATCAAACCATACAACGTCTTCGGAAGATAGCCTCATCAGGCGCTCTGGCCAACGGGCTGAGGTTGCGCTGTCCACAAATGGTCCCTTCATGGGAAGGTGACTCTTGAACCACATATTTAATAGAGGAGCACAGCAGTACACCACTTTTCCTCTTCGGTTCTCATTCTTATAGTGCAATGAGTGGTAGAAGTCTCCGATCAACGTTGGCACCGGGTTGCCTGCAGCAAACAGATAGAAAGCGTCCAGATCCACAAAGTTGGGCAAGTTAGGAAACAGCACAATTCCATAGATGCATAAAGCCAAAATAGCATTGAAAACCACCCAACAACCGTTCTTGGCGTATTCTCGAGCTTTGACAACTAAGAAATCCAGAGAGAAACCTGACACCCCAAGCCAAGAAGTCAATAACAGATCTGCAGCGTTCATATGCAAGGCTTTGGCTAAGTCCTCCAACTTGGGCTCAGCAGCAGAGTGAATGAAGGGAACTTTGTTCTGCACGGGAAGCTCAGTAAACTCCACATACTCCTCAATGGTAGGTCCTAGAATGAAGTCAGCAAAAGTAAAGCATCTCAATGCGGGGTCATAGAACTGCATCAAGGTGTATAGCCCGTTCATCTCATCAGCCGTGGGCTTACAGACTAATCTCAATAATCTCCCATGGCTCATTCTGAAGCTTCTCCTAACCTCCTCATCGGCAAGAGATATCAGACCAAGCAAAGAAGTAATGTCAGGCGAAGGCAGCTTATACGCAACTGTTTTCCTTAAACTAGCCATAGTCAATACTCAGAAGTCCGGGCACTAGAACTAGGGAAATGCAAATGCACCTGCAGCACAGACACACGTTAGTGAAATGCAAATGGTAATGGATATGCAGGCAATGCAATGCAAGTAACATGCAACAGGGGCCAAAGCTGTAGCTGAATAGCCTGAACTCAATCAAGAAAGGTCTCAGATAGACCATCCAGAAGTCATCAAACCCTGGTCTCAGATAGACCTAAAACAAAACTCCAACACTGGTCTCTGACAGACCTCAAACCATAACTCCAACTGATCTCTGACAGACCTCGTAACACATCTCCAAATAGTCTCTGACAGACCTCATAACTCTCCATAAATACCCAGGATCTCTGATCGAGAACAAACCGGTAGTCTGAAGGTCTGGTTACCTGCATAACCCCAAATCCCCTCACGGGTGGGTGGCCCTATAACTAGCACAAGGTACGACATCCTATGCGGTCGTCGGCGTCACAGACTTTCAGGGTTGATGATATGATTCCCAGAAGGAGTGGCATCATCAAATCCTGAAGAGGCCTCACTCAGCCAACTTCCAAATGATCGGTTCCCGGAGTCGACAATTCAGCTGACCAACAACCCCTTCGACCCAAAGGGTAGAAAAAGAAGCCAACCAGAAGAACCTCGTCCGAGTGTAGATTTCATGAGACACTAATGCAAGCAAAGCCGGCACGCGCCCACTACTTTCTACGCTAATTCTAGGTGCACTCAAGCCCAGGTCCGGCTTATCTCTCAATATTAGAACACCCGTCACACCCCAGCCACAGCAATAATAATCAACATATAAAGCTGAAAATACAAGGTTAGAAATATAAAAATAACTCCATACAAAATCCTCGACGGGAAAACAAGCGCTAGGATTGACTCTCTTAAGGGACGTTGGATCCCAAATGCATAAGAACCATCGCAGTCCTTAGCAGCCAGGGGACGTTGGATCCCCAGCAGAGTCGCCAGCTGTCGCTACTGCGAAAATCGGCGCCGGCTGAACAGAAGAGTCGCCACCGTGCGTTATTTATCCCACGGGAGGGAAAGGAAACGCTCAGAGTAAACCTCGCACAACACGGGAAAGGTATGGTCGTCGCAACCAAAACCTGGGTTCGGGAGTCGGTTACGCAATGGGAAGGTATTAGCACCCCTCACGTCCGTCGTACTCGACGGGATCCACGCTTGTTTTCGGGTATGGATTGTTATTCTATCTACTCTACAGGTCAGGGGTTAAAAGAAAATAAAATGAAAAATAAAAATGACTCGGCAAAGTATCGCACTTTATGCCTACGTATTCCCGCCTGGAACGAGAAATCAGAGTCAACGTAGTTCGCCTACCTACGGGAAAGGAGGGGAAGGTTGCTCGCTAGGATATCGCATCCTATGCCTACGTACTTCCACACGGCATGGAAGATCAGAGCAAACGTAGTTCGGGCCACGTACGACACAAGTCTGCCTTGATTGATTTTATTCCTTCTGAAAAAGGGTTTTCTGATTAACAGTCCCAGCGGACAAAAATGACGTTTTGATGAGTTCACATTCTTTTACGAAAGAAGTGTCTTTTATTGTGTTTGAAATCTTTATGTGTTTTTCTGTTTGTTTTGAGAAAGAAGAGACAGAACTCTAACCTACGGTTGCGAAGGGAATCAAACTAACCTAATGTTATCATGCATGGGTTAAGACCTAGTGTCTATCATGCTCCTCTCTTGCACAGAGAGAAACAGAGATCCTACGGGATAGGCGAAAACAGAAACAATAACAGATATATACAGTAAAACAGTAAAATGCATGGATGCAACAGTACAAGCGAGGCAAGGGAGTCCCACTCAACCTCGAACCTAGAAAACAATAGGCAAAAGTGAACAGGATTCACTTTCAACCCAACAGGGTAAACAACAAACAATACAGTCCGGAAAACCAATCAATACATCAGCAAATGAAATACAGCAAAAAAAACAGCATCAGCAACTCTGAATCAACATCTGGCTTCAAGTAATCTTCATTCAGTTACAGGCTTCAACAAGCATCAATCTCCATCTTCATGATCTTCAGGTAAGGGTTTTGATCATCAGTCTTCCATCTGCAATGGCTTTTCTTCATGCTCAAACCTCCAGGATGAGGGATCAGTCACAAGAGTGAAGTGAATAAATGTTAGACAGTTAATTACCTACCAAGGGTGGTTCATCAACTGTTAACATTAAACAGAAAGTTTCCTCTCAAAAGTTCTATCTCTCAAATATATTCACTGATCCTTCCAAAGGAAGGAGGTGGATATTTGAAAGAGACTTTGAATCATAGAGGAAGGATGGATCCAGACAAGGCATTCCATGTTTGAGAAACAAGCTTTCTAATCTAGAGCTCTGCCTAGCTCCTAAACCCTAGTCTCCTCAGCAGCTGCTAGCAATAACCTCCTCTCCAACTCTGGCAGTTGATCTTCAATCTTTGGATCTCCGGTCTTCATCTTCTCAAGTCTTCAGCTCTCCCAGGTCCCCAGACAGTCCCAATACCCAAGCAAGCAAGCAATAACCCCCAGAGGGCACACCACACCAGTCAATCAGACATACAGACAGTATTAATAGCAGTAGGGGAATCCTAGCTTTTCTCTAAGGGGATCTAATAACTACCCATAGCCCCTATAGTCCCATAACTAAACTAGTCAAACCCTAAATCCTAAGGGAAATGAATTGATTCTCCTAAGTAATCACCTAAAAACCCTAATTTGATTCATGTTGTTCACACCTACACTAAGCACCTAAAATTAATTTCTAAAAATGGGAACTAAATTGAATCCACAAGTTCAATGTCTAATCTAAACACCCTAAAAAGAATGAACAAAAAATATGAAGGCATCTAATAGAACAAAAATTAGCAAATTTATGCATGAAATGAAACTATTTAAAATGACATTTATTTAGAAAATATGGAAAAAATATGAAATAAAAATAAAAATGCAATTTTATTTAATGACAATTTTCTACACATCCTAAAGAAAATGATGTAAAAAGAATGACTTGAAAATGATTTTTTATGTATTTATTATGAATTAATGAAAATGCATAAAATATTAAGAGAAATAAAAAAACAAAATGAAAGAAATAAATGGAGGGAGGGGTGCTAATAGAAAATACGCTCAGTTGATTATTTGGATGGGCCAGCAATGGGGGGTGCACGTAGCACTTTGAGTTAGGCCCAGAACCACTTCAGAAATAATGAAACAATAAAAGGATGCAGGGGGGTGAAAATAGAAACGAAATCATGTTCAAACTGATTGGGCTCAGGCATTGGGGGTGGGAATATCAACATTCACTCAGGCCCGCCCGTTTCAATTAATGAAACGGTGCGTTTAGGGCACCAACTCACCTCCCTCCAAAATCTGCTTCAAATCTCAGCCACACGATGGCTCCCTGAGGTCAAAAGTCCACATGAATTGGACCGTCCAGATTTCATCTTCCTCGTTGGATCATTCAAGAGCTAGGGTTTACACCATGAAAGCACCATGCACGCACCACTTCTACCACTCTGCTCTCACTCTACAGGCCATGAAACGCCACGCTATGAACATGAAAAACATTCTAAATCTCTCCCTCTATAAGCCTATGGTCTTAGATTGCATTAAAACTCAACAAATCAACAAACCCGATAGCAACAAGTTCTGGTCACCATGGAAGCACTCTGCAACTCACCAACACAATTCTCCATCAAACTTACACTAATCTAATCTATGACTAATGGTGATTATCCTGCGCTAACAACCTAAAATTCTAATGCACTGACCTAAGAGTTCTAGGTCCTAACAGTTTGGTGCACCTGCTATGAATTGCCTCTATTCAGCCTCAAATTCATCTAGACTAACCTCCTAACAGCATGGACTATGAATATACTAGTAAAACTAACTAAATCTCCCTAGATTGCATAAGTTAGAAAGATTTGCACCTTGAGCAAGCTTTAATGGAGGCTAAGTAATCACGTGGATCCAGGCTCTTGTAGGCTTCAATCTTGATCCATTCTTGATGTACTCGATTCTGTTTGCAAGATTTGGATGAAACTTGGCTTGGATCTTGATCTACAACTGAATTTGCAGCTTGTATGTTCTTGAAGAAAGTGCACGAAAATGGATTCTAACCACCAAATCTTTGCTTCAATTATGATCCAGGATGATGATTGAATGTAGGAGAATCAATGTGGATGAAAATTGATGAAGATTTTGTGAGATTGAAGTGAAATTGCAATGAGAAAAGAATGAGAGAATTTGTGAGATTTTTGTGAAAAGAATGGATCCAACCCTTGATCAATCTTCATTTCATGAATATATAGGGCTCACATGAACATTCTAGATCCATCTTACACATTCCCTTGCCTTCCAACTTTGATTCATTTTGGCTATGTTTCTTAAAATGCAAGCAACCAAGGATAACTTTGAAATTTTCCACTAAACTCAAAAAAGTGCTTAAACCATTGTCTTTAGAATGTCTTTTCCATTCAAAATCATATATTGGAAGTCTCCATTTGGACTTATAAATCTCCCAAACCATTTTTCATCTTGACTTTATTCAAATTATAAGCCATTTTAGTTCAACTTTGGACCAATCATGCAACTTCATGTTATGAGCTTTTCCAACAATTTGTGACCTTCTTTCTAGACTTAAAATCACATTTGGAGCAAGTTTGATGTTGTAAGTTTTTCCATTTGAGGCCTCCTTGTATGAGTTTTGGACATAGGTTAAAATGACCTGTAATTCACAAATGCCCAAAATACCCTTTGCTTGCCAAGACCATAAGTTGAGCTCCGCACATCATATGAAGGCATACTATACCATTCTAGAAAGCTAAGACAATGAGGAACAATTCTTATGTTGACCAAGAATTCATTTGAAATCTCCTTGAGGGGTAAAAATTACTTGGAAGTCAAGTCACTTTCACAGACAAAATTTCAGATACCTCAGATGACCTGTAACTTGCAAGGACCATAACTTGAGTTCTATAAATCTCCTTGATGTCTTCCACCACTAAAATTAAAGGTCTTGAGATCCTCTACAAGTTTCATGTTGGCCAAGAAGCCATTTGAAGCTAGAATTTTGACTTGTCTTGCTTGGAAATTTGACCTAAACTAGGGGATTTTACACAGAAACCCTAATTTAGAAACTCCTCTTCTCCTTGATTTCTCTTGAATTCTCCTTAGCATATCTCCATATCCTTCTTTATATGTCCAATGATGAACCCCACATCTCTCCAATAGACTTGAATGCCCCTTCAATCAGTCAATTGACCTAGGGTTGACCTAGGGTTGACCCAGATGAAACCCTAGTTGACTGCCTTCAGCTATAGCTCTTGTGCTCTCATCAATGACTTGTCTCCTTCTCCAAATGAATTTCTAAGTCTCTCATAGTGCCTAGATACTCTCCATGCCTCCAACTCACAGCTCACAACCCTCTTGTTGACCCTCAGATACCCTCAGCTAGGAGATGGACTCAAGACTTGATATGCTGAGCTCTTTGCTTTCAAACTCTTTCCTGATGACTTGAATGAGATTGAATTGGGATAATAACCTCTTGATAGGCTTCTAGAGATGAGAATAATGATTGGTCCCCTGTTGAATGACTTGCTATGCTTATGCTATGCAGATGGTTAGTCTATGTACATGACTCTATATGCAAATGCTAATGACATTGAAACATAAACCCAGTGAATAAGGTTGGGCAAATTTTAGGGTGCAACACCTGGGAATACCCCTCCCCTCAACAACTTGCTCTTTACAAAACTCAGCGGCGTCTTCAACTCATCAACATCCGACACCAAATTCAAGCTCTCATTTTAAAGATAGAACTAACCCCAGCTGCCCCATGATTAGGCATGGGGTTCTGCACGACATTGGGCAAGTCGTGAGAAAATTTTATAGCCTTACTGTCTATGAGATCCTAAACTTTATGCTTAAACGCCTTACAGTTGTCAATATTGTGACCTGGAGCACCAGAATGAAACTCACATTGAGCATTAGCGTCGTAACCAGGAGGTGGTGCACCTGTTAAGGGAGCTAGAATCCTCTTCTATATTAACTGTAACTGTAACAAGTGTTGAAGTAATTGAGAATATGGCATCGGAGGCGCGTCAAACTGTCTATTTACTGCCCTGCCCCGATCCTGAAAATGACGAGGAGCATAATTCTGCTGATTCTGTTGTAGTTGTTGTTGTGGTACCGCATGTATTGTGATACTTGCAACCTGAGGCTACTGCTGACGGTATTGTTGACGCTGATTTTTGTTTCTTCCCCTGGAACTAGATACTGCGTTGGTTTCTCCTTCTTGCTTTTTGTTACCAAAGGCATTTCTACTTCCACCTCCTGCTGAGGATCCTTCACCAGCTTGAATCTTTCCTAGCTTAATGTCGTTCTCGACCCTCTCCCTAGTAATGATCAGATCAGAAAAGCTACCTGACATGTTACCGATCAGCTTCTCATAGTATACACCCAGTAGCGTGGCAACAAACATATCAATTAACTCCCTTTCCACCATGGGAGGTTGTACCCTAGCTGCAAGCTCACACCACCTCTGGGCATACTCTTTGAAGCATTCACCATTCTTCTGAGACAGATTCTGCAATTGGACCCTGTTAGGCGCAAGGTCGCTATTATACTGATAGTGCTTAATGAAGGCCTCAGCCAAATCCCTCCAGCATCAGATATTGACTGGTTCTAAGCTCATGTACCATTCAAGAGAAGGACCAGAGAGGCTGTCCTGGAAAAAGTGCATCAACAACTTTTCATCATCTGAGTAGGCGGACATCTTATGATAATATGAACGCAGATGAGCCCTATGACAAGTAGTGCCTTTGTATTTATCGAAATCAGGAACTTTGAACTTCAAAGGTACTTTCAAGTCTGGGATCAACCCCAGATTAGCCATGTCCAATCCCATAGAGTTCTAATTTTCAAAGCTCCGCATCTTCTCTTCGATCAGCTTAAGCCTCTTATTTGCCTCAGACAACAACCCTGCACCAATATCCCGCATAGAGAATGCATCTTCTTGCTGATCTTCATCCCACTGAGGAACATTGTTGGCATGCGCAGTATACACCATCTCAGGTATAAGGATTCCACCTACATTTCCTCCTCCCTGAGGGATAACAACTGGGGGGATAACATTAGCATGTGGCGTACCACCATCATTACGAGGAGGATTAGCAGCAGTTCCCCCGTGAAGCACACCATTACCATCAACCCTTGCAATTAGTGGCTACACCAGAGTCCTCAGTTGCTCTTGACGATTCGCCACACCCTGCATCAAATCCATATATTGGGTCATCCTGTCCCGAAGTTCCTGCATCTCAGCTTGCATCTGCTCCATGACCTTACGTTGATTTCCCCGAGTGGGGTAACGGTGAGTCGTCTGGTTTTCAATCCTGAAACAAACTATCAAACCACGGAGATAAGCTTAACAGTTCCGGGCACCTGCGATGCAAAAATGCAAAATGATGCAGTATGCAGACGTGTATATATGCATTAGGGAAATTTCCCCCTCGATTCTAGTTCCACGAGAACAACACGACAATGGAGAGCTAGCAGATAAGCAATAAGCAAACTCCTCATAAATAAAATGAGAGCTAAGAGTCAGATATATCAATACAATGGACTCAAAATGACCTCAGTCAACAGGTCTGGTGATAGTCAATATATACATCATAACAACAGACTGAAAACAAATACAATCAAGTACGACAACTAGACTGGAAATTCTCTAATAGCTCCTTCGTCTCTGGATGGCCAGGCCTGACAAGCAACCCCCGGATGAATAGCTCTCTCCGGCTAATAATGGTCTGCAAACCCTGGGCATAATCCTCCCAGGCGCCTTCACCAAAAGCCTCATCAAGCTTACACCTCTTCACATCAGCTCTAGACTTGTAATCATCCAACGTTGCTGTTGCACCCCAAAATTTGACCAACAACTTCTTTACCTAGCTTATGTTTCATTTTATTCACATTAGCATTATCATTTGCATTTCATTGACATGTGTGCAGGAGATCAAGAGGTATGATTACCCATAAAAGTCTACACAAGAGTTTGAAGCTAGCTAAGAAGGCTATTCAAGTGTTCAAGGGTTGATATCTTTGTCAGAGGAGTTAGAAGATCCTCAGAGAAGATGGTTGAAACCAAGGGTGTGTGCCTCCCAACTTGAGAGTTGTGGGAGCTCCTCAGGTGATTCTGAAGCCAAGAATGTAGACTTGAAGTCTTGAGAGAGCTTATGAGATGTCTTGAAAGCCATCATGAGGCCTAGATAGGTCATTGTGCAAGTTTAAGAAGACTCAGCCATGAGTGGTGTAATTAGGGTTAGACTGAGTCAACCCTAGGTCAACCGATGATTTGAGGAAGGTTGAGACCTAATTCAAGAGCCATGTGATCATGGATTGATGCATTGAGATGCTATAAGGATTATTCCAAGGTCAACTCATCATGATTGAAGAGTTTGAGAAGTTTCAAGCTAGGGTTTCTAAGGCTTGACAGTGTAAAATCCCCTAGTTTGATCCCTATCTTCAAGGCTGTTTAGCTCAAGATGTGATTGTCATCTCATCTTACCCCCAACATGAATGTTGTAGAGATTGTTCTTATATTTAAATTGAGTACTAGAAGTCCTTGATAGGATTTGTAGAGCTCAAGTTATGACTTTGACAAGTTACAGGTCATCTGAGGTATGTGAATCTGGGGCCTTGAAAGTCACCCAACTTGCATCCAACTTTTGCCCAAAAAGGATGGTTCCTATGAACTTTTGGTCAACATGAATGTTGTTCCTAATATTCTTAGCTTTCTAGATAGTACTATAAGTCCTTGATAGGATTTGTAGAACTCAAGTTATGGCTTTGACAAGTCAAGGGCATTTTGGTCATTTAGAGATTACAGGTCATTTCAAGCATAAGGCCATAACTCCTATTTCCAAGCTTCAAATGGAAAAATCTTCAACATCAAACTTGCTTAAAATGATGTTTTAAGGCTATTAAGGAGGTCATGAGATGTTGAAAAGGCTTGTAGCTCAAAGTGGTAAAAATGACCTAAAATGAAGGCATAAGTTAAATAAGTCAAAGTTGGAAATTGACATTTTCAACCTACACATCCAAACCATGGCATGTAATATATCATTTTGACTCTAGAAAACATTTTAAAGACAATGGTTTAGCCACATTTTTGATTTGAGGTCTAAATCATAGACTTGCTTTGGAAAATGGTTACTTGCATATTAAGCAACATTTGCAAAACTTAAAATTGAGGCATGGGCAAGGAACTTGGCAAGCTAAACCCTTCCAAATTGTCACTAGGGGAGAAATTGAAGGAGATTGAGATGAATTTCAAGCTGCAAACAGAATTGAGCATGTCATGGCAAGTGATTCAAAATCTCATGACATGAGATATGTAAAATCTCATTGGAAGGATCTAGAGGGTTCTAGATCATCCAAACTTGACCTATATATTGAGTAGAATGCATCCATGGCAAGGGTTGGTGATCATCGAAGGTTTGAGCATAGTTTGGAATTGAATTTTCATAGATTGCAATTGAAATCGGTTTCATCAATTTCCTCCATTTCCTTCCATTTTCTTGATTGGTTCTTCTTCCCTGAGTATCAAGGATCAATTCCAGATCATTTCCAAGAAGGATTGGTGGCTAGATCGTGTGGGAGCAGTTGATTTTCAGCACCTGCAACCCTTCATCGTGTTTCAAGATTGAAGGACTTTCCACTGAATCTTTTGCATACAGAAGCAAGGAGGAGGTTCAGTGATCGTGTCCAGAAGATTTGAGAGCTTGAAGTGAAGGATTCGTGCATCTGTTATTCAAGATTTTCCAGGTTTGTAACCTTCTTCCCCTAGCTTGATTTAGGAAGAATTAGGTTGAATTAGGGTGTTAGATTAGTTGTAGAATGGCCTAGGATGGTTTTCAGATGATTAATTGTTGAATTAGAGACAAAATAGGAAGATCACCATTTTTGGTTGAGATTGGGAGATGTTGATCCTTGGGGTTTCAGAAGAAACTAATGGCATGATTGAGTTCCTGGCAAGATTTGGAGTGTGTTTCGTGTTTTGACCATTTGCATTGGAGGCTCCTAGAGTGAACTAGGGTTGGGGAAGACGACCGGAGCTCCATCGGCGGTGGCCGGAGCTGGGCGCGAAGCTCAGAGCTTTGAAAAGGTTGAAGATGAAGTTTAGACCATTGGATGAGGTTTTGACCATTGACTGGGAGAAGATCCAACAGACGTGTTTTATTTCTGAGTTGTGAAGGATTTCGAATGAAACGATGCGTTTCATTTAGTTG
Source organism: Lathyrus sativus (assembly GCA_963859935.3). Classification (NCBI taxonomy): domain Eukaryota; kingdom Viridiplantae; phylum Streptophyta; class Magnoliopsida; order Fabales; family Fabaceae; genus Lathyrus; species Lathyrus sativus. The sequence goes on from OZ012739.1 coordinate 326,662,190, forward strand.
GCGCTTTGGGCTTAGTAACCTGAATGTTATCCACACCCCCAGCAAGCCCAACCCACGTTTTGAACTGAAATTGTTTACTTCCTGCACCGTGTGTTTGGTTATTTCCATTTGATTTTCATTATTTTTTCATTTAATTCATGATTCTTGAAAAAATCATAACTAATTGAATATTAATCCAATTCAACCCATTCTTTTTGCATACTAATCATGATTGAGTCTACTATTTTTTAGAGAAAAAATATTTTCATTTCATTTAATTTCTGATTTAATTGAAATTTTGTATTTTAATTGATATTAAAATGTTTATGTTTGATGCATGTTTTTGTGGAATTTTGTTTGATCTCATAGTGATGATTCTTGGCCTAATATTTTGTGTGTGATTAGGTTAGATGTGTATGATCCCATAGTAATTTTCTCACATTTTTGTGATGAAAATAGGTGTGCTTTCTAGATTGATGTTTAGATGCTTCCTTTTTAGGGTTTTAGGTTGATACCTTAGAATGTAGATTTTAGTTCTAGGTCCAAATTGATGATTTGATCTTTGAAACTAATGTGATAGAGTCATGATTGACCTAGGTTCCCATAGTAATTTTTGTAGGATTTTACAATTGATTTTAGTATTGTAGTTAGGACTAACTTTAGTGCTAGGTTTTAGGTGATCCTAATTGACTAATTCAACTAGTTTAACTCATTTAGTTCCCTTAGATTAGGGTTTGTGCTTGGTTTGCCTTTGATTGAGATTGAAGACAAGTTGAAGACAAGAGGAAGATGCTTGAGGTGGCTTGAAGTTACTTGGAGCTTTGGATTTGCCTGTGCCTGAAGGTGTCTGATGAAGATTAGGAGATAGGACATAGGGAGAGCCTTATAGTTAGAATGATTTCTTCCACAAACATGGAAAGCATCTTGTGCTTCCATTCCTCCCAATGACTAAAGGTCCTTCTCAGATATTCACATCCCTCCTTTGGAGGGATGAGTGGCTCTACCTGGGAAGTAGAACTTTGAGGGAACCAGTCTCTCATAATGATGAACCCTTACAGGCTTCCTTTGGTTGTCAGTAAGTTGTTTATCATTTCCACTCATCATGTTCAATCAATTATCTTATGGTTTGAGTATCTTGGATATGTTGAGCTTGAGTTTGAAGATGAAGACTTCATTGAAGAGTGTGGAAGAGGATGATCCCTTGAGCATTGCCATTGTAGTTGAGGCCTGAAGGGCTTGGAGAACAAGTTGATACTTGAAGACCCAAAGGAGATTGAATGAAGAGCTGAGGCTTGAGAAAGAGTTGAAGGATGAGGCTGACACTTCTGAATGATTAAAGAGTATTCTGAGAAGCTGAAGATTGTAAGAGAAGAAGACCAAGTTAAGACTGGTGAAGCAAAGAGAGCTGAAGCTTGAAGACTGAGTTGATACTTGAAGATCCCAAAGGAGGTTGAATGAAGAGCTGAGGCTTGAAGAAGAATTGAAGGATGAAGTTGACACTTCTAAGTGATTGAAGACTACTCTGAGCAGCTGAAGCTTGTAGATGGAGAAGACCAAGTTGATACTGGTGAAGCAAAGAGAGCTGAAGCTTGAAGACTGAGTTGATACTTATGAAGATGATTCAATTGAGATTGAGTGTAAAGCTGAAGCTGAGGAATTGAAGGTAAGTTGATACTTACATTGATACATTTAGAATATGAAGGAATCAAGTTGATACTTGTAGTTAAGAGTGAAGCCTGAAGGTAGAACTGACTGAAGAGATGAAGCTTGGAGAAGGAGTTTAAGTTGAAACTTATGTTGAAGGTTTGAAACCTGGAAAAGAAAATTGATATTTGTCATGGGAGATGATAGCCTTGAAGGGTGCTTAAAGTCTGAAGACTGAGTTGCTGTTAGAAGAGCTGAAGCTTGGAATTAAGAGAGGGGTTGATCTGCTTCCTCTATTGTCTGTTTTCTTTTCTGTATTGATGTGCCTTGTTTGACTTGCTTGATGCATTAGAATAAGTCCATGATTAGACTGACTTTAATCTAGGAGCATGATTGCACTAGAGGTTGAGTTGCTCCCTCTGCTTGTATTGTTACTGTATGGCTTTGCTTACGGGTATTCGGTAGAGCCCTGCTCCCTTGCACATGTGGTTTATTTTGCTTGACAACCTTTTATTTTCTTCTGTATGATTATAGTCTCTTATATTCTGCTTGATAGCATGTTGTTATTTCCTCAGTATGATTACTGTTATTCATTCTGGCTTGAGGTTGAGATGAGCTTGTGGAGGCTGCTGCCCCACACACATTTCCTCCCTCACTTGCATTGCATGCATTTTACAGTCGTTTACTGTTTACTGTTTACTGTTTAAGCTGATGCTTTATCTGTTGTTGTTCATCATTGATATGATCCCCTAGGACTCTCACTTCCTTTGATAAGGAAGTGATGATAGAACTTTAGGTTGAAACCTATGCATGATAACTTCTAGGAGTTCCCTGTTTCAAACCTCAACTATAGGATGAATCCTTGGCATGACAACATTAGGACTTGATAGTCTCCCCTCAGTTGAGCCTGTTCTCTTCTCATCTCAAAACAGCTTAAGATACAGTAATCATGAATGATTTATGTCGCACGTTACGAGCCTTAAGCTATCTGAGAAAGGATTGTTCGAGAGATTCTTTTCAACAGTCTGAATGTTTAGTATGGCACCCTTTGGGTGACATGCGACGCATTCACTCTCAGGTCATAGTCTTTAGTGCGAGTGAAATTGCAAACACAATAAAAAACACTTCTTTCGTAAAAGACAGAAAACAAACTTCAAACCATTTTGCCTTGTGGGCCCATAATGCAAAGGAAAGCTTTTCTGAAGAAAAGAGTGTCGTTAAACTTCAGCGCCAACGCAAACAGGCTTTGTCCCTAACTGCTGGAACTGTTGTTTAACCCTACTCGATAAAACAGATGAATCTGAATTCCCATAATCCATTTTCCCGAACTACGTAAGCTCTGATCTCTCATACCTGTTGAGAGTACGTAGGCACAATACTGACGTATTGGCGAGCCACCTTCCCCATAACCCGTCGTAGGTCGAACTACGTCGACTCTGATTTCTCATTCTCTGATGGGAATACGTAGGCATAAAGTGCGACGCTTTGCCGAGTCATTTCTTTACTTTTCAGACCAGCCTTGATAGGTAGATAGATAAACCAAATCGTCAGATAAACACAACAAGCATGGATCCCGTCGAGTACGATGGACGTGAGGGGTGCTAATACCTTCCCCTTCTGTAACCGACTCCCGAACCCAGACAACGGTTGCAATGACCTTGTCTTATACCTTTTCGTCAGGTTTTTCCGATCGTTTCCTTTCCCGTTCTGAGGGATAAATAACGAAAGGTGGCGACTCTTCTGTTTTGCCGACACCTTATTTTCGCGGAAGCGACATCTGGCGACTCTGTTGGGGAGACTTGATAGTTTCCTGGGATCCAACGTCCCGTATGCGAGTCAGTTTGGGGATCCAACGTCCCCTGCGAGAGTCAATCCTAGCGCTTGTGTGATTACTTGTTGGGTTGTGTTTACTTATCGCATTTTATTTCCCGCACTTTATTTTTCAGTATGATATGATTATCTGTGCTGTTGTGGGAGGGGCATTCTGATGAGTGAGAAGCCAGACCCAGGCTTGAGTGAACGTAGCATTAGTTGTGGAAATTAGTGGGCGTGTGCTTGCTTGGCAGACACTAGTGTCTCATGAAATCTACGCTCAGACGAGGTTCTCCCGGTTGGCTTCTTTTTCAACCCTTTGGGTTGAGGGGGTTGTTGGTTTGGAAGATTGTCGACTCTGTGGACCGATCATTTGTGATTCAGCCGAGTGAGGCCGCTTCATGAGCTGGTGATGCCACACCTTTTGGGTATCGTATCACCCCTCTTGAATGTCTGTGACACTGATGAACGCATAGGATGCCAAACTTGAGTCAGTTTAGGTCCATACCTGTGAGCAGGGTTGGGTTTATTGCAGGAAACTTTGACCTTCAGACTACCTGGTTTTCTTGATAGTAAATCAGTTTCGTTGGTACCGGAGGTTCTCATCATCAGCAGATATATGATTGTTCTTGACAGAGCAGAGCTTTGGTCCTGTATCAGAGGACCTTATATTCAGAGATATATATGTGTGTTCTTGACAGAGCAGATTTATGATTGGGGTCTGAAGATCTCATCAGCAGATGTATGTTTGTTCTTAACAGAGTAGAGTTTTGGTCCTGTATCAGAGGTCCCTATTATCAGATGTTTGTTCTTGACAGAGCAGAGTTTTTGGTCCTGTATCAGAGGTCTTTATTGTCAGATGGGTGTTCTTGACAGAGCAGAATTATGGTCTTATGTATGTGTGTTCTTGACAGAGCAAATTTGTGGTCTGATACCAGGGTTTTCTTATTATCAGATATAGTGGTTGTTCTTGACAGAGCAGCGTCATGGTTTTGTTGATACAGGATCTCCACAACACAGTTGCCTTAATCTCCTGCTGCATGATTGCATTTTACATTGCTTTGCATACTCATTTGCATTTCATTAACGTGTGTCTGTGTTGCAGGTACCGTTTTCCCCGATCTAGGATTTCTTGCCTCCTATTGTATTGTTACGGGTTCTCTGAGGAAGACCGTGGCTTACAAGTTCCCTGCCCCTGATGTGGTTCGGCTGACCGGTTTGATTGCTTTAGCAGATGATTCTGTGAGGGATGAGTTCAGAAAGTCTTACGGCAAGTTGCTCGGTTTGGTTCGTAAACCTTCTGCGTTCGAGTTGAATGGGTTGCACGCTCTGCTGCAGTTCTATGACCCTCCATTGAGATGCTTCACTTTCCAGGATTTTGTTCTCGCCCTTACGCTGGAAGAATATGTTGATTTGTTAGGTGTGCCTATCAGGAGGCAGATGCCTTTTGTTCATATGGATGTTGAGCCTGACCTGACTAGTCTAGCTCCTTCACTCCACCTGGATGCCTTCGAGTTGGTATTGTCTAGTTGGAACAAGGTTCCTGGTTTCTCCTTGAAATTCTTAGTGGGTAAAGCTCAGCAGTGCGCCAAAGATGGATGTTGGGTCGTGTTCAACACCATTCTCGCTCTGTGCATATATGGCATCATTCTGTTCCCCAATATGCCCGACTTTGTAGACTTCGATGCATTCCATATCTTTGCATCAGGGAATCCAGTCCCTACCTTGATAGGAGATGTCAACCATTCCGTCCACTACAAAAACGAGAACAGAAGGGGCAAAAATGTCTCGTGATGTATGCCCTTGTTTTATAAATGGCTTGATAGTCATCTGCCCAAGAGGGGTCCCTTTGTTTCGTCTGCAGCCACAGCTGAGTGGTCTGAGCGTCTGATGAGTTTATCTGCAGAGGATATTGACTGGTTTGACAGAGATAGGCTAGGTACCGAGATTATCTTCAGCTGCAACGGGTTTCCAAACGTGCCTTTGATAGGCAGGAAAGGCTGTATAAACTATAATCCGTCTTTGCTGGTCCGACAGTTCGCGTATGCTTTGAGAGCTCCGCCGAAGGATGAAGAGGTACAAGAATCTCTATACCTCACCGGTCTTCTAGAAGGGGATCTGTTATCTAGGCTTCAGCGCGCCTGGAATGGCGTTAGTAAGAGGGGAAAACCATTGCTAGGGAGAAGCAATAATCAAGCATACCCTCCGTATGTGACTTGGATCAGAGACAGAGCAGATGCTATAGGGATGCCATTTCTTCCTGCCAAGCCAGAGAGCCCTCCCGTGATCGAAGAGCCTACCACCGTGCCTATTCAGCAGCATAATCAGGTGTTAGCCGAGCGAGATGAATTGAAGCGGGCAAATGAAGAATTGGAGAAAGAATTGGCTCAGCTCCGAAGCGAGAGAAACGAAGCCGTTCATTCCTTCAAAAGGCAAACGGAGCTGGTGAACCGGCTGGGGACAAACCTGACTAAGCAGATAGCCGAGCGTGAACGCATGGGTCAAGACTTCAAAGTTGTCAATGACGTACTGGCTACGAAGAAGCAGCACTTGGACGAAGCGTATCGGAGGATATCCAAGTTCAACCAGCACTGGAAGGCCTCCCTAGCCACCAGGAAAGAGCGGGAGGATAAGCTGATGCTACAGATCTCCAAGCTGGAAGCCCAGGTAAAGGCCAGTGAGAAGAGGTTTGATGAAGAAACCGCTCGCAGATATGCCGCCGAAGGCCAGCTCAACAGGGCTCTCGCTAACCTGAAGGAGCGCAAACTGACGTTTGAGTCCAAGAAACGGAAGCTAGAAGATTGTTTCGGTGAAGGAGCATGGGAAGATTCGGTCGAAGGTCTTCAGTACACCATTGTGCAAAGGGAATTACTCGTCGAAGGGTTACTCACTCTGCCTGATCATCCAGAAACGAAGGAGTTGTTAGAAGAGTATCGCGCCCGTGGTCGTGCTTGACTATTTGTATTCCTTTTGTTTTGATCATTGCTGTATGCTGACCATCACCAGGCTTGTTGGCTGAGGTAACGCTATTGATTCATCTTGTACTCGCTGATGTTGTGTACTGCCTTGATGGGCTTTCTTTATGTATGAGATTGTTATTTCCATGATTGGACTCGGACTTCTTCTTATTATCAGCACTGGCACTCAAGCACTAGGATCGGGGGAGATCCTCCTAATGCACAGGCACACGTTTGCATTTGCATGAAGCATCTGCATAACGAGCCCTTTGTTGTTTTTCCTAACCCTTTTGTATTTCCAGGTTGTTTCAGGTTGTTCCAGGATTGATCAGAGACCTATTCACCGCTATCCGACTAGAGCTAATCAAACCAGGATCATGGAGCAAGTGCAAACTGATGTTCAGGAACTCCGTGAAAGAATGGATCGCTTCATGGAGCTCATGCAAGCGGTCGCCAATGGCCAGGATCAGCTCAGAACCTTGGTTCAGCCTCTGATTTCAAAAGTTGATAGCAATGGCGTACTCCATGGTGGGACTGTGCCTACTCCTCCACCAGTTGAAACTCCGCAGAATGGCGTCCCCGTGACCGGGGGAAATGGCAGCGCCAACGGTAATGTGATAGCTAATATGGGACTCAATGGCAATACGACAGGCGTCGGTAATGGGAGTTTGGAAGCTAACGTCAATGTCGGGCTGGGCAACGGCAATGCCGGTATTGGGAATTTGTTTGGGCCCCAGCCATGGCTAGAGGATCGTCAGGACGATGTGTTCTCTCAGAGAGGTGCTGAAGGGGAGCTGAATGTTGAAGCACGTCTAAGGTTCAAGGCACTTGAGGATATGATTAGAAATATCGAGAATCAGAACACCCTGGGCGTTGATATGTCCAAGTTGGGACTGATTGCTGATTTCAAGGTGCCTCCCAAGTTCAAGGTACCTGACTTTGAAAAGTATAAGGGCACCACTTGCCCTCGCGTCCACCTGAGATCGTACTACAGGAAAATGTCCGCTCATTCTGAGGACGAGAAGTTGCTGATGCACTTCTTTCAAGACAGTCTTTCCGGGCCATCCCTCGAATGGTACATGAGTCTGGAGCCTACTAGTGTGCGCACGTGGAAGGACCTTGCTGAAGCATTTGTGCACCACTACCAATACAATAGCGACTTGGCCCCGAACCGAGTCCAATTGCAGAATCTGTCGCAAAGGAACAATGAAGGGTTTAAGGAATACGCCCAGCGGTGGCGTGAGTTGGCAGCCAGGGTTCAGCCGCCGATGGTTGAGCGCGAGCTTGTGCAGATGTTTGTAGCCACCCTCCCAGGGGTTTACTATGAGAAATTGGTCAGCGGCATGTCTGGAACCTTCTCAGATCTCATTATCACGGGGGAGCACATCGAAAATGGGATCAAACTCGGAAAGATTCAAGGTGAGGCATCCTCAGCTGGAGGAGGCAGAAAGAAACCTTATAGTGGCAAAAGACGAGAAGGAGAAACGAGCGTCGTGTCCAACGCACGAAGGAAGGGTAAAGGCCTCCACCAACAGGTGGCCAGCATAACTATCCCGGCAGTTCAACAACAACAGTCGCAGCAGCAGCAGCAGCAACCGAATCAACAAGGGTACAGGAAGTATCAGAATCGGGCACCTCTGTCGAGCCGTCACCTCGAGACATCGCCCATGTCGTACGCGCAACTATTGCAGACTTTGCTTCAGCTACAGTTGATCCAGAAGAGGACCTTGGCTCCCTTGACAGGGGCACCTCCGCCAGGGTACGACGCGAATGCAACTTGTGAATTTCACTCAGGGGCACCAGGCCACACAATAGAGAACTGCAAAGCCTTCAAGCACAAGGTGCAGGACATGGTGGATGCCAAGATCATCAACTTCTCGGATAATGTGCCAAATGTCACGAAGAATCCTATGCCGAATCATAGGGGAGGCGGGGTAAACGCCATTATCAAAGACGAGAGTTTGGATTTATTGACTGACGTCAGAGATCTGAAGACGCCGCTTAGCTTCGTCAAGGCTAAGCTGATGAAAAGGGGTTTCTTTCCAGGTTGCGGAGAGCTATGTATGGACTGTGCCACACGTTCTGATGGATGTGAACAGTTGGTAGAAGGAATTCAAAGTCTGATGACTGAAGGGATTTTACAGTTTAGCCGAAGGGCCGAAAGTGGATCAGGAGAGGTAGTGCTAAAGCAAGATGATGAGGTCACCACCATCACCATCCCTCGCCAGACGATAACTATTTCTGCGCCCAGACCGCCCACAATTACTATCACCAAAGCTGGGCCGATACCCTTCGAAAGCACTAATGCCGTCCCATGGCATTATGGGGCTGAAGTCTACTGCAACGGCCATAAGTTGGAGCTAGAACCGTTTGGGTTGTCTGTGGAAAACCTTGCGGGAATCAGTGGTATCACTCGCAGCGGAAGAGTGTTAGCACCACCCGAAGTCGTGGCGGATAAAGCAGTCAGAGCTGATGCAACTGATAAAGGGAAGAGTAAAGTCGTTGAAGAGATCCCACGTGGGGCGGAAAAAGACTTACTCGTTAAAGATGCCGAGGAGTTTATGCGGTTGATTAAAAAGAGTGACTACAAGATTGTGGATCATCTCCATCAGACGCCCTCGAAGATTTCCATTCTGAACTTGTTGTTGTGTTCCGAAGCGCATCGCAACGCACTGCTGAAGGTGTTGAACGCCGCATACGTACCGCAGGAAATATCGGTAAATCAGCTAGAAGAAGTCGTAGCCCACGTGAATGCTGGAAATGGGTTAGGTTTCACTGACCTAGAGCTGACGCCGAAAGGGAGGAACCACAATAGCGCTCTGCACATCTCGATAGAGTGTAGAGGGACAATTATGTCTCACGTGTTGGTGGACACGGGTTCGTCACTTAATGTTCTTCCGAAGAAGGCGTTAATGAAGTTGGATACTCGTGGAGTGATTTGCACACCCAGTGATATGGTTGTGAAAGCGTTCGATGGAACTAAACGCCATGTTTTCGGGGAGGTGACCCTGCCAATCCAAGTCGGGCCGGAAACGTTTGACGCAATCTTTTACATTATGGACATCATGCCTGCCTACAGCTGCCTCTTGGGTCGACCGTGGATCCATGCTGCGGGTGCCGTGACCTCCACGTTGCACCAGAAACTCAAGTATGCCGTCGGAGGTAGCATCGTGACTGTGTGTGGCGAGGAAGACATAATGGTGAGCCATTTGTCGTCCTTTAAGTATGTTGAGATGGATGGAGAAATCCATGAAACTCTATGCCAAGCGTTTGAAGCTGTCAAAGTGAAGGACGTAGCTCCTGTAGTCACCGAAAAGCCAGAGATGACTCTCTCCTCATTTAAGGAAGCTCGGGCCGTTGTCCAAGCCGGATCTACCCCAGGCTGGGGGCGAATTTTGGAGATACCTAACAAGCAAGACAAGTTTGGGTTGGGATATTCTCCTGGAGCTGAAGCTTCTTCTTCTAGCAGTGCGTCGTGAGGTAAAGGGCCGATCCAGTTTACCAGTGGCAGAGTGATTTTTGAAAGCATCAATGCAGTGTCTAAAGACAGCGGAGATAGCGACTGTGACCTCGACTCTTGGATCCAGCCAAGCAAGCCAGGCGATGGCCTTACCAACTGGTTCGTCAAGGATATCATCCAGATGACAAGTGAAGAGTAATGATTTACTTTTTCCAATCATTGTACAACCCTATGTCTTACCCGGGGCATAGTGGTTTTATTGTCAGGGCCTTGTTGGATTATGTACATGCATTTTGTTAATAAATCAAAGGCGTTTTCCTTCGTATTCAAATATTGTGATCTCTGTTATTCCTGTTTTATATTTGTTTTGAAAAACAATAAAATGGCAATGGGGTTTGTGCTAACCTGCATATCCTTGTTTTAAACTTAACCCTTGTTATTACAGGATCCTCATAATAGATGACATCGACTCTGGACCTTCTACGGCTCACTTCGACTTCGATTGCCCGATCTATCAAGCCGAAGAAGAGATTGATGAGGACGAAGACCTTCCTGAAGAGTTGGCCCGCTTGTTGAAACAAGAGGAGAAAATTATTCTGCCTCATGAAGAGGAGATCGAGATTGTGAATCTGGGTTCTGAAGAACTCGTCAGAAACGTCAGGATAGGGGCTGCACTGCAGAGAGATGTCAAGCAGAGATTAGTCGAGATGCTAAGAGAGTATAGTGACGTCTTTGCTTGGTCATACGAAGATATGCCCGGACTTGATACTGACATCGTGGTCCACCACTTGCCGCTGCGAGAAGATTGTCCTCCCGTTAAGCACAAGCTTAGAAGGACGCGACCAGATATGGCCGTTAAGATCAAAGAAGAAGTGCAGAAACAGCTTGATGCTGGCTTCTTAGCGGTCAGCACTTACCCTCCGTGGGTCGCCAACATAGTGCCGGTACCGAAGAAGGACGGTAAGGTACGAATGTGCGTCGATTACCGGGATTTGAATAGGGCGAGCCCTAAAGATGATTTCCCGCTGCCTCATATTGATGTGTTGGTCGACAATACAGCCCAGTTCTCCGTGTTTTCGTTCATGGATGGCTTCTCCGGCTACAACCAAATCAAGATGGCGCCGGAGGACATGGAGAAAACTATGTTTATCACTCCTTGGGGAACATCTTGCTACAAGGTAATGCCTTTCGGTCTGAAGAACGCAGGGGCCACTTACCAACGAGCAATGGTTACTTTGTTTCATGACATGATTCATCATGAGATTGAAGTCTATGTTGATGACATGATTGCGAAGTCCCAAATGGAGGAGGGACATCTGGTCAATTTGCTGAAGCTTTTTGAGAGGCTTAGGAAGATCAGGTTGAGGCCGAATCCTAACAAATGTACTTTCGGAGTACGGTCCGGAAAGTTACTGGGGTTTATCGTGAGCGAAAGAGGCATCGAGGTTGATCCCGCGAAGATTAAAGCGATACAAGAAATGCCAGTGCCAAAAACAGAAAAATAAGTTTGTGGTTTCTTGGGCAGAATAAACCACATTGCAAGGTTTATTTCTCAGCTCACGGCCACGTGTGAATCGATGTTCAAGATACTAAAGAAAGATCGGGCGATCATCTGGAACGAGGACTGCCAGAAGGCATTCGATAAGATAAAGCAGTATCTTCAAGAACCTCCAATCTTGATACCCCCAGTGGCTGGACGGCCATTAATCATGTACTTGACAGTTCTTGAGAATAGTATGGGGTGTGTTCTCGGTCAGCACGACGAGACGGGCAGAAAGAAGCATGCCATTTACTACTTGAGTAAAAAGTTCACAGATTGTGAATCTCGTTACTCGATGCTGGAGAAGACGTGTTGTGCACTAGCCTGGGCTGCCAAACGTTTACTACAGTACATGCTCAATCACACCACCATGCTAATTTCGAAGATGGATCCGATCAAGTACGTCTTCGAGAAGCAAGCGCTTTCGGGCAGGATTGCCAGATGGCAAATGGTGTTGACGGAATATGACATTCAGTACGTTTCCCAGAAGGCCATCAAGGGCAGCGTACTATCTGACTACCTGGCCGAACAGCCAATCGAGGATTACCAGCCGATGAAATTTGAATTCCCTGATGAGGATATCATGTTTCTCAAAGCGAAGGATTGCGATGAACCGTTGCGCGACGAGGGTCCAGACAGGAGATCCCAGTGGAAATTGATATTTGACGGGGCGGTTAATTCTTACGGAAGTGGCATTGGGGCGATCATCACGACTCCCCACGGATCCCACATCCCATTCACTGCGAGACTGACGTTTCCAGTCACCAATAATGAAGCGGAGTACGAAGCATGCATCATGGGTCTAGAAGAAGCAATTGATTTGAGAATCAAGAACCTAGATGTATATGGTGACTCGCGCTTGTGATCAACCAGATTAAAGGGGAGTGGGAGACTCGTCAATCGAATTTGGTGCCCTACATGAACCATGCCAGAAGGCTACTGCCGTTCTTTGATCGAGTGGAACTCCATCATGTGCCCAGGGCCGAGAACCAGATGGCTGACCACGTTGGCTTCGATGTATAAAGTCAATTTTTGGAATGAGGCTCCAAGAATTGTCCTTTCTCGTCTTGATAGACCTGCATTCGTCTTTGCGATCGAGGAAGCCGCCGACGGCAAGCCATGGTTCCATGACATCCAGAATTTCCTTATGACTAAGGAATATCCTGCGGGAGCGTCAACCCCGGATAAGAAGACTCTGAGGAGGCTGTCTGGAAATTTTTATCTCAATCCTAATGGAGTTCTGTATAAAAGGAACCACGATCTCGTGCTACTCAGATGTGTAGATGAGAAAGAGGCGAGTATGCTCATGGAAGAAGTCCATGAAGGCACATTTGGTACGCACGCCGGCGGGCATGCTATGACGAGAAAGATCCTGAGAGCAGGATACTACTAGTTGACGATGGAATCGGATTGCTTTAAATTCGCGAAGAGGTGTCATAAATGCTAGATTTATGCTGATAAAGTTCATGTGCCGCCGTGCCCGTTAAATGTCATGTCCTCCCCGTGGCCGTTCTCCATGTGAGGCATCGACATGATAGGCAAGATCGAGCCCACTGCGTCTAACGGTCATCGCTTCATTCTAGTAGCTATCGACTACTTCACCAAGTGGGTGGAGGCAGCCTCATATGCTAATGTGACCAAGCAGGTGGTGGCTAAATTCATAAAGAGGGACATCATCTGTCGATACGGAATTCCCGAGCGGATCATTACTGATAATGGTTCGAATCTGAATAACAAGATGATGAAGGAGTTGTGCCAGAGTTTCAAGATTGAACACCACAACTCATCTCCTTACTGGCCGAAGATGAATGGCACCGTTGAAGTGGCCAATAAGAACATCAAGAAGATTGTTCAGAAGATGGTTGTGACCTACAAATATTGGCACGAGATGTTGCCATTCGCATTGCACGGTTATCGTACCACGGTGCATACGTCAACCGGGGCAACTCCTTTCTCCTTAGTGTACGGTATAGAGGTTGTCCTACCGTTAGAAGTGGAGATCCCTTCTTTGTGAGTTTTGGTTGATGTGAAACTCGACGAGGCAGAATGGATTAAGAACCGACTAAATCAACTCAGCCTGATGGACGAGAAGAGGTTAGCATCGATTGCGTATGGTCGTTTATACCAAAGCCGAATGAAGAAAGCTTATGATAAGAAGGTGCGTCCTAGAAGCTTTCAGACGGGTGATCTCGTCCTGAAGAAGATTCTTCCTCCACACTCCGATCACCGGGGCAAGTGGACTCCTAATTACGAAGGTCCGTACGTCGTCAGCAAGGTCTTCTCAGGAGGAGCTTTGTTGTTATCCACGATGGATGGTGAAGATTTTGCATCCCCGGTGAACGCGGACGCAGTTAAAAAATACTTTGCTTAAAAATGACCCGCTGGACAGTAAAAAGAGAGTCTAGGCAAAAATGGGGCATCCTGGCGAACCATAAAAAAGGAAAAAGGTTCGGGAAAAAATTAGGGATATAAATTGAAAAAATGTACACCCGCAAAGTCGAAAACCCGGATGGGCGACTTTGGCAAAAAAGGGTATCCGGGTGAACTGAAAACCCGCAAAGGGCGGCTCACGCAAAAGTTAGGGATTTGAAAAAGCAAATGACTGCGTTCCGCGTGTGGACTTTCATTGCTTAATGGTTTAGAAGACCTGAGGGCCGTTTATCTGAATCAATCTCTTCTGAAGCTGAAGCCTCGGAGAAGTATCAAAGTCGAGTGGGTCATAAAGGGATCAACTCATGGTGTTCGTCTACACCTCGTTGCCGATATTTGTAAATACTGATGTATACTTATGTTTTATTTTTGCGCAGCTTCCTCATTCCAGGAGCTTGCATCTGTTGTAAAACATTTTCACCCATTCAGGGGTTCGTTATCAATAAAATGTATACTATTCAGCAATTATGTTTGTCTGTTTAGCATTTATCTGTGTTGTTTGCGAAAAAAGAACGCCGATGTTTTTGATAAAATGCGCATACATAAACTTACTGGCCTAGGCCACTGATTGTTGAAACAATGAATTACTTAAACATTGTCACAAGATGATAACCTTGATAGGTCCCTTTGAGAAGGGCATCTTGTCTGTTTGTTTGTGTTGTTGCAGGTGTAACATATTCCAGACAGTACGCCGTATGCGTCCCCAAGCAGGATGATTCCTCCTTCTCCAGCAAGTTTAGCAGCCTCTCCCCGCAGAGTCTGAACGTGAAACCGTAAGCATTGATATGTTTCCCCGAGCAGAGAAGATTCGCTCCCCAATCAGATGTATCATGAAGGATCGTCATCTCCCCCGCTGAGTCACGCTGAAGTGTGTAGCAATTGATAGTTCAAGATTGAAGTCTCCAGGAGAATTGAAAGTCCCCGCAGAGTCGTACTCTCCCCTGTAAGCAGGATGATTTCTTCCTCCCCAGCCGAGTTTGCAGATCCCCAAGAGAGCCGAGTCCTGGGAAGCAGTTGGGGCCATGATAGGTTTTCCCCAATAGAGTGTTGAATAGCTGATGCTGTGTTTCCCCACCGGAGCCGTTATCCACAGGGAAGTAGCCGTGAAGGCCGTGCAGTTTATTTCCGCGATTGACATCGCTTTCCTCAGCAGGTCCAGGTTCTCGTAGAGCCTCATTCCCCTGCAGCAGTCAACTGAAGTTTTCTTCCCCATGCGGAGTCCGATTGAGATTGGCGCGACCTTTTTCTCCTCAGCAGGATGATTCCTTCCCCTATCAGAGTGGTTCTTTCTCCTTGACAGGAGGATTCTCCCTTCAGCATTTATTTTGCTGACAGGATCGCATCATTTTGCATGACTGCATAGCATTTATCATAAACGCGTAGCATTTCCACCGTGTGGAGCATTGCGCCATTGCCGAAGCATATTCATAATAAGCATGATCTAGGTTGTTACCGTTCTTGTTTTGCAGGTGTTCCTCCGTAGAGGCATTGCTCAAGATGATTCTTGAATTCTCCCCAACAGAGTCGCTTGCTCGAGATGATTCTTGAATTCTCCCCAACGAAGTCATTTGCTTAAGATGATTCTTAAAATCCCTAGCGAAGTCGAAAGAGTCGGTTGCTCAAGTTGATGCTTAGAGTCCCCGGCAGAGTGTTTGCTCAGGATGATTCCTGAAAGCTCCAACAGAGTTATCGGTTCAGGACGATTCTTGAAGTCCCCACGGAATTATTTGTTCAAGATGATTCTTGATTTCCTCAGCAGAGATGATTCATCCAGAATGATTCCTGGATCCCCGAAGCAGAGTTACTTGATAGTTCTCCAGAATCCCCAACGGAGATGTGTCATCCCCAGCAGGTTTATGAACAGCGAAGTTGAAACTTCCCTCGAAGACTTGATGATTGAAGTCCGACCGTATTGGCGAAGCAGTTCTCCCAGCTGATGCAGAGTGCCTGATGGTAGAAGTTGGATGTCCCCAACTGGTTTATGATTGACCGAGAATTCTATTCCCTCGAAGACTTACTGATGAAGTTCGGCTGACGCCCAAAAATTTCTGTGAATACCCAATAGCATGATTAACTTGATTGTTGACCTGATGAGTCCCGAGGAACCTGGATGCCTGACGGCATGATCAACCATGTATCACCGGTTACCGTGTGACCAATTCTCCAGCTAGTTGTCGTGCAGCTAGTATTTCAGTTTTCGAAGATTTGTTCCCATCAGAGTACCGTGTACTTGTGCAGTTGGCAAATTTCAGGGTTTGTTGGTATTCAACCGTCTCGCACTTGATTGGTTGAGAGCCGTTCACTTCTCACCCAGTCAGGTTCAAGCCGTTTAAATAGGGGCAGCTGTTGCACCCCAAAATTTGACCAACAACTTCTTTACCTAGCTTATGTTTCATTTCATTCACATTAGCATTATCATTTGAATTTCATTGACATGTGTGCAGGAGATCAAGAGGTATGATTACCCATCAAAGGCTACACAAGAGTTTGAAGCTAGCTAAGAAGGCTATTCAAGTGTTCAAGGGTTGATATCTTTGTCAGAGGAGTTAGAAGATCCTCAGAGAAGATGGTTGAAACCAAGGATGTGTGCCTCCCAACTTGAGAGTTGTGGGAGCTCCTCAGATGATTCTGAAGCCAACAATGTAGACTTGAAGTCTTGAGAGATCTTATGAGATGTCTTGAAAGCCATCATGAGGCCTAGATAGGTCATTGTGCAAGTTTAAGAAGACTCAGCCATGAGTGGTGTAATTAGGGTTTGACTGAGTCAACCCTAGGTCAACTGATGATTTGAGGTAGGTTGAGACCTAATTCAAGCGCCATGTGATCATGGATTGGTGCATTGAGATGCTATAAGGATGATTCCAAGGTCAACTCATCATGATTGAAGAGTTTGAGAAGTTTCAAGCTAGGGTTTCTAAGGCTTGATAGTGTAAAATCCCCTAGTTTGATCCCTATCTTCAAGGCTGTTTAGCTCAAGATGTGATTGTCATGTCATCTTACCCCCAACATGAATGTTGTAGAGCTTGTTCTTAGCTTTAATTTGAGTACTAGAAGTCCTTGATAGGATTTGTAGAGCTCAAGTTATGACTTTGACAAGTTACAGGTCATCTGAGGTATGTGAATCTGGGGCCTTGAAAGTCACCCAACTTGCATCCAACTTTTGCCCTAAAAGGATGGTTCCTATGAACGTTTGGTTAACATGAATGTTGTTCCTCATCTTCTTAGCTTTCTAGATAGTACTAGAAGTCCTTGATAGGATTTGTAGAACTCAAGTTATGGCTTTGACAAGTCAAGGGCATTTTGGTCATTTGGAGATTACAGGTCATTTCAAGCATAAGGCCATAACTCCTATTTCCAAGCTTCAAATGGAAATATCTTCAACATAAAACTTGCTTAAAATTATGTTTTAAGGCTAGTAATGAGGTCATGAGATGTTGAAAAGGCTTGTAGCTCAAAGTGGTAAAAATGACCTAAAATGAAGGCATAAGTTAAATAAGTCAAAGTTGGAAATTGACATTTTCAACCTACACATCCAAACCATGGCATGTAATATATCATTTTGACTCTAGAAAACATTTTAAATATAATGGTTTAGCCACATTTTTGATTTGAGGTCTAAATCATGGACTTGCTTTGGAAAATGGTTACTTGCATATTAAGCAACATTTGCAAAACTTAAAATTGAGGCATGGGCAAGGAACTTGGCAAGCTAAACCCTTCCAAATTGTCACTAGGGGAGAAATTGAGCATGTCATGGCAAGTGATTCAAAATCTCATGACATGAGATATGTAAAATCTCATTGGAAGGATCTAGAGGGTTCTAGATCATCCAAACTTCACCTATATATTGAGTAGAATGCATCCATGGCAAGGGTTGGTGATCATCGAAGGTTTGAGCATAGTTTGGAATTGAATTTTCATAGATTGCAATTGAAATCGGTTTCATCAATTTCCTCCATTTCCTTCCATTTTCTTGATTGGTTCTTCTTCCCTGAGTATCAAGGATCAATTCCAGATCATTTCCAAGAAGGATTGGTGGCTAGATCGTGTGGGAGCAGTTGATTTTCAGCACCTGCAACCCTTCATCGTGTTTCAAGATTGAAGCACTTTCCATTGAATCTTTTGCATACAGAAGGAAGGAGGAGGTTCAGTGATCGTGTCCAGAAGATTTGAGAGCTTGTAGTGAAGGATTCGTGCATCTGTTATTCAAGATTTTCCAGGTTTGTAACCTTCTTCCCCTAGCTTAATTTAGGCAGAATTAGGTTGAATTAGGGTGTTAGATTAGTTATAGAATGGCCTAGGATGGTTTTCAGATGATTAATTGTTGAATTAGAGACAAAATAGGAAGATCACCATTTTCGGTTGAGATTGGGAGATGTTGATTCTTGGGGTTTCAGAAGAAACTAATGGCAAGATTGAGTTCGTGGCAAGATTTGGAGTGTGTTTCGTGTTTTGACCATTTGCATTGGAGGCTCCTAGAGTGAACTAGGGTTGGGGAATACGACCGGAGCTCCATCGGCGGTGGCCGGAGCTGGGCGCGAAGCTCAGAGCTTTGAAAAGGTTGAAGATGAAGTTTAGACCATTGGATGAGGTTTTGACCATTGACTGGGAGAAGATCCAACGGACGTGTTTTATTTTTGAGTTGTGAAGGATTTCGAATGAAACGATGTGTTTCATTTAGTTGGCGCTTTGGGCTTAGTAACCTGAATGTTATCCACACCCCCCCAGCAAGCCCAACCCACGTTTTGAACTGAAATTGTTTACTTCCTGCACCGTGTGTTTGGTTATTTCCATTTGATTTTCATTATTTTTTCATTTAATTCATGATTCTTGAAAAATCCATAACTAATTGAATATTAATCCAATTCAATCCATTCTTTTTGCATACTAATCATGATTGAGTCTACTATTTTTTAGAGAAAAAATATTTTCATTTCATTTAATTTCTGATTTAATTGGAATTTTGTATTTTAATTGATATTAAAATGTTTATGTTTGATGCATGTTTTTGTGGAATTTTGTTTGATCTCATAGTGATGATTCTTGGCCTAATTTTTTTGTGTGTGGTTAGGTTAGATGTGTATGATCCCATAGTAATTTTCTAACATTTTTTTGATGAAAATAGGTGTGCTTTCTAGATTGATGTTTAGATGCTTCCTTTTTAGGGTTTTAGGTTGATACCTTAGAATGTAGATTTTAGTTCTAGGTCCAAATTGATGATTTGATCTTTGAAACTAATGTGATAGAGTCATGATTGACCTAGGTTCCCATAGTAATTTTTGTAGGATTTTACAATTGATTTTAGTATTGTAGTTAGGACTAACTTTAGTGCTAGGTTTTAGGTGATCCTAATTGACTAATTCAACTAGTTTAACTCATTTAGTTCCCTTAGATTAGGGTTTGTGCTTGGTTTGCCTTTGATTGAGATTGAAGACAAGTTGAAGACAAGAGGAAGATGCTTGAGGTGGCTTGAAGTTACTTGGAGCTTTGGATTTGCCTGTGCCTGAAGGTGTCTGATGAAGATTAGGAGATAGGACATAGGGAGAGCCTTATAGTTAGAATGATTTCTTCCACAAACATGGAAAGCATCTTGTGCTTCCATTCCTCCCAATGACTAAAGGTCCTTCTCAGATATTCACATCCCTCCTTTGGAGGGATGAGTGGCTCTACCTGGGAAGTAGAACTTTGAGGGAACCAGTCTCTCATAATGATGAACCCTTACAGGCTTCCTTTGGTTGTCAGTAAGTTGTTTATCATTTCCACTCATCATGTTCAATCAATTATCTTCTGGTTTGAGTATCTTGGAGATGTTGAGCTTGAGTTTGAAGATGAAGACTTCATTGAAGAGTGTGGAAGAGGATGATCCCTTGAGCATTGCCATTGTAGTTGAGGCCTGAAGGGCTTGGAGAACAAGTTGATACTTGAAGACCCAAAGGAGATTGAATGAAGAGCTGAGGCTTGAGAAAGAGTTGAAGGATGAGGTTGACACTTCTGAATGATTAAAGAGTATTCTGAGAAGCTGAAGCTTGTAAGAGAAGAAAACCAAGTTGAGACTGGTGAAGCAAAGAGAGATGAAGCTTGAAGACTGAGTTGATACTTGAAGATCCCAAAGGAGGTTGAATGAAGAGCTGAGGCTTGAAGAAGAATTGAAGGATGAAGTTGACACTTCTAAGTGATTAAAGACTACTCTGAGCAGCTGAAGCTTGTAGATGGAGAAGACCAAGTTGATACTGGTGAAGCAAAGAGAGCTGAAGCTTGAAGAATGAGTTGATACTTATGAAGATGATTCAATTGAGATTGAGTGTAAAGCTGAAGCTGAGGAATTGAAGGTAAGTTGATACTTACATTGATACATTGAGAATTTGAAGGAATCAAGTTGATACTTGTAGTTAAGAGTGAAGCCTGAAGGTAGAACTGACTGAAGAGCTGAAGCTTGGAGAAGGAGTTTAAGTTGAAACTTATGTTGAAGGTTTGAAACCTGGAAAAGCAAATTGATATCTGTCATTGGAGATGATAGCCTTGAAGGGTGCTTAAAGTCTGAAGACTGAGTTGCTGTTAGAAGAGCTGAAGCTTGGAATTAAGAGAGGGGTTGATCTGCTTCCTCTCTTGTCTGTTTTCTTTTCTGTATTGATGTGCCTTGTTTGACTTGCTTGATGCATTAGAATAAGTCCATGATTAGACTGACTTTAATCTAGGAGCATGATTGCACTAGAGGTTGGGTTGCTCCCTCTGCTTGTATTGTTACTGTATGGCTTTGGTTGCGGGTATTCGGTAGAGCCCTGCTCCCTTGCCCATGTGGTTTATTTTGCTTGACAGCCTTTTATTTTCTTCTGTATGATTATAGTCTCTTATATTCTGCTTGATAGCATGTTGTTATTTCCTCAGTATGATTACTGTTATTCATTCTGGCTTGAGGTTGAGATGAGCTTGTGGAGGCTGTTGCCCCACACACATTTCCTCCCTCACTTGCATTGCATGCATTTTATAGTCGTTTACTGTTTACTGTTTACTGTTTAAGCTGATGCTTTATCTGTTGTTGTTCATCATTGATATGATCCCCTATGACTCTCACTTCTTTTGATAAGGAAGTGATGATAGAACTTTAGGTTGAAACCTATGCATGATAACTTCTAGGAGTTCCCTGTTTCAAACCTCAACTATAGGATGAATCCTTGGCATGACAACATTAGGACTTGATAGTCTCCCCTCAGTTGAGCCTGTTCTCTTCTCATCTTAAAACAGCTTAAGATACAGTAATCATGAATGATTTCTGTCGCACGTTACGAGCCTTAAGCTATCTGAGAAAGGATTGTTCGAGAGATTCTTTTCAACAGTCTGGATGTTTAGTATGGCACCCTTTGGGTGACATGCAACGCATTCACTCTCAGGTCATAGTCTTTAGTGCGAGTGAAATTGCAAACACAATAAAAAACACTTCTTTCGTAAAAGACAGAAAACAAACTTCAAACCATTTTGCCCCGTGGGCCCATAATGCAAAGGAAAGCTTTTCTGAATAAAAGAGTGTCGTTAAACTTCAGCGCCAACGCAAACAGGCTTTGTCCCTAACTGCTGGAACTGTTGTTTAACCCTACTCGATAAAACAGATGAATCTGAATTCCCGTAATCCATTTTCCTGAACTACGTAAGCTCTGATCTCTCATACCTGTTGAGAGTACGTAGGCACAATACTGACGTATTGGCGAGCCACCTTCCCCATAACCCGTCGTAGGTCGAACTACGTCGACTCTGATTTCTCATTCTCTGATGGGAATACGTAGGCATAAAGTGCGACGCTTTGCCGAGTTATTTCTTTGCTTTTCAGACCAGCCTTGATAGGTAGATAGATAAACCAACTCGTCAGATAAACACAACAAGCGTGGATCCCGTCGAGTACGACGGACGTGAGGGGTGCTAATACCTTCCCCTTGCGTAACCGACTCCCGAACCCAGACAACGGTTGCGATGACCTTGTCTTATACCTTTTCGTTAGGTTTTTCCGATCGTTTCCTTTCCCGTTCTAAGGGATAAATAACGAAAGGTGGCGACTCTTCTGTTTTGCCGACACCTTATTTTCGCGGAAGCGACAGTTGCAAGCGCTTCGTTCAGTTTACAATCACTGTCACGTCGGAGTGAGGATTCAACTGCAATCTTCTCATCCTTCACCTGGAGTTGAGCTTTCAGCTTGGCAATCTGTTGTTTGAGCCCATCCTCTCGCTCTTTGTTATTAGTGAGGGTAGAATTCCACTGGTCATTAAACCTGAAAATCTCTAGATAAGCTCTATCCAACTCCTTCTTCTTAGAAGTAAGAACATCATTGACAACCTTTAAATCTAAACCCAAACATTCACAAGCGGGAATCTCTTTGGTAAGACCTGTACCTAGCCTATTTACCAACTCAGATTGCCTCTTGCAGGAATAAGTAGCTACAACCTTTTCGCTTCGGAGCTGAACAATCTCTTTCTCCAACTCTTCATTTTCCTTGCGCAACTCCTCTTTATCGAACCACAACTGATTATGGCTCTGGATATCAACAGTAGTAGGTTCCTCAATCATCAGAGGATATAAAGGCTCACGAGGTTGAAAAGGTATCAACACTCTCTCAGCTTTCTCCTGAATCCAAGTCACATAAGGATCATAAGCTCTACTATTACTCTTCCCTAAAGAAGATTTCCCTTTGCAATGAATTTTGTACCAGGCCTTCTCAACTCTAGTCAAGGTCTCGTTCTCCAGCAAGCCAGTGAAATACAGAGATTCCTGTATTTCCTCTTCTCTCGGAGGTTCTCTCAACGCATACCCAAACTACCTCACTGCAAGGGATGGGTTGTAGTTAATGCATCATTTCCTTCCGACCAAAGGGACGTTAGGAAAACCCCCACAATTGTAGATAATCTCCGTACCCAACTGATCTCTATCAAACCAAATCTTATTCTCAGAAGTCAAGCCCATCAATCTCTCTGACCACTCTGAGGTACCAACAGTATCAATAAAAGGACCGAATTTGGGGAGGTGACTCACAAACCACCTGTACAGCAAAGGTATGCAACAAGACCTATTCTTCCCTCTCTGATTCTTATTCTTGTAATGCACATAATGATATACATCGCCCAGAAGCGTAGGTACAGGATTCCCTGATGCAAAAATGTGGAAAGCATCCAAATTCACAAAATCTGGAATATTAGGAAACAACATGATACCATAAATGCACAATGCTAGGATAACATTAAACACCACCCAACAACTCTCCTTTGCAAAGTATTGAGCTCTAGCAACCTGAAAACATAGTGGAAATCTAGGCATTCCATTTCTCTTGACCAACTTCCCTTTTAGCTCAGAAGCATCCAAATGAAGGGCACCAGCAAGCTTAGTCAAATCAGGCTCCACATCAGTATGGTAGAAAGGCCTCTGGTCCAAGATAGGAACTCTGAGTAGCACAGAGAACTCCTCTAAAGTAGGCAATAACATATAACCTGGAAAAGTGAAACACCGTAACTGGGAATCATAAAACTGTAACAGAGTATGGAGACCACCCAACTCATATACTGAGGGCTTGCAGACCAAACTCAAAAGCTTCCCATATGATATTTTGAAATCCTCCATCACCTTCCTGTCAACCACAGAAATCAAACTGAGTAGAGATCTAATGTCTGGAGTAGGGAACTTATACACCACAGTCTTCTTCAGGCTAGGCTCCATGTCAGGAAAGGAATAAGATCACTAGAATCGAAGGGAAAATATACATCTGCAACATAAACACATGTCCATGCTAATATGCAAATGAAAAATGAAAATGCAACAGGGGATTAAGGTTGCTGTCTTGTTGACTAAGAAGAACCAGCGCTTCGCTTTGGCAAGAACATAACACTGTCATAAAGATCCTCTGTATCAAAGTCACAGGTTCACACTAACGAGAAAACCAGGTAGGTTGAAGGCCAAGGTTTCCTGCATAACCCAATCCCTCTCACAGGTATGGACCTAATCTCTGATAAGGTTTGGCATCCTATGCGGTCATCAGCGTCACAGACTTTCGAGAAACGATGATACGTTCACCATTTTTGGTTTGACATCATAGTTTAACAAAGTTGCCTCACTTAGCTGACTCCCAAATGATCGGTCTAGAGTCGACAATCCTCAGACCCAACAACCTCTCAACTGTCCGAAACGGACTGGAAAGGTAGTCATCAAAGAGAATCTCGTCTGAGCGCAGATTACGTGGGAACTAGTGCATGCCAAACATATAGGTTCACCACTACTTTCCGCTTCTAATGCTATGGTTGTACTCAAGCCTGGGTTTTGGCTTATCTCGCAGTGGAACATTCCCCCCCAAGAGCACAACAATAATGATGATATACAATGCTAGAAAGTATAATGCAAATGCAGATAAAGTACAACACATATATACACACCCAGAGATAAACACACAAGCGATAGGATTGACTCGCATAGAGGATTGGGAAAATTCCCCAGCAGAGTCGCTAGCTGTCGCATCGCTGTGAAGAGAGGGCCGGCAAGGACAGAAGAGTCGCCATCGTTCGTTATTTATCCCAAAAGAGGGAAAGGAAACAATAAGAGAAAACCTACGGAAAAGTGAAAAGACAAGTCATCGCAACCAAATCTTGGGTTCGGGAGTCGGTTACGCAATTGGAAGGTATGAGCACCCCTTACGTCTGTCGTACTCGATAGGATTCACGCTTGTTATCTATCTAAAGGATGTTAATCTATCTAAGCTATAGGCCACAAGGACAAAATAAAAGAAAAGAGACTCGATAGAGCATCGCCGCTCTATGCCTACGTACTCCCTCGTGCAATGGGAAATTCAGAGTCAACGTAGTTCGGAAAACTATGGGGGAGGTGGGGAAGGTTGCTCGCCAAGACATCGCCGTCTTGTGCCTACGTATCCTCGTCTGGTACGAGAAATCAGAGCAAAAGTAGTTCTGGCTAACAAGACCACAGGTTAGTTCAAATGTTTTACCTGAGCAGGGTTAAAACTTAGTTCTAGCAGTTAGGTGTATGTTGCTCGACCATTGGAGTCTTAGGCGTTACCTGTTTGCGGTAGAACCAAGAGTTAACAAAACTATCTTTATGAAAATGGTTTTCCACTTAATCCCGAAGGACAAAAAAGTTTGATATTTGTTTTTGAGTCTTTTAAGAAGAAGAAATGAATTGAATTGTGTTTGTAATTCATGTTGCACTAAAGACTATGACTTAGGAGCGAATGTGTCGCATATCGTCCAAAGGACATACGCTAAACACTCTCGAAAATTGAGAGGAGGCCCCCCAATCATCATTTCCCAAATGCTTAAGGCTCGTAGCGTACAACACACATTATCCTTTATTAAGTGTCTTGAAGATGTTTTGAGATGAGAAGAGAAGACACACTCTAAAAGGGAGACTAAACTCAACCTAATGTTGTCATGCAATGTGCACCTATGATTGAGATGAAAAGGGGAGACTACCCTAATGTTGTCATGCTTGGATTCAAACCTAATGTCTATCATAATCCATCTTGAACAAGAAAGATTAGAGGTCTTAAAGCATCATAGCCAAAGAAGACAAAAGAAGAAGAAAGCATAGATGAAAGAAAAAGAGAAAGAAAATAAGGATGCACACATGCAATGCAACACCAAGAAGAAAAGGGAGGAAAAAAGTGTGGGGTAATAACCACCATAAGCACATCTCAGTCTCTTCAAGCAAACCAAGTAATGCAAAACAAAATGAGAGAGCAAACCAAAGAACTTAAACAAGTTCAAACCAAAAGAAAATTCTCAAAGTGGCCTCTCATCCAAGTCAAACTCAAAGTGCAAACAAGAGGCACCAAATAAAATTGAATGAGTCCCCAAGGTCCTAGGACAGAAGTGAGAACTAGAGAAGATGGTAGGCAAACCAAAGAAGGAAGCAAGCCAAAGCAAGTTGCAAGATAAGGCATGGTAAAGAACCTAAGTTCTATACACTTTCAACATTCAACACCAAATGGAAAGCCTTAAACAAAAGCAACTTACAACAAGAACCAACCAACTTTATGACCTAAAAATTTGCAACCAGCAACTTCAACATGTTATAAATGTGAATCAAGAGTAGTTGGAAGCATATGGGATCCATAAAGGTTATCTCCCACCCAAACTAGGTCAACTAGTATCTGTGAACCATCCTTAGGGGTAGCTTGACTTACAAGGTACACCAAAAATAGGAAAATGATTCAAATAAATCCAAATAAAATTCCCAAAGCTCTAAAAGATTTTGGCAACCAGAGGCCAAAACAACACAACCAAAGTCCACTCAAAGCATCACCAAAGAAATTGATTCACTAAGGGTGCTCCACTTTGAAGGAGGGTTGTCGAGCGTCAAACAAAAACACATGAAAGTCAACCAAAAAGAAGTCAAACATTGACCAAAACCATCCTCAGAGGCACCACAACTCATCATCAAAATAAGGAAGAAACATCATTCATTGGTGATTAAAATTGGCTCAAGAACAATCAAGAACAAGAGAAAACAAATGAAAACTCAACTCAAAAATACCTCCAATCATTAAATTCAAATTTAATTGAAAAATAAATGGAAAATGAAATTAAAAAATATCATAAATTAAATAACACATTAAAGTGTAAGAAAATATTTTTTGTTGAATTTTATAATGATTGGAGCTATTTTTAATCAATTAAAATCAAAACAAAAAAGAAATAAAATAAAGTAAAACAAATAAAGTGAAACTGGTGCAAATAGCAATCAAATGCGTTAAAAACAATGGGATGATCCAAAAGTGGGGTGTGGATAGCATGGAAGCCCAATCTATTCAGCCAAAACAAAACGCTGCGTATCATTAATTGACGTGGAAGTCAATCTCCACGCGTGTATGGTAAAAACGATCTGGAGCGTTCATCAAGCCTGGTCAAGAGGTCAACCAAGGACACCTGATTTTAAACTGAGTTTGAACCAGACGCCGGAGCCCTAGCTCTGGTCGTCTTCTCCGGCGAGGCGGCCGGAGATCAAATTTGAAAATCTCACTAAAACGTGACAAATTTTATACCAAACTGAAGCTTTACTCATGTACACTCCAAATCCATGGTTCAATTGTTTTAAACATGCTTAGATCAAGAGATTTAAACGGTTTAAGTTTGGAGTGTACATTTGAAAACTTCATCAAACAACACAATCAAGCATTCAAACTTTGCCTACACGAGGTAGGGCTTCGGATGCAACCAACAATGACCTAAATCAATGCCTAACATGAGAGAAAAATGGATTGGAAGATTACCTAACACGAGGTAGGGCTTCAATTGAATGTTAGCTTGCTCCAAACTGTGCAGATCAACTCCAATTCACTTGAGGAAGATGATACTTGCTTCAATTTGCTTTGAATTACTCTAAATCTACATTCACGATTTTGAATTTTCTCTCAAATTTCCAAAACTGACTTTGCTCTTCCCTCCATGAAATTGCCCTTCTGAGCTCACCAAATGAATTTGGAGCTTATATATTATGGATTAGGAGTGAAATGGAAGGCCCATGAAGCCTTGTTGTGGTGTAATTTGAAAATGCCCAAATTGGAAATACCTCCTCATGCACACGTGAAATCTGTTCCATACACTCATGAAATTGGCTTGAATTTGCAGCTGACAACTTGGATTTCACATTAGGATTAATTTGGGCTTTGTTGGTGATCCATTTAACAAGTTTGGATAAAAATATTCTTTGTGAAGTAATCTTGAATTCCACGTGCTTTTCCTCTCATGAACCAAAGTGAGTTTATGCATTTTGTACATGAGCA
Organism: Lathyrus sativus; assembly: GCA_963859935.3. Classification (NCBI taxonomy): domain Eukaryota; kingdom Viridiplantae; phylum Streptophyta; class Magnoliopsida; order Fabales; family Fabaceae; genus Lathyrus; species Lathyrus sativus. The sequence continues at coordinate 326,689,777 of OZ012739.1, forward strand.
TAATGTGAAGAGATTTGAATAAAAATAGGACATGAAAAAGACCTATAATGTATTCAATTGGATTCACCTTTAAAAGTCCAAGTTTCCCTTGAATTTCCCCACCAATGTCCATAACCATGCATGATTTACACTAATCTTGAGTTTCACGATGTAATTGAAGTCATTTGGAAAACCTTTCATGTTGGTTGAAGTTCCATTTGAGATACTTAAGTGCATGAGAATGAACCATAATCAAAATGACCTATAATCAAAGTTTCCCAAAATAACCTTGCCTTGCAAGCTTCATAACTTAAGTTCCACAAATGATATGAAGGACTTCTAGGACTTTTTGGAAATCTAAGATCATGAGGAATAACTTTCATGTTCATCAAAAATTGAGAAGAAACATGATTATAGGTCAAAAGTTCCTTGGAAGTGAGTTGACTTTTGTTGACTAAAAAATATGTTCATCTGAGACCCATAACTTGATGGCATCATAACTTGATTTCCACAAACCCAATGGATGAGTTCTAGTACTAAAAAGAAAGCTAAGAACATGCCTTACAAGTCCCACGTTTATAAGAAAATGATATTGAACTTGTATCTTGAGGTAAATGGTCCTTGAAGTTAGCTTCTAAAGAAGGGGATTTTACACTAACATCCTCTGAAACCCTAATTTAGTAACTTCTCAAACTCTTGATTCTTCTTGATTTGAACCTGAAATTAAATACTAGATATCTCAACATGACTTCCCATGACTCCAATGACTTAGAATCAAGTCTCCAACTCCTTCAAGCCCACAGTTGACCTTGCATTAAGCAGATGAAACCTTAGGTGCACAAACTTTGACTGTAAACTCTTGCAAATGAAATGACCACTTAGATGAGCTCCCCAATGGCTTCAAAAGAATCCAAGAGCTTCTCCAAAATATCTTATCCATAACCATGGCCTTGAAAACCCATGATGATCTTTAGTTGACCTCCAAGATAGGAGACAAGCAACACACATCTATCCTCTTTCCCAAAGAGCTTTGACTACCTCCTGATGAGTATAAGCATTTGATAAGTTGGATAAGCACTCTTGCTTGAGTTTGATACTCTTGATAACCCTCTCTTGGATGGCACACCTCTCTTGATCCCCTAAAAAGGACAATGCTATGTATATGCAAATGCTAAAGAATGAAATGAAACATAAGCCAAGTAAAGAAAAAGGTTGGGCAAATCTTGGGGTACAGCAAGGCCCATTTGAGTCTTCAGTTGCTGAACTTTCTCCCTAAGCATTTTCTGATCCTGACACAAAGCTTGCATGTCCACCATGAATTGTCCCATATGGCTTTGGACTTCCCTTAACTCTGCTTGGATTTTCTCCATAGTCAACTTCTGCCTTCTCTTCAACTTGATGTCTGAAATTCTGAAGAAAAACCAGATCAGGATAACAAAACCCAGCGTCGAACACCTGCTATGCAAATGAAATGCAAATGTCATGTTCAACTATTTCCAAGGAATCTGTCTGCTTTTATTCATGTTTTACACAGACGAACCACAAGAAAAAGATTTAATGTTTAACAGCGAGTCTCAAAGTTAAGATCCTTGGAAATACAAGAACATGTATGTTAAAATGCAAACATGTTATGATGATACGGGTGCAAAGACATGGGATCAAGGCTCCCACAAAGCTCTAAATAATTGTTGTGCTGCTTGACTGAGATGAACCTGAATTTCGCTTCGGCGAGAAAATACCGAAACATCAAAAGACCAAAGTATAGAAACCTCATAACATCCGAGATCAAAGGTCTGCACTGATAAGAAATCCGGGTAGGTTGGAGGTCAGGGTTTCCTGCATAACCCTCCCACTCACAGGTATGGACCTATCTCTGGTAAGGTTCGGCATCCTATGTGGTCATTAGCATCACAGACTTTTGAGAAACGATGATACGTTCACCATTTTTAGTTTGGCATCATAGTCTAACAAAGCGGCCTCACTTAGCTGAGTCCTAAGTGAATGGTCCCCAGAGTCGACAATCCTCAGATCCAACATCCTCTCAAAGAGAATCTCGTCTGAGCGCGAATTTCGTGAGGACTAGTGCATGTTGCCATACAGGTCCATCACTACTTTCTACTTCTAATGCTAAGGTTATACTTGTAACACCCCACTTCCCAAATTAAATAAAATATAACCATTATAAATAAACATCAGAGTTTTCACAAAAACAGTGGGATATCACATCACCAATAGTTATCAAAAATACTTTATTCATTATTTTCAAAATAATACAGCGGAAATTATTATTCCAACATTCTCGGCCATCTGCCAGATTTACATAAAATCTTTATTATTATAATTCACCAAAATGTGATACATCACAGGATTTTCAACAAGTTTAACATGAACAAATAAAACACCCATATCCCGTGTTACGTATCAGAGCATCCTAAGACTCGACTTGCACACCGCTATCCAAGCTATCTATGTATCTGGATTATCTGTACATCCGAGGAAGCACATACCACAACAACAACAACAAAGGGGTGAGAAAACATGATCAAAATATATCGGTAATTTAATACATGCAATAAAGGTAGTAAAACACACCAATATTCACCCCATCAACACCAATCATCGAACCTACTGTTCAAATTACAATATAACATATTATAATGCAAATATGCAACTCAACACCAAGAATGCGGTACTGACTCATTGGTTCATTCAATCGAACCCTGGACAGATCACTTACGCTCCTACTGAGATATGATCTATCCCCGACAGATCACTTACGCTCCTACTGAGATATGATCTATCCCCACCATTCTCCACAAAGGAGTACGGATGAATCACATACACTCCTCCTGAGCAATGATTCATCCCACCAAACACCATGATATGTACGACACCAATGCACAACAACAATGTACGACAAACAAACTCAAGCACACTAAGTGCATACGATCCTCCTGATCACATCACCACACATTATATATATTACACCACCAATAAACACAAGCACACTAAGTGCACAACAATTAAACTCAAGTAAATAATCAATAAATCATTTCAATCGATCCATGGTTTAGTTACTATTTAATTAAACAATGACTCCCCAAAAATATTGGATATAAAAATATTTGGCAAATAACTATATTATTTATACCATGTTATAGATCTATTCAAGATCTTTCCAACGCTTCGAACGGGAACTAAATCCGACTTATGGATCAAAAGTTATGGCCAAAATCGTCAAAACAGAAAATTCACCAATATACAACTTTGAGTCGACGCAAACAGCGCAGAATGCAGAAAATTCTGTGTTTTCCACCGTTGGAGGCCGTCCGGACCTCCGATTTCAATTCCGTAAAAAGCCCCGGTTTCAGAATTCGAAATCCTACCATAATATGACAATTATAACGGCCAACAACATATTTTTAAAGATCATATCATCATATATCATATAACCATACTTTTCAACACCATGGAATTTAGGGGTTTCTATCCTAAATGTGATCCTACCCATCATACACTATCACATAATCCCCATGATCATACGAAAACCCACCTTTACTGCCCGGAACTATTATCTTACTCAAATTCAAGCCTATTTCTCCACTTCTATCTCTTGTCCTCTCGGAACCTATTTCATACTCATCGCTATTACTACGGAAATTATACTGGATTTCACCAATCTCATAACAGCAAATACACCACTCTATTCTAATCAATTGTTCCTTAAACTATATATCAAAACCTATATCATGGTCATTACCCAAGTCAAAGAGGTTACACAAAATCTCACCAATACTCATGGTCATTATCCAAACCACAGAGGTTATACAGGAACTCACCAACATCGTAACAATGTACGAATTTCATCACCAACAACAACAACAACAACTTGCATAATGTCATAAATTCGTGTTCATCACTAATATTACAGGAATTACACAGAATCCCACAATCATCATAAAATGTATGCACAAAACTCTTCAATCACAACAACATTCATAAGCACAGACATAATATCATATATCAATCATAATCATCAAATTCCTACGGGGTTAAGGAATCCCCTCTACCCAATTTCATGCATTATACCAATTCCAATCAGTTTCTCCCCCCTTACCTGGATAGTTGTTCTGATCGGTGACAAATTCCTCCAAGATTGGCCAATTCTGACATTTCCTCTTCTTCTCCGTTCTTCGCTCCTTTCTTCGCTCTTCTCTCAATTTCCTCTTCTAACATTCTATCTATCGTGACTTCTCAACTTACTTCCTTCCTATCCCTAATAACCCCTTCCACTTCTATTTTCTTTTAATTCTAATCCCAATAATAATAATAAAAATAATTATAATAATCATTATAATAATAATAACACACATAGCAATATTAATAATATTATTTCACCCATAATAATAATATTAATAATAATAGTAATAATACTCCACCAATAATATTATTAATAATAATAATAATAATCATAATAATATTCTCCCACTAATAGTTACAATAATAGTAATAATATTAATAATAATAATATTCTCCAATATTAATAATATTACTACAATTAATAATAATAATAATAATAATAATAATAATAATAATAATAATAATAATAATAATAATAATAATAATAATACCACCATATTACTACTATTTATTTTATTATTATATTCACACCAATTCACCACCAACAATCCTCCCATATCAGGGACACCCACCAATCATCATCAAACACACCCCCACCAAAGGGCACACCAACATATAATAATTAAAATAGTAATAAAATGACTAAATAATTAAAATGGGTGTTACAACTCTCCCCCACTTTAATTATTTTCGTCCTCGAAAATTACCTGATGGAAATAGTTTCGGATACGCTTCCCGCATCCTTCATTCCAATTCTCAGTTCACACTACTTTCTGCAGCACCCCCTTCAAGCCATTTTCACCAAAGCTATCTCCTCCCCTCGGAGTTGTTTCTCGTTCGTCAAACGAACTAGTAATGCCTATACAATCAAATTATTTTTCACCGGTACATCACCTACCTGATTCAATGTAATTCCTCAACGAAGACACATGAAACACGTCATGCCAATTCACAGCGACAACGGCAAAACGATCTAACATGTTACTCCTCCCATGCCTCCGCTGCGTTACTCTAATACAACCACAGAACCCGGTGCGAACTTTCGAGATTTCAAAGCCCGACGAGCACCAGTCACCGACGTGACTCTCAAAACACATATTTCCTTATATCCTCTTGATCTTCTCAGCCATCTCAAGCATAATTCTCGGTCTGAGCACAACACTCCCACTCGACTTATTCCAACACAGAAGAGTCCTACACTCCCTATCTCACCAAGCCATATATAGTGTCATTCCGACACTAGGATTGTAATCGTTATTATAGGTAACTTAATCAACGGTAATTACTCATCCCACGATCCACCTTGATCCAACACCCAAGCTCTCACCAATTCTCTACAGATTCAATAGTCCTCTCTGACTGACCATTATTTTGCGGATGGTAAGCCGAACTCAACTTCAACTTAGTACCTGAAGCTTCCTATAAGCCCCTCCAACATCTCAATATAAACCTCAAATTTCAATCTAACACAACATTCGACAGTATCTCATCCAACTTCACTACTTCCTCAATATGTATCTCATATATCCTTAACACAGAATAGTTCATCCACTCACAACAACCCAAATTAAAATTATGTCTTTCCAATTCTTTGGAAATCTCAACACCAAATCCGTGAAAATACTACCTGATTTCCACTCTAGAATATTCAATGGCTGCATCAGACTCAACAGTCTCTGATGTTCACTCTTCGAATTCCAACAATTCTAACCAGTATATTCAACCTCAACCACTCCTCTCCTCATCTATGGTCACCAAAACAATCTACTCAAATTCGGTTACTTCTTTATAGCACCGGGATGGACACTCCATCTACCTCAATGTATTTCTTCACGAGTACTCCTACTCCCCTCAACAACATCCGGTCCACATACCCCATCACAACATATCATGGTACTATTTCCACAAACCCGACAATCCACTCTTCGACTCTGCTTTATCAATTTCAACTAATTCACCAACTCAATCCAGATTTCTGACCTCCTCGAATCTCCTCAAGAATACTACTAGTACGGTCTAACATACAAGGCTTAACTCCATAAGAAGTCTCTTCACATACCAGACTCGCATCACAAAATTTCCCAACCGGTTCCAACTCTTTTCGCCATTTTCCTCGGTACAAGCAAGGTTTCCAAATCAAAGCATCAGCTACCACGGTATATACCAAAAACATACAGTAAGATAACACATCAAACGCACCCGATCACGACGGTAAAAGTTGACCAAATTACACGTTTCGAATATTCTGCTATAATTGGATCATCCACTGACATAAAAACCATTTTTCCCGGAAAGAGCATCTCGTTATCTCTCCAACGCTTCAAACGGGGGTCAAAACGGACATACGGTTCAAGAGTTATGAATTTTCGAAGTTTTCCGAAAAACCAGAATTTTGCCGAAAAACTGCTACGGGATTTTGCATTTTTGTCCGAAAATTCGACCGATTCAATTCCTTTCTTCGAAACAAACACATACTTATACTCACCTAACATATAGCCTCGAATTAGAACCATTAAACATGATTTCTACGACGTCCGATTTCAATCCAATTTTTAAACCTTCAAATCTCCAAAAATACAAAAACTTACAAAACCAACCAAATTTGATAAAACAAGCATACTCAATCACGGCTTAACATCACCTGACGCCACTATGCAATCTAATCCGAATTTCTTCCGTAAAGCATCGATTTATCACAAAATCTCAGATTAAACGAGATTTCAGCCTCCAACTCCGGCACAACTACAACAGCAACCAACTCTAGAACACTGGTCAAATAATTCTTCTTACGTACTTCAAGTTGCCTTAAAGCATAATTAAAACTTGCTGAAGTTGCCTTTAGCAAATCCTCAATTATATCAACAAGCATCACAAACGCAACAAATAGTTATGTCGGATTCGGCAAAACTTTCCTCCCAGAAGTATATCGCTACTCTTTTTCCAACACTGATAACTCAAGTTCCTTATGCTCAACATAATCCTCTATACTCTTCGAATGTCTTAAAATATCACTGATTAACATAACCATTGCCTTGCTCAAATAATTAAAGAAGATCTCATGCCAAACGGACAAACAAGTTGTGAGTTCTGGCGGAAACACAGATCGTATCGCCCGTCCTTACCATAACATTCAAACACACTTCATCAATAAATAGCTTAATTCCATGTCAATACTTCACCATCTCATAGAGAATTTCAATAGCTCTACCCGAGCTCACACGACCAAGGAAAACTCACATCCTTCAGCCCGTTGATCCATCAACTCATCAACTCTTGGAAGCGAACGCTTATCCTTGATAGTCACCTTGTTCACTTATCCATAGTTCACCCAAAGCTTCACAAAACCTTCCGTCTGTCTAACCAACAAAATTGGTGCACCTTATGGTAACACACTCAAACAAAAGAACCTCTCTTCCAGCAGGTCTTCAAGTTGACTCTTTAAATTTCTCAATCCCTATGCAAACACACAATATGGAGTCACCCATATCGGACTAGTTCCAAGAACGAAGTCAATGTGTAAGCTTTACTTCACATTCTGATAGTAAACCATTTACCTCCTCAGGAAAACTTCCGAACAATCACAATTAAGTGATAAGCCCCAATTTCTCACTTTCCTTAACATTCAAAGTTTCCGTCAAAATACACACCTTAACACCGTCTTACGCCAACTCCTCAAAATAATCCCTTAAGCACTTAGCTTAACTCAAGACAATTCATTGCTCACACCACCTAAGCTTGCAAGACACGTCTATCCCATCCAACACAATCTCGTCTACTATTAACAAGAGATTGAGGGTGTTCAGTTCCTCAATTTGTCAATAGACACCCGAAAATCATGATGGGGTATAAACCATCTTTACCAAACTATAAGAGCGTAACACACTAAGCCACAACACTGCAGCATTCCGGAGAAATACCAACTTCTCCCCCACTGGAATCATTTCACTTCTACCGACAAAGTTTAAACAACAACATGTACCGACTGTGTTTTTACACACATGTCGCATACCAGGGAACAACAACACTAGACAACATTGGTCGGACGGACCGACCTGCTCTGATACCAATTGTAACACCCCACTTCCCAAATTAAATAAAATATAACCATTATAAATAAACATCAGAGTTTTCACAAAAACAGTGGGATATCACATCACCAATAGTTATCAAAAATACTTTATTCATTATTTTCAAAATAATACAGCAGAAATTATTATTCCAACATTCTCGGCCATCCGCCAGATTTACATAAAATCTTTATTATTATAATTCACCAAAATGTGATATGTCACAGGATTTTCAACAAGTTTAACATGAACAAATAAAACACCCATATCTCGTGTTACGTATCAGAGCATCCTAAACTAGACTTGCACACCGCTATCCAAGCTATCTATGTATCTGGATTATCTGTACTTCCGAGGAAGCACATACCACAACAACAACAAAGGGGTGAGAAAACATGATCAAAATATATCGGTAATTTAATACATGCAATAAAGGTAGTAAAACACACCAATATTCACCCCATCAACACCAATCATCGAACCTACTGTTCAAATTACAATATAACATATTATAATGCAAATATGCAACTCAACACCAAGCATGCGGTACCGACTCATTGGTTCATTCAATCGAACCCTGGACAGATCACTTACGCTCCTACTGAGATATGATCTATCCCCGACAGATCACTTACGCTCCTACTGAGATATGATCTATCCCCACCATTCTCCACAAAGGAGTACGGATGAATCACATACACTCCTCCTGAGCAATGATTCATCCCACCAAACACCATGATATGTACGACACCAATGCACGACAACAATGCACGACAAACAAACTCAAGCACACTAAGTGCATACGATCCTCCTGATCACATCACCACACATTATATATATTACACCACCAATAAACACAAGCACACTAAGTGCACAACAATTAAACTCAAGTAAATAATCAATAAATCATTTCAATCGATCCATGGTTTAGTTACTATTTAATTAAACAATGACTCCCCAAAAATATTGGATATAAAAATATTTGGCAAATAACTTTATTATTTAAACCATGTTATAGATCTATTCAAGAGCTTTCCAACGCTTCGAACGGGAACTAAATCCGACTTACGAATCAAAAGTTATGGCCAAAATCGTCAAAACAGAAAATTCACCAATATACAGCTTTGAGTCGACGCAAACAGCGCAGAATGCAGAAAATTCTGTGTTTTCCACCGTTGGAGGCCTTCCAGACCTCCGATTTCAATTTCGTAAAAAGCCCCGGTTTCAGAATTCGAAATCCTACCATAATATGACAATTATAACGGTCAACAACATATTTTTAAAGATCATATCATCATATATCATATAACCATACTTTTCAACACCATGGAATTTAGGGGTTTCTATCCTAAATGTGATCCTACCCATCATACACTATCACACAATCCCCATGATCATACGAAAACCCACCTTTACTGCCCGAAACTATTATCTTACTCAAATTCAAGCCTATTTCTCCACTTCTATCTCTTGTCCTCTCGGAACCTATTTCATACTCATCGCTATTACTACGAAAATTATACCGGATTTCACCAATCTCATAACAGCAAATACACCACTCTATTCTAATCAATTGTTCCTTAAACTATATCTCAGAACCTATATCATGGTCATTACCCAAGTCACAGAGGTTACACAAAATCTCACCAATACTCATGGTCATTATCCAAACCACAGAGGTTATACATGAACTCACCAACATCGTAACAATGTACGAATTTCATCACCATCAACAACAACAACAACATGCATAATGTCATAAATTCGTGTTCATCACTAATATTACAGGAATTACACAGAATCCCACAATCATCATAAAATGTATGCACAAAACTCTTCAATCACAGCAACATTCATAAACACAGACATAATATCATATATCAATCATAATCATCAAATTCCTACGGGGTTAAGGAATCCCCTCTACCCAATTTCATGCATTATACCAATTCCAATCAGTTTCTCCCCCCTTACCTGGATAGTTGTTCTGATCGGTGACAAATTCCTCCAAGATTGGCCAATTCTGACCTTTCCTCTTCTTCTCCGTTCTTCGCTCCTTTCTTCGCTCTTCTCTCAATTTCCTCTTCTAACGTTCTATCTATCGTGACTTCTCAACTTACTTCCTTCCTATCCCTAATAACCCCTTCCACTTCTATTTTCTTTTAATTCTAATCCCAATAATTATAATAAAAATAATTATAATAATCATTATAATAATAATAACACACATAGCAATATTAATAATATTATTTCACCCATAATAATAATATTAATAATAAAAGTAATAATACTCCACCAATAATATTAATAATAATAATAATAATCATAATAATATTCTCCCACTAATAGTTACAATAATAGTAATAATATTAATAATAATAATATTCTCCAATATTAATAATATTACTACAATTAATAATAATAATAATAATAATAATAATAATAATAATAATACCAGCATATTACTACTATTTATTTTATTATTATATTCACACCAATTCACCACCAACAATCCTCCCATATCAGGGACACCCACCAATCATCATCAAACGCACCCCCACCAAAGGGCACACCAACATATAATAATTAAAATAGTAATAAAATGACTAAATAATTAACATGGGTGTTACAATACTCAAGTCTGGGTTTTGGCTTATCACACAATGGAACAATCCCACCCTACAGCACAACAATATGATAATGATATAAAGCTGAAAGTAAAATACCAATGCAATAAAATACAGATACAACACATATACACATATGTACACACCCAAAGATAAAACACACAAGCGCTAGGATTGACTCGTATAGGGGATGAGAAGAGTCCCCAGCAGAGTCTCCAACTATCGCATTGCTGCGAAGAGGGGCCGGCAAAGATAGAAGATTCGCCATCGTTTGTTATTTATCCCAAAGAGAGGGAAAGGAAACAATTAGAGAAAACCTACGCGAAAGGGAAAAGACATGTCATCGCAACCAAATCTTGGGTTCGGGAGTCGGTTACGCAAGGGGAAGGTATGAGCACCCCCACGTCTGTTGTACTCAATGGGATCCACGCTTGTTGTCTATCTAAAAGGGTGTTAAACTATCAAAGGCTGGTTCACAAGGATAAAAGAAAAGAAAAGAGACTCGATAGAGCATCGATGCTCTATGCCTACGTACTCCCTCTTGCAATGGGAAAGTCAGAGTCAACGTAGTTCGGAAAACTACGGGTGAGAGGAGGAAAGGTTGCTCGTCAAGACATCTTCGTCTTGTGCCTACGTATCCTCATCTGGTATGAGAAATCAGAGCAAACGTAGTTCGGGCTGACACGATCACAAATTGGTTCAAGTGTTTTAACCGAGTGGGGTTAAACCTTCGTTCTAACAGTTAAGGACGATGCCTGTTTGCGGTAGAACCAAAGCTTAACACACTCTTTCTGGAAAAGATTTTCCAAACAATCCCGAAGAATAAAAAGGTTTGATGTTTTGTTTTGTGTTTTTTAAACAAGAAGTGAATTGAGTTAAGTTTCTAACTCATGTTGCACTAAAGACTATGACTTGAGAGCGAATGCGTCGCATATCGCCCAAAGGGCATACGCTAAACACTCTAGATAGTATGAGAGGAGGCCCCCTAACCATCATTCCTCAAGTACTTAAGGCTTATAGCGTACAACAAGTGTTAGCCTTTATTAAGTGTCTTAAGATGTTAGGAAATGAGAAGAGAAGACACATACTCTAAGGGGAAACTAAACAACCCTAATGTTATCATGCAAAATGCTCTTAAAGTTGGGATTGAAAGGGGAAATCTATCCTAATGTTATCATGCAAAGGATTGAACACCTAATGTCTCTCCTACTCCCATCTTAAATAGAGGGACTAGGAATCCTAAGGGATCATGGCAAAAGACCAAGTAAACACTTAGCAATTCAATCACAAAATGAAAAGAAATGAAAGATGAAATGCAAACATGAAATACAAACACGAAAGATGCGAGGACGAGATGAAATGGGAGAAGCAATCATCAAAGAAAAGTGGGAGGAAAAAAGTGCGAGGCAGCAGCCACCGCAAGCACATCTCAATCAAACAATTCGTGAAACTCAAGCAAAGAAAACAAACACTCATCACTTGAATAACATCCACAAAGTATGCATTCAAGTGGAAACTGAACATCACGTGTCGAAGAATCAAGAATAAACAATCAAGAACAATGAAACACGTTCAAAACAGCCCACTTAAATGCATCATATCGATCCATGAAGATTCAAAGTGAGAGGACGTGTTGCGGTGGAAATAGGATCACAAACTATTAATGAGTTTGAATCACAATTCGATTCACAACCGCTCTTTGATTTATCCGAAGGAAAAGGTCAAAAGAGGGAAAACCTATTTTTGCATCGTAAACACAATGCGGGGGAAGATCTAGGGTTCGGGGGTTGGTTAAATTTAGGGAAGGTATTAGCACCCTAAACTTCTGTAGTACTCTACAGGAACCTTTTGTTCAAATGTTTACTATTTTGCTTTATTTGTTTAAGGTATATGTACAAAGGGATTAAAAGTGAGAAAGGAGACCTAAGGGGTTAATTCTAAGTTTACTCGGCAAGACATCGCATCTTGTGCCTACGTATCCTTACGGGAGTGGAATCAGAGTAATCGTAGTTCCCCTCAAAAGGGAGGTTAGAGACTTCTTGACTGTGGTCAAGGTCTCAAGGGGAATAAACGTATCTTAAGGACACGCTTACATGGAGTGTAGAAACTCCAAATCTCTACGTTGAATTGTTAAGTTGTAGTTAGGGTTAAATTAGGGATTCCACGGTGAGAAACCCTAAAATGAGCGCGGCGGCTCTTTGACCTAATGCTAGGGGTAAAATTGTAATTTTGCCTGTGGCGAGACATGTATGAAAATTAGGGTTTGTAATTTTGTAGGGTTTGAAGTTGAGGACTATTGACACGCGGTCAAAAGGCTAGACCTAATTCCTTCGGATGTGTATAGTGACAGGAATATTGGTGGAAGTGTCAGAGATTAATCATGCAAACAGAGATAAAAATGCAGACAGTAAGCCATACAAGCAGAAACTTAAAGACAGAAACTAAGGCGCGATTGTTAGGGTTCGCGAGGTTACATGAGAGGAGCAGATACAATATGATAATGAAATTTTAATAGAACAATAATGAAATAAATAACAGTAAACGCAATAAACTGCAAAACGAACAAACAACGTCAGGGGGCAGAATTAAAATGGATTATCAGATGGTGAAGAAGTGAAATTATGCATCTTTTTGTGGTTTTTATTTTATGATATAACTTTAAATTAAAATAGGATTTTTTTAATATTAATTTACTCAAATCCTTAAAAAACTATTTTAATTTAATTTTTATTATTTAAAAGAGTGGATTTTAATATTATTTATATAAAAAAGATTTTGTGTTTATTATTAAAAGGGTTTTTAATTTTATTTATTTTAAAAAACAATTTTAATATTTAGTTAAAAAAAGTTTTAATAAAATTTAAACTAACTAATTAAAAAATAAAAAAAGAAAGAAAAGTAAAAGGGGTTGGGCCGGTCATCACTCCCGGACCCAACCCGGTTGGTGTAAAATGCACAAAAGGGGAGAACTAGGGTTTCAAAACCCTATTCTCTTCGCGGCGCCGTTTCTTCAATTCCTCTTCGTCTTTCTCGCTGCTTCTCTCTTCGATCATGTTGAAACCCTGAAATCAAACCAAACAACATTAAAAGTGACAGTATTATGTGTTCCTTGCTTACGTTTTCGTTCGCAATCGGTGATGAACGTATTGAGGAGGCGATGATGGTGAACTGAGCCTCCGGGGAAGGTTTGCCCGTCGTGGATGGAGGCGGCGTCGGTGGACCTTCCTCAATCTCTCGGTTTGCGCTCTGATGATGACCTTTGACAAAACTCTTCTCCTCTTTCTCTCTCGCGGTCGCTAGGGTTTCACGATTCGTCTTCTTCGCCGCTTTTTGGTGTTCTCCGCCGTTTCGTCTATAATTAGGGTTTCACACCAGGTGATGTTGTTCCTTTTATATCTTTTCTTTGACTCTCTTTTGGGCCTTTGATTGTTGGATTGTGATTTATGATTTGATTTTTGTGGATTTGTGAACCTGATAATATTTCGATTTGATTGAGATTCTTTCCATTTTCGAACTCTGATCTCATTTGGATTTCGTTGGGTTTGCTTTGATTTGGATAACCTGCATTGACTTGGATTTCTGGATTTGGACCTCTGTTTTGAACCCAATTAACTTTTCTCTTTTTCTTTCAGAAAGGTGCCAACGCTTGGTCGGACCAAATATCGCCGAGGAAGGTCACCGGTAGTGATGATCCTTTGCCTGAACCTTTGAGGGATGCTATTGCCATTTAGTTTTGACTCTGATATTGGCTGATGTTATCAGATGCTGATACATTTTGGATCCCTTTCAGAACAAATATCTGCTTTTTCTGATGAGATTACTGACTTTCCTTTTTCTTCTTTCAGAAAGGAACTGGTGGTGCCGGTACTGCCGGGTCGACGCCGCCGAGAGAGGTCACGCAGTGATGATGACATCTTGTCTGAACTGATATTGCGTGTGGTTTTCGATTATGTTTGACGGCTTCGTCTGAACCTGTGTTGTTTCTATGCTGACACTAGTTGTCTGATGCAGTTTGGTTTGTACTTCACGAGTTGTGCTTGTGATAGTCTGATTCTTTTCTGATCTATTCGAACTTGATTCTTCTGGTAAGGGTTGTTGTGGTAATAAGGGCGTTGTTTCGCTGCCGTGGATGTTATTTCGACCCTTCTGGTTTTCGAACCACCTGTTTACTGATACTATCAACTTTTTAACATTCGACTTTCTTGTGTAGTTGAGCGGGATTACGGCACGTGTTGCCCAGATATGCTTTCCATTGATACTCATTTTCGGCGCGAGGGTAATGCTCACTTGAATGAACCAGAACCTGCGTGTTGGGCCATGATGTTTCGACTGAGCCCTTCATGTGGCTTTGTTTTCGATGTGCTTTGGATATTTGAGGATTTCGACCTGAGTTGACTTGCTTATTCTGGTGTAATACGTGATCCTTTTGTCCTTTGAGGTATAACCCATTGCTTCTCGTACCCTGATCTCTTCCTTTCCTGAATTTGCAAGGGGCCGTGATGTATGATAGCTGAGCCCTGGCTTTGGTGTTTTGTGGCAACCACGTCTGCAGAATTGCTGGTTTGCTTTGGACCTGAACTATTGATACTGATTTGGTTCTAATATTTGCGAATTAAATTGCTTCTTCCAATTCTATGCAGCTTGTGATTTATATGTTGTGCCTTTTGTGGCAGATTTGTTTGACTTGGTTCTTTCTTGTTGAACTAGTTTCACTGTTATGAATTTCTTGTTTGATCTAGAGCTGATGCAGGTGTGAAATTTAGTTCTTGGTCATTGATGGTTTTCTTTGAAAACTCTGATACTGTTTTGATGCTTGCATTTCAGGTGTTGACAAACTTTGAACACCAAGTGGCTCATACCCGTCGGCATCCGGGTTTATGACCAAATTGATTGTGCTGCTTTACCCCTTGTATCAGTCTTGGAAACCAAATGGGATTCACTCGATGATGGCATAGACCCTTTTCAATTAATCATTTATCGGCCCGAACTTCTTTTACTTCTTCATCTTTCTCAGTTGTTCCGTACGATAAGAACGGTAACCACCTGATCTGACGCCAATGGCACAGATCGGTAACGGGGGTAGGATGCGGCTTCGGTCGTGCCACTCCCGACACTCAATGATGATGATGTTCTGAGAGTGTCGAACATAAATTATAATCTTTCCTATTCTGTTTGTTTTGTCTTTGTTTTTCAGGTAATTGGGATGTAGAAGAACTCAAAGGGAATAACGTGAAGACTAAACCAAGGAGTTTTTAGGACTTAGGATTTTTAGGATAGAAGTAATATCTGTAAATGCAATATTACAGCAATTCAAAAGTGAAATGATTCACTTCCTTTTGTAAAATGATATTCTTATGAAATAAAAATTCCAAAAAACTTCATTTATATATCCATGATCGTTCAGCTTTGAATTTATTTATATTTATTTCTAGTTATAAATTATAAACATTTGTGAATAAATCCACAAATATTTAAATTCATTATTCTAGTCATAAACCATAAATATTCATGAATGATATTCTCGTTTGTAGTCCTAATCTCATCACCTGACTAAATTCACTTGCACTCCGACTTGGATGCGTTTCTGGCGCTTCTCAATGATAAACATCAACCCAATCTGATATTCTCAAGATAAACAATTTTATATGACGAACAATCGCCTCTCGTACCATGGCCTGAATGTCCTGAGGCTTTAAAGCTCTAATTTTGCTAAAATAGTGTGAAAAGACCAAAACCCCCTTGAACTGGATTCCTGCAAAACAAATCAACACTCCATGACTGATTAGCGGTTAGTGAATGCACAAATGAGATGCTATGCGAAATGACTGACTAAATGTAAGGGTAAAATTTGGGGTATTACAGTTGCCCCTATTTAAACAGCTACACCGGATGACTTGAGTGACGGAGACTCGAGGAATCATGGTGGAGGGATTTAAATATAGATAACCGAAAATTTTGCCCTTATATGTGGCGATATGCAATGCTATGGACCAAACGAGAGCAGACTAATGCAGACAATGCTATGAATATGATATGATGTGTATGCTGGAATGATGAATGCGAAAATGTTGACGAATATGACGACACAGGGACAGACGCTACGAGAAGAACACACTGGGAAAACGACGCGCTGGGACACAGTACCACGCTGGGGAATTCTAAAATGATGGTCAACCGGTGCGAACACGACCAATTGTCTTTTTAGAAAAGGAACGAGATTCTCAAATGGAGAAGGTACCTATGAGACGGCCTCCACTGGGGAATCTAAAAGTAAAACTGGATCATGTACGACTGCAAGATCGATCACAGAAGTCTGGAGCATTGAGCAAAGAATAACATCCAAGCTTCTGTAAACTATCCCTTGTGACAGGATCAAACGGACTTTTCGGGAATCCGTAGTAAATATACAGGGCGAAAAGAACCGGCTGTATACCAAAATAAATGGACTTTGAGTGGTTAGAACATGATCCTAAATGGAGATGGCGCCTATGAGACAGCCTCCACTTGGGAATATCTAACAATAAAACTGGATCTACACGACTGCAAGATCGGTTACAGAATGCTGGAGCATTGAGCAAAGAATAACATCCAAGCTTCTATAAACTATCCTTCGTGATGGGATCGAATGGACTTTTCGGGAATCCATATTACATATACAGGGTAAAAACCAGCTGTATGCCAAAATAAATGGGCTTTGATGGGAAATGCCCTGATAAGCTTCTCGAGGGAGAACTGTCACTTATCGTTGGAAGGGACTTACATGCCAAAACAGATAAGCACTCAAATAAAGAGGCTGCTGCTTATCTGATATACAAACCTTCTCGTATTTAAGGTCGGTGCCTGGAATACGTTTCAGATTCTTCTTTTACTAAAGGATAAAATAAACTTCTTCATACTTCAAGATTCATGCTCTCCTGAATATGATTCTGCTCCTTCTTTTACTAAAGGGTAAATGAACTTCTTCATACTTCAAGATCTGTGCTCTCCTGAATATGATTCAGTTCAAAACCTCCCCATACTTCAAGACGACAAGGAAAATGGAAGCCCAACTGCTCAATGGAGATGGCCATTTGCTGCGAGTCGTAACGAAGATAGGATTAGCTTCTCAGGCGAGAAATGTCGCTTATTTGCAAGAGTGGCAATAATAAGCTTCTCATGTAAGAACTGCTTGTAGAGGTGATGATGATAAGCTTCTCGGCGGAGAACTGTTGCATACCGTTACTGAAGAATGTTACGATAAGCTTCTTAACCGAGAACTGGTGCTGATCGATGATAAGCTTCTCAGGTGAGAACAGGTGCTGATCGATGATGATAAGCTTCTCTTGTGAGAACAGTTGCTGATCTTGTTGTGTAAGGTTGTTATATCGATAGGCTTCTCAGGCGAGAACAGTTGCATACCGATGCTGTAGGATTGTAAGATTGTAAAGTGTCATACCGATAGGCTTCCCAGGCGTGAACTGGCGTGTATCTGTAAAGGATTGGTCGATTGGCATTCTCGAAAGATAGTGCAAAATAAATGCACATCCGGGTACAGTGATAAGCTTCTCAGGCGAGAACAGTCGCATATCTGCCATGGTATAGTGAAAATCTTTAGACGGTGCAAAATAAATGCACGTCTGGTTGGGCTCAGCGACCGACAAGACGGAGATTCAATCTAGGATCGAGCTAGAAAGAAGACTGGTAACCAAGACTCCATCGAGGGAATGAACTCGAAGGGTACATATCTTATCCTGGCGAGGAAAGATAGCTGAAGTAACCGTCATCCACGAGGATCGAGCTCTATGGGGAAACTGGAAACACATATGTATTTTATGCTTAGGGCTGACAATCTATTTGGAGAGAATGGACGAACCCAATTACTCGGCGGTAACAACCAATGATGGGGAGACCCGATGGGCCTGGGAATGCTAATGCATATGTTGATGTGAATGTATGCTAATATCTATGTATGTAGTTAAATATACAGGATGTTATGAAATGAGTATGTAATGAGCATGTGTATGAAATAGGCATGTGATGCTTATGCCCTTGCGTATGCTGACGAAACAGACTAGAGACGGGGCGAGAGATGAAATAAACATCTCGACGGAGATACCCTGCATTCTCGGCAATCAATACGTCAATCATGGGTAAGGAAAAGACAATGGTAGAACCAAATCTGGTTTCAAAGTTCTGAATTCTCTGGGGAGAAGGTAATCCGGCTTGGGTGCACAGTATCACGTCTTCACATGGGGGGAAGAAAACCTGAGGGACACTTTCGAGTTACCCAAGAAAAAAAAGTTGTCAGCTTATAGTCTCGCTGAGGACTGTGTCAGAACAATGGTTTAAAAGTGTTTCTACAACAATGAGATTTTTTCGAGGAGTGAAGAGACCCTTCATAAATTTCCACTAGTCAAAGTAATTTCTTATATTTTTCAATTGCGTTTTCGAAGAACAATTTTAAAAGTTTTCAAAGCACCTTTCATTTCCAAAATTTAAGAATAAATGGAATTTTGCATAATAATAGAAACAAGAGTAATGCACCAAGGAATTTAAGTAACAAAATGGTATCTTTTATTAAAGGATGGCAGCTTGCTGAGGGCATAGCTCCACAGATGATTATGCTTTGAAATTGGCAACATGGGAAAAGGTTACATTGAATCCAACGACGCCTACTGACACTAATAACTAAGACTATCCAGAATCTTGCTTTGGACGAGGATGAACGAACTGGAAAATGACTCTCATGTGGAAAGCGTGTCCGCGATGATTGGTGTTTTCTGATGCAATGAAATACCTTCGTCCCTAACTTTTGCCTGGACCGCCCTTTCGGGTTTTCAATCCACCGGGACGCTCTTTTTTGCCTAAGTCGCCCTTTCGGGTTTTCAACTTAGCGAGCTTTTTATTATTATTACTTTTTCTAACCCTTACTTTTGCCTAAGTCGCCTTTTTCAGGTTTTCAACTTAGCGGGTTTTTAGGCATAGTATTTTCGGACTGCATCAGAATTCACGGGATGTGCAAGCTCTTCTCCATCCATTGTTGTAAGTATCAGATACCCTCCGGAGAAAACAGTCTTTACAACAAATGGGACTTCATAATTGGGCATCCACTTTCCACGCATATCTTTATGCACTGGCAGGATCTTTTTGAGTACAAGCTCTCCTTGACGGAACTCACGGATACGAATCTTCTTATCAAATGCTCTTTTCATCCGTTTCTGATATAATTGCCCATGGCACATAGCTGTCATGCGTTTCTCGTCAATGAGATTCAACTGATCCAGTCTGTCTTGAACCCATTCAGCTTCCTCAAGTTCAGCTTCCATCAACACCCTTAAAGAAGGTATCTCTACTTCGATAGGGAGTACGGCGTCCATTCCATACACCAATGAGAAAGGTGTTGCCCCTGTCGAAGTTCGCACTGAGGTCCTGTATCCATGCAAAGCAAACGGTAACATCTCATGCCAATCTTTGTAAGTCACGACCATCTTTTGCAGGATTTTCTTGATATTCTTATTCGCAGCTTCAACGGCCCCATTCATCTTAGGACGGTACGGAGAAGAATTGTGATGCGTGATCTTGAAACTGTCACACAACTCTTTCATAGTCTTGTTATTCAGATTGGTGCCATTGTCAGTTATTATCCGACTTGGAATTCCATAACGGCAGATAATTTCTTTCCTGATGAAGCGGGCAACCACTTGCTTAGTCACGTTGGTGTAGGAAACAGCCTCTACCCACTTGGTGAAATAATCAATAGCAACAAGGATAAAACGATGACCATTAGAAGCCTTCGGCTCGATTGCCCCAATCATGTCAATGCCCCACATTGAGAACGGCCATGGTGAAGACAAGACATTCAACGGTGATGGAGGCACATGCATTTTATCAGCGTAAATTTGGCACTTATGGCATTTTCTGGCGTATTGGATGCAGTCAGCTTCCATAGTTAACCAATAATATTCGGCCCTTAACATCTTCTTAGACATAGCATAACCATTGGCATGAGTTCCGAAGGTCCCCTCGTGAATTTCTTGCAGTAACATGTCTGCTTCCCGTTTATCAACACATCTGAGCAAAACCATGTCGTGATTTCTTTTGTATAACACACCATTACTGATAAAGAATTTTGAAGCCAGTCTTCTCAACGTTTTCTTGTCCAGACCGGTAGCACCATCGGGATACTCTTGCTTGACTAGATAGTTCTTGATGTCATGAAACCAAGGCTTTTCATCCACCTCAACCTCTTCAACTACTTGACAATAAGCGGGCTCAACTTTGCGTTCAATATGGATAAGAGGTGCTTCATTAACGAATTTAACTTTCCACATGGATGCTAACATGGCTAAAGCATCAGCAACGTGATTCTCAGATCTAGGAACATGCTCGAACTCTATCTCGTCGAAATACTTGATTAGCTCGACAATGTAGTCCTTGTAAGGGATTAACTTCTCATTCTTCGTTTCCCATTTGCCTTGTACCTGGTAAATAACTAAGGCTGAGTCACCACTTACTTTGAGAAGTTTGATTCGGAGGTGAATTGCTGCTTCGAGGCCAAGAATACATGCTTCATACTCCGCGACGTTATTAGTACACTCAAAGTCTAACCTTGCTGTAAACGGAGTGAATCCACCTTTTGGGTTCATCAAAACGGCGCCTATACCATGCCCATTGAAATTCGAGGAACCATCAAACATCATCCTCCACCAAAGACCTGGTTCTGGACCTTCGCTCGGATCTGGCTCTTCACAATCTCTCTTAATCAACAAAATATCCTCATCAGGAAAATCAAACTTAAGAGGTTCATAATCTTCAACTGGCTGATCTGCGAGATAATCCGATAAGATACTACCTTTAATTGCCTTCTGGGGTACATATTGGATGTCATATTCGGATAACAACATGTGCCAACGGGCTAGCCTCCCGGTTTGAGCAGGTTTTTCAAGAATATACTTGATCGGATCCATTTTAGAAATCAACAATGTGGTATGACAGATCAAGTATTGCCGGAGGCGCCTAGCGGCCCATGCCAACGCACAACAAGTTTTCTCCAATGGTGAGTATCTGTTTTCACAGTCGGTAAACTTCTTGCTCAGATAATAAATCGCATGTTCCTTTCTTCCAGTCTCATCATGTTGCCCGAGCACACAACCCATAGACTTCTCAAGAACAGTAAGGTACATAAACAATGGTCTTCCGGGTACGGGAGGAATCAGAATAGGGGGGTCTTGCAAATAATTCTTAATTTTCTCAAACGCTTTCAGACAATCAGGGTTCCACTCAACCGTCTGCCCCTTACAGAGCAATTTGAATATCGGCTCACAAGTAGCGGTCATGTTAGAGATAAACCTGGAGATATAATTCAAACGCCCCAGAAAACCTCTAACTTGTGTCTCAGTTTGCGGAGCTGGTATATCTTGAATGGCTCGGACTTTGTCAGGATCTACCTCAATCCCTCGTTGACTAACAATAAAACCGAGCAATTTTCCAGACCTGACACCGAAGGTACATTTAGCAGGATTCAACTTCAACTGGTACTTCCTGAGTCGTTCAAACAACTTCGCCAAATGGTCTAGATGTTCCTCTTCACCCTGAGATTTGGCTATCATATCGTCCACATACACCTCGATCTCTTTGTGCATCATATCATGGAAAAGAGTTGTCATAGCGCGTTGGTAAGTTGCCCCTGCGTTCTTCAAACCGAAGGGCATGACTTTGTAGCAAAAGGTCCCCCAAGGAGTAATGAAAGTAGTCTTCTCTCGATCATCGGGATCCATTTTGATCTGATTATAGCCAGAGAAACCATCCATAAATGAGAACAACGCAAAACTGGCTGTATTGTCTACAAGTGTATCAATATGTGGCAGAGGGAAGTCATCTTTCGGACTTGCTTTGTTCAGATCCCTGTAATCCACACACATCCTAACTTTACCATCTTTCTCGGGCACTGGCACAATGTTGGCAACCCAATTTGGATATTTTGCAACTGCCAAGAAACCTGCATCCAACTGTTTTTTAACCTCATCTCGAATTTTCAAAGCCATGTCGGGTCTCGTTCTTCGAAGCTTTTGTTTGATAGGTGGACAATCTGGCTTAAGTGGCAACTTGTGAACAACAATGTTTGTGTCTAGACCAGGCATATCTTGATACGACCACGCAAACACATCACTATATTCTTTTAACAACTCAATCAACCTCTGTCCCAAGCATTGCACCAATCTTGACTTCTTTCTTGTTTTCATCTGTACCAAGATTAATTAAGTCCACCTGCTCTTTATGCGGTTGAAGCTCTGTGTACTCGTACTCAATCAATTTTGCCAGTTCAGCGGGTACTTTAAAATCTTCTTCACCCTCGTCTTCAGCTTGATTGATGGGTGCATCCCAGTCAGGGGTGTCAATAAAGTCATTGGATCCAACAAGGTTTGCGATGTCTCTGCATGATGGAAGGCTTACTTAATTAAAATGCTCGAAGATATGCAAGATAAGAAATGGAATGCTATTTTTTTTGTTTTATCTTTTTGAAAAAGATTGCCAATTTCATTTTTTAAGGTGAAAACGAAAAAACGCAAATGAACCAAAGTGGAATTGAACCAAATGCCTTTATTAATATCCTTTTAAAAGTGAAAGGTGGCCCAACAAAAACGATCCTATAGCCCTGGGCAGAGCTACGGATTTTTTATTTGAGAACATAAGTGAAAATGTTAAAAATTACTTTGATAATGGAAAAATAACAGGGATCTCTACGGCCTCCCAGTTGTTCAAAGCTGCATCACCCTTAAACACCAGGTTGCTCAGATCTTCATCTTCTTTGCAGTCGCTGACGGCATTGACTTGGAAACCTCCGCTGACAAATACCTCTTGGATAACCTTCGGACGCCCTTCGACAGTTGTGGCAGCTCCATACTGAGTTGGTTTGTAACCCAACCCAAAGCGATCAGCCTTGGTCTTGACATCAATTACCTCTCCCCAACCTTCCGGAATGCCCCTGTCAATTGTTGATTTGGTACTCTTCAGAGATGCAAAAGATGGATTACCCTGGCCCCTTGTCTCTTCGACTTCTAATAGAATAGCATTGGCGATCTTGAGTGCTTGAAAGGAGATTTCCAAAGCATTCTCATCGGCCTCGATGTAACGGAAAGAAGACAGGTTACTGACCATCAGATCCTCCTCACCGTGTATAATAACTAACTTTTCATCGATCACGAACTTCATCTTTTGATGTAACGTTGAGGTTACTGCCCCAGCGGCATGAATCCACGGCCTTCCAAGTAGGCAGCTGTAATTGGGATTAATGTCCATGACTTGAAACGTGATATTAAAAACTTGCGGACCAATCAGGATGGGAAGTTCAACCTCCCCCATTACCGACCGGCGAGAACCATCGAAAGCCTTGACGATCAAGGGAGTAGGTTTCAACACAGTCTCTTTGAAAACCAACTTATCAAGAACCCTCTTGGGTAGAACATTCAGAGAAGAGCCAGTGTCCACTAGCACTCTCGCTAAATTGTCCTCCTGGCATTTCACTGATATATGCAAAGCACGATTATGATTCGGACCCTCCTTTGGTAACTCTTCGTTGCTGAAACTAAGGGTGTTGCATGCGGTCAGATTGGCAATCACACTATCAAACCGACTGGTGCTGATATCTTGATCCACATGTGCTTGAGTCAAAACTTTCTGCAAGGCCGTCCTATGAGCGGGTGAACTCATCAACAGAGATAAGATCGAAATCTTGGAAGGAGTTTGATGAAGTTGATCGATAACTTTATAGTCACTTTTCTTAATGATCCTCAAAAACTCAGCGTCTTCATCATTCGTAACGGCTCCCTTACCTTTGTCTTTGACAGGCACTGGGATATTAGTTGTTTCCTTAGGTGGAACCTCATTGAAACGGGGAGTATACACACGGCCACTGCGAGTCATCCGGCTTGCTTCTGCGATATTAGTCACAGTGTCCTTAACTTCTTCATTTGGGATAACCTTCCCAGACTCCTTGTCAATCATCGTCACGTCATATTTCCAAGGTACAGCTTTAGGATCACTGAAAGGAAACGGACTTGGTTTTCGAATAATTATAGGCTTAGGCTGATTCGTCTCAGGGATAAACGACTTTGGTATATCGAACACGGGATTGGCAGAACTTGCCCCTGACAGATTAAACACTGGTACCTTACCCTTTGATTCGGGCTGATGGAAGACAGGCTCAACCACAGCGACTTCGTTCTTCTTGGCTTGGCTGGTCACTTGCAAAATACCCTCATTAATCAACCTCTGAACATCGTTCTGAACCAACACACAACCCTTAATACTGGCATCACAACTTGCGCATGCGACGTGGGAAGTATCTACTAGACCGGCTTCAAACAGTTTCAAATGGAATATTGATAAAATTGGTCTCTTCGTCTACCAGAGGATATAGCATTAGTCTCACCTTCTTTCTTCTTCTGAGAGCTGAACGAAGGTTTCTTCGGCTGATCCTTTGAAACACCATGAGTATTTGTCATTTTACCACTTTTCATACCCAATTCAATCTTGACACCCACAGCAACGATGTCAGAGAAATTTGAAGTCACACTACCTACCATCCTTTCGTAAAATTCTGGACGAACCGTGTCGACAAACCAATCAGCTAACTCTTTCTCGGTCAAAGGAGGTTCCACTTGCGAAGCAATCTCTCTCCACCTTTGAGCGTACTCTTTGAATGATTCAGAATTCTTTTGTTACATACTCAACAACTGTCTTCTGTCAGGAGCCAGATCCATATTGTACTTGTAATGCTTGATGAAAGCGTTAGATAAATTCTGGAAGTTCTTAATGCGAGATTGGTCCAAAGTTAAGTACCATTTGGAAGAAGCACCCTTCAAACTGTCTTGGAAGCAATGAATCATCAATTTATGTTTCTCAACATGGGCAACCATTTTACGATAGTACATGATCAGATGACTCTTAGGACAAGTGGCACCTTCATAGCGATCGAAGTTCGGAGTTTTGAACTTCGGGGGAATAACCAAACCTGAGACCAAACAGACGTCCCTTGCAGCAGCCCCAAAAATTTGATCGCCTTCTACCTTTCTCAATCTTTGGGCGATAGTGTCCACTTCCTCACGAAGCTTGTCATGTTTCTCATAACCTTCAACATTCTCATCAAGATTATCAAAGACGATCTCATTGAAATACGGTTGCACACGGGTGTGCACAACGGGTGGTGCAAAGATAGGAGCCCCTCTAGAAACTTCGGAAAATAAAGGAACGGCTTGTTGAACAGGCTGATTAATCGGAACAGTGGCTTGAGGAGGCACAAAACCTGGAGCGAGACCATAAGGTGGGTCCCTTGCTACGGTCACATTTGGTGGAGGGTCCACAGTAACGCCGGTAATCTCGGAAGCAACAGTGGGCTGGGTATCCATCTTAGCATTCATGACATGTAATAATTCCATCATACGCCCCATACCCCCTTGCAGGTCTTCAAGTTCGTTGCTAAGGCGATCAATCTCTTTCGTCTGATCCTCCATTATTTTCCGAGTTTGAGCTCTAGTGTTGTACTGGTGCCGAGGACTCAGGGTGACGAAACTGGAAGGCGAGAGAACCGAACATGAGAAAACGGAAGACACATGCAATGCAAAAAAATATATGATGCTATAATGCGAATGCAAATGAAGATTTCATGGAATTCAAATATTTACGAATGTCGTGGGGTACCAAGGAAATCTTTTTCTTATTTTTCATTTTTATTTTTTATTTATGGTATCCCGCGATATAAATGATGTTTGAAGTCTACGAAATACAATGCAATGGGATGCTTTATGGATGCAATGCATGAAAACACACAAAGTCCTAGGTTAAAGGAACGTGAGCGGAGTTAAGGTCTACCCATCCCAAAAGGAGTGTACTATAGGTTAGTTGTACCTGCAGAACAAGGTTCTAAAAAGTGCCCAAAGTCATCAGCCCATCTTTCGGATATTATCAACCTTCCGACTGACTCGGGGGTTAATATTATTCTCAAGAGAACCTCTTTTGAGTGTAGTATCGCGTAGCAACCATTGTAGGATTACTCCCACATAGCTCCCGCACTACGCCCTAAATAAGGCCTAGGTGGTGTAAAGGTACTACGGTTCCCAATATCACAGACTTCAATCGACCATGGAAAAAGTTTTCACGATTACTCGTTCAACCGAACCATTTTCGAAAAAGTCTCAACTGAGCGGTGATTCTCGAATCAACTTAGTCGGGATTCAACTCCCTATAAGCCTCATCGAATATATCCCCATCCTATAATAATGTCACTAGTCCGGGCGTAGGACTTATCTCACAACACAAGGAACAGTCCCAAATCAGAGCATAATATATACATGCAAATAAATAGTAAAACAAATAGTAATAAATATGAACAAATTAGGGATAACCCTCAAAAGTTTAGAGTCCCCAGTGAAGTCGCCATTTTCTGTTGCGGTGGAAATAGGATCACAAACTATTAATGAGTTTGAATCACAATTCGATTCACAACCACTCTTTGATTTATCCGAAGGAAAAGGTCAAAAGAGGGAAAACCTATTTTTGCATCGTAAACACAATGCGGGGGAAGATCTAGGGTTCGGGGGTTGGTTAAATTTAGGGAAGGTATTAGCACCCTAAACTTCTGCAGTACTCTACAGGAACCTTTTGTTCAAATGTTTACGATTTTGCTTTATTTGTTTAAGGTATATGTACAAAGGGATTAAAAGTGAGAAAGGAGACCTAAGGGGTTAATTCTAAGTTTACTCGGCAAGACATCGCATCTTGTGCCTACGTATCCTTACGGGAGTGGAATCAGAGTAATCGTAGTTCCCCTTAAAAGGGAGGTTAGAGACTTCTTGACTGTGGTCAAGGTCTCAAGGGGAATAAACGTATCTTAAGGACACGCTTACATGGAGTGTAGAAACTCCAAATCTCTACGTTGAATTGTTAAGTTGTAGTTAGGGTTTGTAATTTTGTAGGGTTTGAAGTTGAGGACTATTGACACGGCGGTCAAAAGGCTAGACCTAATTCCTTCGGATGTGTATAGTGACAGGAATATTGGTGGAAGTGTGAGAGATTAATCATGCAAACAGAGATAAAAATGCAGACAGTAAGCCATACAAGCAGAAACTTAAAGACAGAAATTAAAGCGCGATTGTTAGGGTTCGCGAGGTTACATGAGAGGAGCAGATACAATATGATAATGAAATTTAAATAGAACGATAATGAAATAAATAACAGTAAACGCAATAAACTGCAAAACGAACAAACAACGTCAGGGGGCAGAATTAAAATGGATTATCAGATGGTGAAGAAGTGAAATTATGCATCTTTTTGTGGTTTTTATTTTATGATATAACTTTAAATTAAAATAGGATTTTTTTAATATTAATTTACTCAAATCCTTAAAAAACTATTTTAATTTAATTTTTATTTTTTAAAAGAGTGGATTTTAATATTATTTATATAAAAAAGATTTTGTGTTTATTATTAAAAGGGTTTTTAATTTTATTTATTTTAAAAAAAAAATTAATATTTAGTTAAAAAAAGTTTTAATAAAATTTAAACTAACTAATTAAAAAAAAAAAAAAGAAAAGTAAAAGGGGTTGGGCCGGTCATCACTCCCGGACCCAACCCGGTTGGTGTAAAATGCACAAAAGGGGAGAACTAGGGTTTCAAAACCCTATTCTCTTCGCGGCGCCGTTTCTTCAATTCCTCTTCGTCTTTCTCGCTGCTTCTCTCTTCGATCATGTTGAAACCCTGAAATCAAACCAAACAACATTAAAAGTGACAGTATTATGTGTTCCTTGCTTACGTTTTCGTTCGCAATCGGTGATGAACGTATTGAGGAGGCGATGATGGTGAATTGAGCCTCCGGGGAAGGTTTGCCCGTCGTGGATGGAGGCGGCGTCGGTGGACCTTCCTCAATCTCTCGGTTTGCGCTCTGATGATGACCTTTGACGAAACTCTTCTCCTCTTTCTCTCTCGCGGTCGCTAGGGTTTCACGATTCGTCTTCTTCGCCGCTTTTTGGTGTTCTCCGCCGTTTCGTCTACAATTAGGGTTTCACACCAGGTGATGTTGTTCCTTTTATATCTTTTCTTTGACTCTCTTTTGGGCCTTTGATTGTTGGATTGTGATTTATGATTTGATTTTTTGTGGATTTGTGAACCTGATAATATTTCGATTTGATTGAGATTCTTTCCATTTTCGAACTCTGATCTCATTTGGATTTCGTTGGGTTTGCTTTGATTTGGATAACCTGCATTGACTTGGATTTCTGGATTTGGACCTCTGTTTTGAACCCAATTAACTTTTCTCTTTTTCTTTCAGAAAGGTGCCAACGCTTGGTCGGACCAAATATCGCCAAGGAAGGTCACCGGTAGTGATGATCCTTTCTCTGAACCTTTGAGGGATGCTATTGCCATTTAGTTTTGACTCTGATATTGGCTGATGTTATCAGATGCTGATACATTTTGGATCTCTTTCAGAACAAATATCTGCTTTTTCTGATGAGATTACTGACTTTCCTTTTTCTTCTTTCAGAAAGGAACTGGTGGTGCCGATACTGCCGGGTCGACGCCGCCGAGAGAGGTCACACAGTGATGATGACATCTTGTCTGAACTGATATTGTGTGTGGTTTTCGATTATGTTTGACGGCTTCGTCTGAACCTGTGTTGTTTCTATGCTGACACTAGTTGTCTGATGCAGTTTGGTTTGTACTTCACGAGTTGTGCTTGTGATAGTCTGATTCTTTTCTGATCTATTCGAACTTGATTCTTCTGGTAAGGGTTGTTGTGGTAATAAGGGCGTTGTTTCGCTGCCGTGGATGTTATTTCGACCCTTCTGGTTTTCGAACCACCTGTTTACTGATACTATCAACTTTTTAACATTCGACTTTCTTGTGTAGTTGAGCGGGATTACGACACGTGTTGCCCAGATATGATTTCCATTGATACTCATTTTCGGCGCGAGGGTAATGCTCACTTGACTGAACCAGAACCTGCGTGTTGGGCCATGATGTTTCGACTGAGCCCTTCATGTGGCTTTGTTTTCGATGTGCTTTGGATATTTGAGGATTTCGACCTGAGTTGACTTGCTTATTCTGGTGTAATACGTGATCCTTTTGTCCTTTGAGGTATAACCCATTGCTTCTCGTACCCTGATCTCTTCCTTTCCTGAATTTGCGAGGGGCCGTGATGTATGATAGCTGAGCCCTGGCTTTGGTGTTTTGTGGCAACCACGTCTGCAGAATTGCTGGTTTGCTTTGGACCTGAACTGTTGATACTGATTTGGTTCTAATATTTGTGAATTAAATTGCTTCTTCCAATTCTATGCAGCTTGTGATTTATATGCTGTGCCTTTTGTGGCAGATTTGTTTGACTTGGTTCTTTCTTGTTGAACTAGTTTCACTGTTATGAATTTCTTGTTTGATCTAGAGCTGATGCAGGTGTGAAATTTAGTTCTTGGTCATTGATGGTTTTCTTTGAAAACTCTGATACTGTTTTGATGCTTGCATTTCAGGTGTTGACAAACTTTGAACACCAAGTGGCTCATACCCGTCGACATCCGGGTTTATGACCAAATTGATTGTGCTGCTTTACCCCTTGTATCAGTCTTGGAAACCAAATGGGATTCACTCGATGATGGCATAGACCCTTTTCAATTAATCATTTATCGGCCCGAACTTCTTTTACGTCTTCATCTTTCTCGGTTGTCCCGTACGATAAGAACGGTAACCACCTGATCTGACGCCAATGGCACAGATCGGTAACGGGGATAGGATGCGGCTTCGGTCGTGCCACTCCCGGCACTCAATGATGATGATGTTTCTAAGAGTGTCGAACATAAATTATAATCTTTCCTATTCTGTTTGTTTTGTCTTTGTTTTTCAGGTAATTGGGATGCAGAAGAACTCAAAGGGAATAACGTGAAGACTAAACCAAGGAGTTTTTAGGACTTAGGATTTTTAGGATAGAAGTAATATCTGTAAATGCAATCTTACAGCAATTCAAATGTGAAATGATTCACTTCCTTTTGTAAAATGATATTCTTATGAAATAAAAATTCCAAAAAACTTCATTTATATATCCATGATCGTTCAGCTTTGAATTTATTTATATTTATTTCTAGTTATAAATTATAAACATTTGTGAATAAATCCACAAATATTTAAATTCATTATTCTAGTCATAAACCATAAATATTCATGAATGATATTCTCGTTTGTAGTCCTAATCTCATCACCTGACTAAATTCACTTGCACTCCGACTTGGATGCGTTTCTGGCGCTTCTCAATGATAAACATCAACCCAATCTGATATTCTCAAGATAAACAATTTTATATGACGAACAATCGCCTCTCGTACCATGGCCTGAATGTCCTGAGGCTTTAAAGCTCTAATTTTGCTAAAATAGTGTGAAAAGACCAAAACGCCCTTGAACTGGATTCCCGCAAAACAAATCAACACTCCATGACTGATTAGCGGTTAGTGAATGCAAAAATGAGATGCTATGCGAAATGACTGACTAAATGTAAGGGTAAAATTTGGGGTATTACAGGACGTCAAAACATTTTTGAATATAACCAAACATGTCATTCTGGTTCAGTGTTAACCGATTAACCAGTAAATTGTTTTTGAAAATTTGCACTGGTTAACCGATTAACTAGTTTGAACTGCAACTGGTTAACCGATTAACACTGCACCAGAAGCAGAAAATTAGCAATTCAAAGTCACTTTCAGCAATTCATCTAATGCAATAATCCAAACGATATGTAATCAATTATGCACGAATTTAACACCAAAAATCAGTGATCAAACAACATATAAACACATTCAAGCATTGAAATCACAAATCAAAATCAACAAAATAGATCAAAATGCATCAAAAGCCATAGATCTACATTGTGATTATCCAAATAAGCTCAAAACAGAATCGAATCTAGAATTGCCAACGTACAAAGCGTAAATTTGCTTTGGTGAGTATTGATTCACTTGAAATGAGTAGATCCAAGCAAGAAACCCAGAGATTCCTCAAGATCCAAGTGCTTTCTTATTGTAGAAATGAAGATCAAGCAAAATTAAGTAAAAATGATCCAAATAAGCACTTCCAAACTAGCTTCCAAATTTAGATCCAAATCCAAATGAAAATTGAATGGTGAATTGAAGATAACGGAGATGAAGGATGGAGGTTTAGCTGTAGAATTCTATGATTTTAATGAAGAATAAAAGAACTCAAGTGAGAGCTCTAATGGAGGTTTTGGAGTGAAAAAGTTAAGAGAAAATTTCAAGAATGAGAGTGAATTCTGAAAATGAAATGAAATTGTGAGGATTTTCCTTGAGGTTTGGAGAAAATTCACTTAAATATGCTCTAGGTTTGGAATCAAAATATGGTTTGGAGTGAGGTTATGAAAATTGGAATGAGATTAGGAATGGAAAATTGGAGAGAAATTTGAATTGATTTTGAATGTTAATCCAAATTAGAGTGATTCTAGATCCTTCTTTTGGTGTAAAATCAAATTCACAAGTGATCAAAATGGAACCCAAAAGTGGCACCCTTGAAAATACATGTTCTGGGCAGATTTTGCTTTGGTTAACCGGTTAACCATATTGGTTAACCCGTTAATCACTCACAAATTTCAAAAATGGCGCCATTTGGAGGGAAACTTGCACATTCGCCCGTTTTCACCCGTTCTGAGCCCTGTTAAGCCTCTGAAACTTGCCCTTTGACATTATAACTGTAAGAATGCCTGAGATAACCTATGATCTGTCTCCTAAGATGAAAAATAACCTGATGAATAAAATAAAATCGACCACTCGATCGCTGGGCAAAATAAATGTCAGAGCCTCTAATGCTCGTTATTTAGATTCTTACACTGAAAGAGAACCATGAGCCACAGAAATACCTTAATCCCTGCCTCAAGAACAAATGCTATGATATGTAGAAATGCGAAAATGAAATGAAACACAAGCCAATTACAAGAAATGGTTGGTCAAATTTTGGGGTATAACACTGCCCTTATTCAAACGACTTGGACCTGAACGAATGAAAAGTGAACGGCTTTCAAACATTCAAGTTACAAGATGGTTGAATACCAAAGAACCTGTAAATTTTCCAACCGTCGAAATAAACTGTAGAAGTTCTGTTGGGGAGAATGTGATAAGATGAACGCATCCATCAAAAACCTAGCCGGGGTCTGGATACCGCACAGGCTCATGAAATAAACCAACATCAGCCGGGGTCTGGATACCGCACATGCTAATGGAACCAACATCAGCCAGAGTATGGATACAACACATGCTAATGGAACAATCCACCATTAGCCAGGGTTTGAATACCTCACATGCTAATGAAACCATCTGTCACTAGCCAGGGTCTGGATACCGCACATGCCAATGGAATAATCACTAGCCAGAGTCTGGATACCTCACATGCTAATGAAATAAACCGGTGTTAGCCGAGGTCTGGATACCACACGGGCTTGAGAAAACATCATTGTCTGCTGGAGATACAACTGGAAACAAGAGGTAACAACCTGGCTTATGTTTCAAATGCACATGTCTGAATATGACGTAATGCTCCATACAAAATGAAAATGCTACGCGTTTGGGAGGATGCTATGCACAATGTAAATGAAAAGGAACCGCTCCAGCAAAATAAATGTTGAAGAGACCAAGCCAACTCCGCTGGGGATGACCGGGTATGCCAAGTACGATTGGACTTTTGTTGGGATGAGCCAAACGAGGCATGTATTTGAATTAGATACGTCAAGCGAGAACTGACAACCAGGCGAGAATTGGATTCTAAAAACAGGTCAGACGAGAACTGACTATGAGACGATAATTGGGTTTGAATGAAACAAGTCAGACATGAACTGACTATCAGACGCGAACTGGGTTC
Source organism: Lathyrus sativus (assembly GCA_963859935.3). Classification (NCBI taxonomy): domain Eukaryota; kingdom Viridiplantae; phylum Streptophyta; class Magnoliopsida; order Fabales; family Fabaceae; genus Lathyrus; species Lathyrus sativus. The sequence goes on from OZ012739.1 coordinate 326,723,465, forward strand.
TAAAAAAATGGGTTAGACGAGAACTGACTACCAGACGTGAACTGGGTTCTAAAATGGGTCTGCCAGACGAGAACTGGATACCAGACGAGAACTGGGTTCTACAAAATAGGTCAGACAAGAACTGACTACCAGACGAGAACTAGGTTCTACAAAATAGGTCAGACGAGAACTGACTACCAGATGAGAACTGGGTTCTACAAAACAGGTCAGATGAGAATTGACTACCAGAAGAAAACTGAGTTCACCAAAACGGATCAGACGAGAACTGACTACCAGACGAGAATTAGGTTCTACAAAACAGGTTAGATGAGAACTGACTACTAGACGAGAACTGGGTCCTACAAAACAGGTTAGACGAGAACTGACTACCAGACGAGAACTGGGTTCACCAAAACGGGTTATGAGGATACACGATCCAGGAATTACGATTGTATCGAAACGGTTGGGCTTTGAATATAAATCACCAGGAGAGAACCGGTTGAAAATGGGATACTGCCAGGCAAGAACTGATGGAAATAAAGTCGGTCGAGAACTGAATTTCTGTTTTTGCGTCGAACATGAGCTAATTTTATGGTTTTCCAGACGATAACTGGACTTTGAAATGCTTTTCACCAGACAGGAACTGGTGTTAAAGACAGCCGACCACCAGACGAGAACTGGAGTTTAAACTGTAGGCTAAAGAAAAAGTGACCGGACGGGTACTGGTTTTAAAATCTGACATTTACCAGGCGAGAACTGGACTCAAATGTCGTCTACCAGACGAGAATTGGTATTCCATGAAGGCTTATCATACGGGGACTGAGCTTCGAAAGAATGATAGGCCAGACGAGAACTGGACTCTGAAATGGTTTTCCAGACGGGAACTGGACCTTGAACAGATGAGTGATGTTGGGTTACAAGGTACTCTAATGTCATCCCAACCTGCTGGGGAGAAGTGCACATCACTTCTGGCGAGATATTCCTGATTTAACAACATTACCCTGGGGGATACAGAATCTCTACTGTGGAGAAGTAAGATCAATCGAGCTTCGTGTCAGGGAATGTGATAGCATGTAAGCCACTAGGAACACGATTGTGCCAAGTACGGTTGGTCTTTTGGTTTAGGGATGGAACCAGGTTTATGGTGATTGGATTTATTTCTGGTTACCAACAAAAGTGGATTTTAAAGGGGAATTACTAGACGATAACTAGTATTCGAGGGTGGACTACCAGACAAGAACTGGTGGCAAAAGGTTAAGTTGCCAGGCGGGAACTGACTGAAGGTGAGAAAATACTTAGAAGGGGGGGGGGGGGTTGATTAAGGGTTTTCAAAATAATATGGCAATAAAAACACAATGATTTTTATCCTGGTTCGTTGAACTCAACTAATCCAGTCCACTCTATCAAGAGTGATTTGCCTTTCTCCACAAGGACTTAATCCACTATAATCAAATTGATTACAATATCAACCACTAAGAACAACTGTCTTAGTCTTCTCAAGAACTACTGACCACAACTTGGTCTTCTCAAGGAACTTTTACAATCAAATGTAAACTAAACAAGTGTTTGAAAAGCTTCTAAGAAAGCTATATCACAACTGTGATTTACACTTAAGTTTAAGAACTTATGAAACTATTCAACAAAGAATAATAATTTGTATGAGAGCTTTTAGAGAATATTCAATGGATTTTGTCAAAATACGTCAACTATAGAAAGTTGTTAAAGTCTTGCTTATATAGACAAAGAAGTCCAAGACGTTGCAAGCTTGAAGACCATGTACTGCAAAGTAGTTGTAGCCTTTTGTCTTCACATCACTTGACCTTTCCTAGAAGTAGAACTTTCAGAGAAATCCTTTTTGCCTGAGTTCTTGTGTCTAGCATGAAAGAGGAAAGAGTCGTTTGGCATAACCAACAGGTATAACTTTGAATAATCTTCTTCAACAAGTTTCTATCTCACAGCAATCAACATCAGAGCCTTGAGTGATCAGAGTCTTGATGTCTTCAGAGTTTGTTGTATCAGAGTGTTGCAGCAAGTGTGCTTCCGCGTGAAATTAATCAGAGTAAAGTTTGGAGATCAGATCCTCAGTACTTGCAGCGAACAGTACTATCAGAGTCTTCTGAAAAACAGTGCTTGAGACTCTTCATGCAAAGTCTTCAGACTACGCTTCAGATGCTTCTGTAGCTTCTGCTTCAGAGTCTTCTGTAGGCAGCGCTCAGAGTCTTTTGTAGGCAGCGCTCAGAGTCTTCTAACGAGATGCTTCTGACGCTCAGAGCCTTGCGTAGTTCAACATTCAGATTCATTTTTTGCCTTCATAAGAATATTAAATTTAATATCTGCAGCAAAAATAATTGAACAAATTTAGAGTATATAATTTCTTAATACAAAATTTCATTAGTGTTATCATTAAAACATAGAGATATAACTAAGAACCAATCTGTGTTCTAACAATATCCCCCTTTTTGATGATGACAAAAACATAGGAAATTTTGTTCAATAAAGAGATAAATATAACTCCCCCTGAGATTATGAATCTCCCCCTGAATTGAATACTATGAAAGAATAGAAACTTCCTTTTTTGCATGAGTATTCTTTTCAGAATCAGAGCGTGATTTGGATGAACGTTTCAGAATCAGGGCCTGATTGGTTAAAACTTGATCTGGGGATCTCAGAGTTACTTTAATGAATTTTGTCAGATTTATCATTATAGTTCTGAAAGACTAAAAATTCATGTTAGTTGTGATTTGATGTGTCTGAATTCCATTCAGGTAAAGTTTATTTGATTAGTCAGAATTTCATTTTCTCCCCCTTTTTGTCATAATCAAAAAGAAAACTTTTAAAGACAAATAAAAGGAAACAGAGAGAAAAGATATAATCATATAGAGAAAACATTCAGATTCATTCATTCAAATATTCAGATACGAAAACATCAGATGAGAAATGCAAAACAAGTGGTCAAACATCAGATAAAGAAAACATAAATCTAAGGTTGTTTGGAGAGAAGCATCTTCAGAAGGTGGGTGATCTCAGAAGAAGATTCTTCTTGCTTGAACATCCATTTCTCAATGTTGTCAGTCTTCTGATCTTGCCTTGCCATCCAGGACTTTATCTCAGATTGACCAGCTTCCAGCACAACAATCTTATCTTCTAAGTCTGGGTTCTCTTTCTTAATCTCAGAAGAAGTAGACGAAGCAGATTCTGATGCAGGAGTAGGAGCAGAGTCAATGACCATTGCAGTTGCAGATTCTGGAGGCACATATTCAGATGATTTGTCCACAATCATTAGAGCTAAAGGATTTTCTTCCAGAATGACTTCAGAAGCAGATCCTTCAATAGTCTCAGACGTAGCAGACACTCTAGAAGATGAAGGTGCATCCTTAAGAAGCAATGTAGGAGATCTGGTAACATTCCAAAGCATTGTTCTGGTAATCTCCGCGAATCTGATTTTTGCATCATCAAAGCAGACACTCTTCAGATTTGAAGCAACAATGTTGAATCTGGCAATGAACTTATCCCAGTATTCTTCAGAAGCTTATGGATTAATGCTTGAGAGACATTCCTCTTGAATAGAATTCAAACTCATCCTTATTTCTTTCTTGAAACTAGCAAATAAGGCATCAACATCTAATCTGGATTTGGGTTTAAGGTAGGCTTCCAGAGGTGTTGGTTTTGGTTGTTCTGATGGAGGTGGTATGGTGAATGTTGGGTGATGAACAGAGGACGAGGATAAGAGGGATTTTCAGATGATGAAGTGAAATTTCTGAATCTGCATGAAGATGAAGTAGGAAACAGAAATGGTTTAAAATTTGATGCAGAGGGAATGACATCAAATGGTGTAGAAGTGTAGGGGGTAAAAACAGAGTTTTGAGAAAGCAGAGGTTCTGATGGAATAATATCTAGTTGTTGTTTAAGATAGGTTTGAAGAACAGATGGAAGAATAGTTGAAGAACTAGGTTTATATGGAGTGTTAGGGTTAGATGGTTCTATTCTGGTGTAAAAGTTTTTAAGAAGGGGATCAGAGGGATATGGTTTGAAAGAAGTAAAAGATACAAACTCAGAAGTTCTGGGTTCATAGCCACAGAGAGAAGGTGGTGAATAAACTTCTGGTGGTAGGTCAGATTCAGATGATTTAGATGAATGACAGGATGTAGAACAGAGTTCAACCAAAGTAGTTAAGGGTTGAATATCTAGAACTACAGAATCAGGTATTAAAGGTTCAGATGGTTGAATAGATTCTGGTTGTGGTTGTTGTCATTCTGGTTCTTGTGGAGTTGGTTCTGGTTGGTTTGGTTCTGCTGGTGTTGGTTTTGGTGGATTAGAAGTTTGTGGTTCTGGTGGGGGAATTTCAGATGATTGTGGTGCAGATGTTGGTTTGTCAGATGGGGGAATATCAGATGGTTTAGAATGTGTTGGTTCATATGTATACTTTTCAGATGGAGTTGCTAGAGGTTGGGGAACAGAAGAAGTTGTAGCAGAAGGTTTCTTAGGTTTAGAAACACGAGGAGGAGAAGGTAAAGGTGATGGTATAGGTTCATGAAGAATTTGATCAGATGTTAATACCTCTTTGACAGTTTCCAGAATCTCGTATAGACTTGCCTCTGGAGGATTGACCTCTTGCTTCTTGACCCTTTTTGGCTTGACAGCAGCAGCTTCACCAGTAGCCTTCCTCTTGGGTTTAAAAGGTTCTTCTGTAGCAACCTTTCTCTTCTTCTTGTGTCTGGCCTCATAAAGATCTGGAGCAGGTTCACCTGCCTTCTGAACCAGATTTGCTGGTAGAGAGATTCCTTCATTTAGACACTCTACAATGTAATCGAGAACAATCTCCCTTGGTTCATTAGCAAAGAACATAGGAAAATTTGCAACTGGAACTCTTCTTTGAGTGACCTCTTCAGTGTTGAATTTCTTTGGAGCAGAAGTAACTTCTTTTACAACTTTCATCCTATGAAGACTCTTCCCGTTCAGAGGTTTTCCAACTGCAGAAGCTAATTCTTCCTTCATTCCAGCTTCTACCAGATGACCAACAAGACCATTCTCAGTCAGAATGTCTGAGATAAGTCTTCCCATTGGAATCCAGTTCCTCAGCTTCAGATACTTGGTTCTGACCTCTTCCCTTGACTGTTTAACATGTGTCCACAGTTGATTAAACAAAAGTTATGGCAGATCCACCTTGGTGCTCTGACTCAGACAATACATGAAGTATAGCTGATCAGTGTTAACATAATCTGGAGAATTGGAAGATTTTATGTGATGAATGCAGCTCATGAAAATCTTAGCCTAGATCCTGTAAACGGGCTTCAGATCCTTAACCTTGTTAGAAGCTACTCCAGATGAGTAAACTTCTCTATACACATCAGTCATATCCATACGCCCAAATGGTAGATTATTGACCTCATCAGTTTCCTCATATCCTATGAGTTTCCTTATCAAATCTTCAGTAATAATAATTTCTTTACCCAGAACAAAAGAAACTATGAACTTAGGGCAACAAGAAGCATGTATCCAGAATTCCTTTACTAGACGAGGGTAAACTGGTCCCATTAGCCTATCAAAAAACTTGGTCCAACACTGTGCATCAACAATGGGACGAAGATCATACCCATTTTCAGCAAACGATTCAAAGTTAACAATGGACTCATACAAAACATCCAACTTGTCAACATGTGTGAGTAATGTTCTGATAGGTTCCTTAAATGCAACAGCACCCATGTTTGGTGAAGAAACAGCAGCCATTGTAGATTGGAACTGAGCAGACGTTGAAGATGAAGTAGCCATGGAAGTTCTTGAAGATATAGGGTTTCTGAGATATTTAGGTTTGAGAGAAAGATGGAAGCAATGAATCAAGAAGAAATGCATACAAGGTGTTCGTGAGAGTGAAAAGTGTGAAGTGTGTAAAGTTGTGGCATTTATAGAAGAAATTAAGGCACACAAAAAGTCACACGATCAGCACGCTTGCACTTAGCATTTAATGAAAAGAATATAATCATTTCAATCATTAATGATTCTAACAATTTGGGGGGAAAACGAGAAACCAAATATTCAAACAGTACCTCAAACGTCTTTTCAGTATTGCGCATTCCATCTTTTCAGATTCTGAGTTACACGTGTTTACTTGCATGTGCTTCTAAAAACTCTTTGAGAAATGAAACTATAGCCAACGTTCATATCCTCTGAGACTTGTTAGTTCAGATACACACATAAATAATAATTCAAGAAATTAAATAAATGACAGATGAAATACTTCATAGTTTAAACATTTTGCATCTGAGAAAGTTGCTTCTGATAAATATTATTCTGGACAGAATTCCATACCAATATTTTTCAGAATAAACTTAAACCTATCTTCAGCAAGGGGTTTTGTGAAAATATCAGCCTATTGATGATCTGTATCAACAAAGTCTAAGTTTATAATACCCTTCTGAACATAGTCTCTGATGAAGTGATGTTTAATTTCTATATGCTTAGCTTTAGAGTGTAAAATTGGATTTTTAGATAAGTATATAGAAGAAGTATTATCATAGAATATAGAAATATTACTCTCAAAGATTTGATAGTCTTCTAGCTGACTTTTCATCCAAAGCATCTGTGTGCTACGTCCAGTAGCAGCAATATATTCTGCTTTTATAGTTGACAGAGCAATTGTAGGTTGTTTCTTGGTGTACCAGGAGATTAAATTTCTTCCCAGAAATTGACAACTTCCAGAAGTACTTTTTCTTTCAACTCTGTCTCCAGCGTAATCAGCATCACAAAATCCAACTAGTTTAAATTCATCAGATTTTCTGTAACACAAACCCACATTAGTAGTACCTTTCAGATACCTTAGAATCCTCTTAACAGCTGTTAAGTGTGATTCTCTAGGATCTGATTGGAATCTAGCACACAAGCATACACTGAATAAAATATCAGGTCTAGAAGCAGTTGAGGAGAGAAGAGATCCAATCATACCTCTGTAGAGTTTCTGATCTACTTTCTTACTTACCTCTTCCTTACCAAGAGTGCTTGTTGGATGCATTGGAGTCTTTGCTAACTTACTATCTGTCATGTTGAACTTCTTCAGAAGCTCTTTTACATATTTAGTCTGATGAATGTAAGTGCAATCTGGGGTTTGGTTGACTTGAATTCCCAGAAAGAATCTCAATTCTCCCATCATGCTCATCTCAAATTCAGCCTGCATACATTGAGCAAACTCCTTTCCCAGCGTAACATTGGTAGATCCAAATATAATATCATCTACATATATTTTACAAATTAATAGATCTTTCTTAAATGTTTTACAGAAGAGAGTTGTATCCACTTTGCCTCTGATAAAATTTTCTCCAGAAGAAAATTACTTAATCTCTCATACCAAGCTCTAGGAGCTTGTTTTAAACCATAAAGAGATTTCTTAAGTTTAAAAACATGTTCTGGAAATTTATCACTTTCAAAACTAGGAGGTTGATGAACATAGACTTCCTTTTCTATAATCCCATTTAAGAAGGCACTCTTAACATCCATTTGATATAGAGTGATGTTATTTTGTGCAGCAAAAGAAATGAGTAAACGAATAGACTCTTACCTGGCCACAGGAGCATAAGTCTCCGTGTAATCAATTCCTTCTTGTTGGCTATATCCTTGAGCAACAAGCCTTGCTTTGTTTCTTTCAACTTCTCCTTTTTCATTCAATTTGTTTCTGAAGACCTATTTAGTTCCAATAATATTGAATCCTTTTGGTCTTGGAACCAAATCCCAAACGTCATATCTTGTGAATTGATTGAGCTCTTCTTGCATGGAAATTATCCAGTCATTGTCTTACAGAGCTTCATCCACAGAAGTTGGTTCAATAACTGACACCAAACCAAATAATGACGCTTCAGATGATCTGAGGTAGGATCTTGTTCTTATAGGGTCATCCTTCTTTCCAATTATCACATCCTCTGGGTGAGAGGCCTTGATTCTGAAAGATGATCCTCTAACATTTGATTCTTCAGAAATATTCAAGTTGTTCATTTGAGAAGCTAAAGGAGTTACATCTGACGTTGCTTCTGGCTCTTTCACTTGAACTTTTTCTGCCTCTGAGCCTTCAGAGTCTGTGAGAATTACTTCTCTATCTGCAGAATTATCAACCTGCTTTGGCTTTTGATTTCCAAGCTTATCATCAAATCTAACATGTATAGATTCCTCCATAATCTGTGTTTCAGTATTGTATACTCTGTAGCCTTTAGAGTGTTCAGAATACCCAAGCATGAAACACATTTGTGCTTTAGAATCAAACTTGTTCATATTCTCTTTAGTATTCAACATATAACATATACATCCAAAATGATGAAAATAAGAAATGGTGGGCTTTCTGTTCCTCCACAATTCATAGGGAGTCTTTTCTAGAAGAGGTCTTACAGACACTCTGTTCTAAATATAACAAGCTGTGTTTATTGCTTCTGCCCAAAAATGCTTTGCCAGATTAGTCTCGTTGATCATGGTTCTGGCCATTTCTTGCAATGTTCTATTCTTCCTCTCTACAACTCCATTCTGTTGTGGAGTTTTAGGGCAGGAGAAATCATGAGTAATGCCATTTTCATTAAAATATTTTTCAAAATATTTGTTTTCAAATTCTCCACCATGATCACTTCTGACTTTAACAATTTTAAAATCTTTTTCATTATGGACTTGTTTGCAGAAGTCAAAGAACACAGAATGTGACTCATCCTTGTGTTTTAGGAATTTCACCCATGTACATCTATTGTAGTCATCAACAATGACTAATCCATACTTCTTGCCTCTAATGGATGCAATTTTCACTGGTCGAAACAGATTAATGTGAAGTAACTCTAATGGTCTTGAGGTTGAAACAACATTTTTAGTTTTAAAAGAAGATTTTGAAAATTTTCCTTTTTGACATGCTTCACAAAGAGCATCTGAGTTGAACTCCAACTTAGGAAGTCCTCTGACCAGATTGAGTTTATTAATCTGAGATATACGTCTCATATTAATATGCCCAAATCTTCTGTGCCAGACCCATTGCTCATCATTAACAGACATAAGGAATTTTACGTTCTGAACCTTAAGTTCTGAAAGATTTATTTTGTAAAGGTTGTCCTTCCTCTTTCCATTAAATAGGATTGAGCCATCCTTTTGACTGACAGCTTTGCAACATTTTTGATTAAAGATTATGTCATAACCATTGTCACTTAATTGACTTATGGACAATAGATTATGTTTTAATCCTTCTACAAGTAAAACATTAGATGCAGAGGGAAGGTTACCATTCCCAATAGTACCAGAGCCAATTATCTTGCCCTTCTGATTCCCTCCAAATATGACGTCCCCTCCAGATTTAAGCTCCGGGCTTTGGAACATAAACCTTTCTCCTGTCATGTGACATGAGGAGCTAGAGTCCATGTACCATAATTGGCGTCTTGACTTTGCTGCTAAATACATCTGCAACAGGTATTATCTTATCCTTAGGTACCCATATCTTTTTGGGTCCTTTTGGGTTAGTTGCCTTAAAAGTTTGTCTGAACTTCTGTCTTTTTACAACATATTTGTTCTGACTAACTTTCAGTTTAAACACAGGAACGTTCTGATCAGAACGTGTATGTTTAATATCATTCAGATGACCAAACTTAAAATGAGAGTATAAGGGAGTCTTCTTAATGATAAGTTTATCAACAGGTATTGGATTTAAATCCTTTCTAAAGGAAGATTCATATCCAATTCCTTTCCTGTTGTTTCTGCTAACCCTATAGATCATGGAAGCCATCTTGCTTCTATCTATGCTTTTAGCCAGAAACTTCTGAAAACTATAGTCATATTCTTCTAAAATATTTTTACATTTTGACTTAGTTTCAGATTCAGAGTCTTGTTGAGCTTTTTCAAAATTGTTTTTCATTTTCAAATTTTTTTCTTTGAGCTCAGCAACTTCTGACTTTAACAAACTATTCTCAGATTCAAGATTGCATTTAAGCTTCTTGCATTTGAGCTTAATCTGGTTATAGTTGTTCAGAACTTCTGATAAAACCTCAATAAGTTCTTCCCTAGAGAGATTAGAAAGTACCTCTTCTGAGTCAGATTCAAAATCAGATTCAGATCAAGATGTTCCTTCATCCTGATCTTCCACGTTTGCCATTAGTGCCATGTTGGAACATTCTTCTTCTGACTCTGATGAAGATTCAGATGCATCTGAATCATCCCATGTAGCCATCATAACTTTCTTTTTATGCTCAGGCGTCCTTCTTGGCTTCTCCTTCTTAAGCTTTGGGCATTTATTCTTGTAGTACCCAGGTTCCTTGCATTCATAGCAAATAACCTCATTCTTTCCAGATCTTTTGTGTCCAGAGGACTCTTTTCGTTGATCTGGCTTCTTGAAGTTCTTGAACTTCCTCTTTTTATGCTTCCAGAGTTTGTTGATCCTTCTGGACAACAAGGACAGTTCATCTTCTTCTTCAGAAGAAGACTCTTCAGAACTTTCTTCTAACACCTGCAATGCTTTAACATATTTGTTAGACTTTAAAGCAATTGACTTACCTTTCTTTTGAGGCTCGTCTTCTTCAAGTTCAATCTCATGGCTCCTCAGAGAGCTGATCAATTCCTCCAATGTAATCTTGTTCAGATCCTTAGCTAGCTTCAGAGCAGTGACCATTGGTCTCCATCTGATGGGAAAACTTCTGATGATCTTCTTAACATGATCAGCAGTGGAGTAGCATTTGTCCAACACTTTTAATCCAGCTGTGAGGATCTGGAATCTAGAGAACATAGCTTCTATAGATTAAGATTCTTCCATTTTAAAGGCTTCATATTTCTGGATCAGCGCCAGAGCCTTGGTCTCTTTAACTTGTGAGTTCCCTTCATGAGTCATCTTCAAAGACTCAAACAAATCAAATGTTGTTTCTCTGTTGGTAATCTTCCCATACTCAGTATGAGATATAGCATTTAATAAGATTGTTCTTGCTTTGTGATGATTTCTGAACTCCTTCTTCTGAGCTTAGTCATAGATTTTATATCAATTTTCTTGCCATCCCCATCAGTGGGGTGAACATAACCATCAATGACTAAGTCCCAAAGATCAACATCATAACCAAGGAAGAAACTCTCTATTCTGTCCTTCCAATAGTCAAACTTCTCCCCATCAAACATAGGGGGTTTTGTGCTGATTCTATACCTTTCTTCATATCTGTTGTTGTTGGATGTTGAAGCTTCAGCCATAATGTATCAACCAAAAAATATCAAGAGTTTTCTCACTGGATCTTTTCTGTTCACGGTGAAGTGATAGCACACACAAAACTGGAGCTCTGATGCCAACTGAAGGTGAGAAAATACTTAGAAGGGGGGGGGGGGGGGGGGGGGGTTGAATGAGGGTTTTCAAAATAATATGGCAATAAAAATACAATGATTTTTATCCTGGTTCGTTGAACTCAACTAATCCAGTCCACTCTATAAAGAGTGATTTGCCTTTCTCCACAAGGACTTAATCCACTATAATCAAACTGATTACAATATCAACCACTAAGAACAACTGTCTTAGTCTTCTCAAGAACTACTGACCACAACTTGGTCTTCTTAAGGAACTTTTACAATCAAATGTAAACTAAACAAGTGTTTGAAATGCTTCTAAGAAAGCTATATCACAACTGTGATTTACACTTAAGTTTAAGAACTTATGAAACTATTCAACAAAGAATAATAATTTGTATGAGAGCTTTTAAAGAATATTCAATGGATTTTGTCAAAATACGTCAACTATAGAAAGTTGTTGAAGTCTTGCTTATATAGACAAAGAAGTCCAAGACGTTGCGAGCTTGAAGACCGTGTACTACAAAGTAGTTGTAGCCTTTTGTCTTCACATCACTTGACCTTTCCTAGAAGTAGAACGTTCAGAGAAATCCTTTTTGCCTGAGTTCTTGTGTCTAGCATGAAAGAGGAAAGAGTCGCTTGGCATAGCCAACGGATATAACTTTGAATAATCTTCTTCAACAAGTTTCTATCTCACAGCAATCAACATCAGAGCCTTGAGTGATCAGAGTCTTGATGTCTTTAGAGTTTGCTGTATTAGAGTGTTGCAGTAAGTGT